>JAUKNM010000167.1:2500-22500 GCA_030765045.1 Tenodera sinensis
TATCACAAATCTGAGTTTTGAAAACTTCAGAAAATGGTTGGAAACGCAGCTTCTTACCGCTCTTGCTTACCCTAGTGTTATTGTTATGGATAACGCCAAGTACCACAACAATGAGCGGAACAAGAAGCCAAACATGGCTACTCTAAAATCTGAAATGACACACTGGATGGAGGACCACAGTTTCAACTTTGATCCTGCTATGACAAAAGCGAAATTGTTGGAAATTATCAACAGCAGGCCTCGTGAGAAACAATTTTCCATTGACACTGTTATTAAAGAACATGGACACATTCCATTGCGCCTTTCTCCGTATTATCCTGATCTAAACCCCATTGAAATGGTATGGGTTACATCAAGGGAAAAGTTGCGCGACAACAAATGGCGGAAGTTTGAAGGAGAACTGTGCCGACAATTGTTTTCTGAGTACTCTGTTGAACAGTGGGTTAAGTGTTGTGACAATGTGAAGTTAACGGAAAACAATTACTTCGGACTTGACCTGACCATCGATCAGGAAATTGACAGAATCACAGTGGAGGGGGAAAGCAGAAGAGCTTCAATTTCGGGAAGCCACGCCTTCAAGCTTATTTTGTTCGCGGTCTATCTATAATAGTCATATTAGTGAAATTTCCTGCTAATTTTAAGCTAAATAAGTTACTGTGTTGTGTATTTATGGTACGTCTTCGTGGACAAGGAGGAAATATTGGTCAACGTACACAAATAGTCCATAACCGTCGGTTAAATAGAACGGCACAGCATCAATTGATGGACTATGTACATGTAAACTGATAATGACAATTATATGTTGCGTGTTTAAGGGTCCGCAAATCAAGTTTGCTCGTTTATACCCCTTAGGGATTAACTAAAAATATTTTTCATCAAATCACATTAAGATACAAGAGAAAAACAATTTCTTCCCTGCCAATATTAACATTATAATATATTTAAATGTTTATTTTATGTACATTAAAAATATACCTCTGACAAAAATGATTTGATTTTTTCTTTCTTCCTGTTATTTAAGCCCGCTTTAAGTTTGTATTAAACAAATTTAAGTTTGCAGTATACAGATACACTCACACGCAATTGATAGGTCGAGTTGTGATAACTGTATACGTGGTGGCGTTAGGTATTTTAAAATAATGTTTTTAACATGTTCATCAAAACGGTCCAAACAATTTATAGTCTATTTTAAAAATTTTATAATGTTTGGATTTACAACGTTTGAACAGGGGGCGCGCGCACGCACGCGCACGCACACGCACACACACGCACACACCCGAGCGGTTAGCGCGCTCGCCTACCACCTAGGCGGCCCGGGTTCGATCCCAGGGACCCGCATGTGGTATTCGTGGTGGACGAAGCGGCGTCAGGGCGGGTTTTCTCCGGGTACTCCGGTTTCCCCCGCCATCTCATTCCACCGGTGCTCCATCTTCATGTATCATCAGTGTCACCGCCTGCGGTGCCGTAGCAGTAAAAGCGGGCGTTAAACACAACAACACACACACAGACACACACTCTCTCTCTCTCTCTCTCTCTCTCTCTCTCTCTCTCTCTCTCTCTCTCACTCACTCACACTGTAACTTGCTTAATGTTATATACTGCAAAATTTGGTATTATGTATTGAAAGCATATAATGTTGCCTCTGTAATGGGCACGCACACACGCCCACACACAGGGTGAATCACCTAAAACTTGCACCGTAAATATTTCTGAAATGGAAAGTGCTATTGATGTGCGGTTTTCACAGCATTGATTGGTAGTCAGGGGCTCGTACATTCAGCCTTTACACAGATTTTAATAATACTGAGAAAGTGTATTTCTTGAGCAAACATACGTTTTTTAAAATGGAACAAGGCCTAGTTATATCAACAGAATGAAAGTAGGGTAAATTAGGATGTCAATCTTTGTTGCAGGATTCCTGTGCAAGCAGTTTACGAGAAATCGTATTCTGAACAGTTTCCACCCAGACAATTGTTTGTTCCATTAGACCTGCTTAGCTGCTAGGTACGATGTTATGTTTGTATACATTGATTGCATTGCGACTTTCCGGTCAATTAGTTTGTGATAGTTCAAGAAGCAAGTCGTGAGTGGCAGATGGGGTTTATTAATGCAGAAAAAGCAGACATGCTCTCGGTGTATGGAGAGTGTAGAAAAGATGCAGTTCGTTCTTGTACGGTGTATGCGGAAACGTATCCCAATAGACGTCAACCATCTTGGCAATTATTTATCAACCTCTTCAACCAACTACGTAAAAGCGGTACTGCAACACAAAGAAAAGTAACAGAAACAAACAAGTAGCTGAGAAGAGACAGAAATTAAAGTTGTGGCTGCTGTTGCAGTAGATCCACACATTAGTTCCCGCACAATCGCACGTGGAGGTGGCACGAGTCAGGCATAGTCCATCGACATACCACATTCTCTCTCCATCAAGAGCTGCATTGAAGAGATTTTGAGAATCGTGCTAACTTTTGTACATGGGTATTAACACAAGGTACTCCAGATTCAGCATGTATCATGTTTAGTGATGAGGCATTTACTAATCCACGCCAGGTAAAAACATGCAATATTGTTCTGTTGACAATCCCCGTTGGCTTCGTCAGGTAGAACGTCAGCCTCCGCGGAGTTTAAACGTGTGGTGTGGGATAGTGAACCATCAGATCATAGGCCCTTTTTTCATAGAAGGAACAATAAACTCCAACAAGTATCGCAGCCTCCTGACAGAACATCTGCCACAGATGCTAGAAGGCATTCCTTTGCAGACTAGGAGGAACCCGTGGTACCAACATGATGGCTGTCCAGCCCATAGTGCACGAAGTACTACAGCTTGTCTTAACGGATTGTTTCCAAATCGTTGGGTTGGACGAAGAGCACCTGTACTTTGGTGGGCCCGTTCACCGGATCTGACACCTTTAGACCTTTTTCTGTGGGGAAGGCTGAAAGACACTGTCTACAAAGATGTACCAACTACACCAGACTATATGAAACGACGTATTACTACTGCCTGCTCTGAAATTTCCGCCGAAAAGCTATGACGTGTGCAGTAGTCTTTCCATAGTAGATTGGAAGCGTGTTTTGAACACAACTTTTGAAAGGGCTATGTTCTCTTTACTTGTCACAATCCACAGAAGTATTGTAATTCCCATTTGTTTTTCTTTAATTTGTGCTACCACGATTGTACATATGTTGGTGCATAAAGGTTTCAAAATAAGATTCCTTGTAAACTACTTGCACTAGAATCTTGCAACAAACGCCAGACATTCTAATTTACCCTACCTTTATTCTGTTGATGTAATTAGACATTGTTCTAATTAAAAAAATGGCATGTTTGCTCAAGAAATATACTTCCTCAGTGTTATTAAAATCGGTTTATAGACTAAATATACGAGTCCCTGACTATCAACCAATGCTGTGAAAACCGCACATCAATAGGACTTTCCATTTCCAAAATATCTGCGGTGCAAGTTTTAGGTGATTCAGCCTGTACACACACACACGCACGCACACACACACACATTTTTTTTTAAATTAACGTCCTCCAATGTAATGTCATATCGGACGGTGAATAAATGAAACGGGTGAAATGATGCTCAAATGAGCCCGAGGTCCATGGAGCTTTAAGTTACCCGACATTCGTCTTCTCAGAATAAGGGAAACCCTCGGAAAAAACCCTTACCCGGATAACTTATCCTAAGCGAGATTCGAACTCGCGACCTCTTGAGCGTGAGGCAGGCATTGCTTACACACACACACACACACACACACACACACACACACACACACACACACACACACACACACACACACACACACACACACACACATTACATACATATATACATACACACATATACGATACACAGGGTGTAAATGAATAACACCGTACGAATTGTACTGGTAAGGGAGGGTTCATAGACAATTTGAGATAGGAAAACAATGATCTACGATGTCAAGTTATACGTATTCGAAGTAATTAGATATTGGGACCAATAAATCATAACTAGAAAGAAATATGTCAATATTATCCACTGGAATCGAAATAGTGCTTATTAGGAACTTAGTAAAGCCTGTTTGCTTTCTCTCTGACGAATCATTTCTGAATTATAGCGTTACCAAAAGCGCTTAAATTGGAGGCTTAACATGTGGCTGCACGCAACCGCAATGGATCATAGGTTGTGGCGAGCGGCTAAAGAAATATAGGGCAGTTCTTTGACCGCACGATTATGCCAACTGACTATGGGCCTAATAAACCCGAGAAATCGAGTTCAAACCCGGAGAGGGGATACGCTTGTTCCCCTTTCTTCTGTGTAAGTACTTACTGTATGGTCTATATCCATATAATAAAAATGAATCTTTCACTCGTAGCTCCTGGATGCATTTCTCTTCCATAAACTTGGCACACTGAGGCGAGCTAGATGGATGACTCGCTCCGCAGTTAACACAAGGATCACGGACGCGGGATATAAATGATGTTCCCGTTAAGAAAGAAAAAGGGAAATAAAAAAGAACGTTACATGGGATTCGAACCAACGTTAGCTCACTACTGTTGATTTGAACGAACACACCTTAGTTCCGCTTATAGCAAATACACGAAGTTTGTGTAGATGATTAAATTCACGTATAAGTCAAGCGCCCAACACTGGAATAATTTTTAGGTCTAGTCCACAACTTAATAGAAACACCTTAAGAACACAGTGTTTGCCCGTTAATGTAGGATTGCTGAAATATTGCTTTTGAAAACTGCGAGGTGACATGGTTGCCATGCCCTCCGAACAGCAAGGTAAGCATGTGGCTAATTTAACTGTCATATCATCTATGCAAGTACGCCTGCGAATTAGGTGACCCTTCGTGCGGGTCCCACAGAAGTTGGGTATTTATTTCTGTGAAAGACGGTACTTATTATATGGTCTATATATAATAAAAGTCTGATGTGTTGCACTCACATGACTTTCTCTACTCTTGTACTAACCATTCTTACAAACTCTTATTCCTATATGTTCTTCGTGTTAAGGTAAACATTTGCACATAATTATCTTATTGCTTATTTCCTTGTAGGTGCAAGGGGAATATTACAATACAGTAGGCTTTGTGCGATAGTCAAATCAAATCTTTTAAAGCTCTGAGATCCCGTTCTCTTTGCACACTTAAAAAAAAAAGATGATCAATTTCACAAAAGTTAAGTTTTCCGAAACTCGCACACATAACAAGGAATATTTCCGAAATGGTTCAACCTACAAGAAAATTTATTTGGACATAAATTGTGTATTTTAGCTAGATATACATTTTGTATAGTATGATTTGGTCTATCTCTAGCGGTTTACCAATTATGCAAAAGTTGTCCAGAGTAAATGCGACTACAGGAGCTATAGCCAGAAAATTCAAAATATACATTTCATTTGTCATAAAAATATCTCAAACATACGACATTTTAATCAAAATCGTTAGAGCCATCTTCAAGAAAATCAAAATTTTCGGAAATTTTTCTATGTAAATGGTAGTTTAGGGTGGGGTTATTTTCTTCAAAATCTTCGTGTCGTATCTCTGAAAGACAAACGTAAATACCAACTTTGGTTTTTAACCTACTTTTCGGTTTTGAGTTATGCTGTCCACAGACACGGACACACACGGACCTTTTTCTAAAAATGCTTTTTTTTTTTATTCAGGGGGTCTCAAAACATATTTCCGGTGAAATCTCGAAATCGAATTTTTGGGTGGAATACAATACTTCCCCTACTTACCAGTAGAGACAGTAAAAATGAATCTGTATATCTTCGTAACCGTAAAGCGGCTGGACCACTTTGGTTAATTCTTTTTTTCAAATATTCGTTTAACTGCGAGGAAGGTTTTTATGAAGAGAAAAATTGGAAAAATTGTGCAGAAAAACCGAAAAACCACATTTTTCTTTTTCCCATTCAAACCGAGAAAAGCTGTTGTATGTATGTACGTATATAACCACCAAATCTTCTAAACCATTTGAACGATCATTGCAAAATTCGGTATGTATATGTATATTTTCAGAGAAGATTCTTATGCTGTCCATATTACTCTGCAATGTAACTTTCAGATGTTTTTCTCTACTCACTCTTCTTTTACGTGAGAGATTCACTTATCCTTCCCTATATACCCGCCCTTCAACATACAATTTTCTATGATTGTAGTAGAAATGCAACATATTACCAGAGCGTATACGCTCTGATATTACATTCACACGGTTTTCTCAACTCACTTTTCTTTTGCGAAACACGATCACATTTCTTTCTCTATTCGCACTTTGACATACAATTCATTCAATTTTCTATGATGTAATAATGTAATAGAAATGCAACGTATTGTGACTTTGGTGGGTGTAAAGTAAAGAAGACAGATGTAGTCGAGATAAAGAAACACTTTTATTTCCGTAAACAGTAACTTTTTACACTCGTTGCAACAGCAAGAAAGTCTTTTCCGATTCACCAACAGCACGGCTCCGAATTAGTAACACAAAAACTGTCGCTTCTCACACTTTACCGCTATTTATATCTCCCAGGCACTATTCTGGAAACTTCAGGAAAGTTCCGTTATTATTGCGGTGAAATACAAAGCAGAAAATTCCAGAAGTCTCTATCCCTTTCTCTCTTTCGGCAAGCGCCCCAACAATGCGGCCATTCTCTGTCTCTTCCCTTCGGCTCCTTTGCGGTAGTGCCGACAATAATGCGATGGGCGACAGTATTACATGCACATGGTATTATCTACACTCTTTTCTTTTAAGCAACACATTCACATCTTCTTTTCTACTCGCTCTTCAACAGACAATTCATGCAACCACATATGTATGAAGTTGATAAATTCCAACACGGTTGACCACTCACAATGAAAATTGGTACATCCAAGCATTTTTCACGGAGGTTTTTATGCTATACATTCGCACAGTTTTCTCTACTCGCTTTTCTTATGCGTAATACATTCACAAATAATTATCTATTTGCCCTTCAACATACAATTAATACACCATTCTATGATTGAAATAGAAATGCAACGTTTTACAGTCACACGGTTTTCTCTACTCGCTTTTCTTTTACGAAACAATCAGATTTCTTTCTCTACTCGCCCTTCAGTATAGAACTCATACAATTTTGTATGATTAAATAGAAATGCAGCATATTACATTCATAGGGTTTCTCTACTGGTTTCTTTCACATAACACATTCACATGTTTTCTCTAATCGCTCTTCAACACACAGTTAAATGGATGTTGGTATGTTTGAAGTTGATAAACTCAACACGGTTGACAGATCACCATTAAAATTGGCGCATTTAAGTGTTTCTCCATGGAGGCTTTTATGTGATCCATTTTACTTTGCAACGCATTACTTCAGGGGAAGACAGGTATCGCTGCTGTGAGGTCAGCTCACTCAGCTCACATGCTCTCACGGAAAGCCAGTTGAACGTGTGACGTCACAGTGGGGAAGAGGAAATGGCATACGGGATATCGTACTTTTAACGCTGACTGTTTCAATTACGGAATAGTCACAGATTATAAATAATTAGATTTCGGCTTTATGCTATATATAAATATTCTAGTTTATGTGAAGTCATGTTATATCGCAAATAGAAAAGAAATTATAACTATTTTGCCTGAGCTAGAGGAGAGCTATACAGGACAATTAGGTGGACATTTACCGACATTTGCCGTTTCGCTTTTCTTTAACTAGTTTGTCAATGTTAGGGCCTAATGTACGGCACATTTGTAACCGAAGACTGCATGTTAGATTGTGATCTGACAATATGCTTCGGGATTTTGACTTAGAAAGGTTCATAACAGAAAAGAATTGTTCGCACGCACACGTAGAACCAAACATACATAATATCCGTGCAACAAGGGCATACAAAGTCAGAAATCTGGTTTGAGGAACATTCTTATAAAAATCAGCCAAGTCTTCCTTGTGTTTATATTTGTCCTCCAGCAAATCGTCGCATTGTAAATTTATCAATTCAATTTGCTACCTGCTAGAAAGATTGTTAACATCCAATGAATACGGGGTCGCAAAGACCTGAAACGTAGTTGAGAATGTTTCTACATCTTGAAGCCTGGTCTCAAACTATTGTGAAACACGCGGAACTGAACACAAACAGAAAACCACTACACACAACACTACATAACGTCAACAAAAACACAAAATAAAAACAAAATTCGCACTAACGCCGTTAAGATCCCTCACACAACAAATAAACACCCTCAGACTAGGCTCAAGAGGGTTCTCCCTAAACAGCCCGGGAAACATGCCCAAATAACATTTTTCATATTTATTTAGTTTCGTACAAGTAGCGCCGCTGATCTAGGTAGCATAGCAATACACCACTCTCGCCTGACGTCACATGAACGTACAAGCTCGCTCTTCGTTTAAATACGTCACACGGACCGAAGTTGTCTTCCCCTGCATTACATTCACACGGTTTTCTCTTATAGCTTTTCTGCTCCAGAACACATTCACATAACCTTCTCTAATTGCCCTTCGACATAATACTCATCCACTTTTCTGTGACTGAAATAGAAATGCAACGTATTACATTCATATGGGTTTCTCTTCTCGCGTTTATTTTACGTGACATTCACATATTTTCTTTACTTATTCTACAACATGCCTACCATTAAATGGATGTTGGTGTGTATGAAGTTGATAAATTCAACACGATTGACAGATCACCATTAAAATTGGCGCATTTAAGTGTTTCTTCATGGAGGCTTTTATGCGATCCACTTTGCTTTGCAACGCATTACATTCACACAGTTTTCTCTCATAGCTTTTCTGTTACGTAATACATTCACATATCTTTCTCTACTCGCCCTTCAACATAATACTCATCCACTTTTCTAAGATTAAAATAGAACTGCAACGTATTACATTCATACGGTTTTCTCTACTCACGTTTATTTTACTAAACACAATAACATTTCTTTCTCTACTTGCCCTTCAACATAGAATTCATACAATTATCTACGACTAAAATAGAAGTGCATTATATTACATTCACATGGTTTTCTCTATACGCGTTTCTTCTATGGAACTTAATCACATCTCTTTCTCAATTAGTGCAATTTCCTATATGTTTGAAATTGAATGCAGTCCGAGGAAGATTCTTATGAAGAGAACATTTGGAAAAATTGCACGGAAAAACATAAAACTTCATTTATCTTTTTCCCATTCAAATCGTTCCTAGACGTCAATTGTAGGGTAGCATTTTGAGATAGATTAATCGAACATCGATTTGAGCAATGAATCGATTAAGTGAATTGCTCTCAGACACACTAAAATGGGCTTTGATTCCTTTACTTACTGTTTCGTTTTATTCAAATAAAACAAAAGAGAACCAAATTACAATGTGAAAAAAGAGTTGAAATTTAGCTAGTAACTTTACAATTTGTTAGTGTAACCTTAAAGTTAATAGGTATAAATTACTTGAATGCATCCGGAATTTTGACACTTTCTTTTTCTATGATATAAAGTTTTACTGTTTGAGAGCTCTCAATTAGTGCGTGTTATTTTCTTGTTTGTTTTTAAATCTACAGTTCTCAGTCGACAAATTTCCTATATTTATCTCTGGTTGATTGGTTTATTTTGTGTGTTTATATTCAGTTCAAGATTCATGCCGCCTATAAGACGCGGCGGAGCAATTTGGGCCGAACAACTCGAAACGCTCTAAAGCAAGCTAATTTTCGGTCTAATCGGACTGCACAGCAACATGAAGAGTACAATAAAATTGAAAGGGCTAGGATATCACAAACACATGATTCAGCTAATAATCTTGCAGGTTTGAAACGAGCTGCTTTCAGTTACGATGTTTCAGTTGACTACAATGCCTACCAATGCGTTGCTATTGGATCTATGAACTCAGTTTGCCCATATTGTAAGGCACTGAAATACAAACAAGAAGCTACTGGATTGTGTTGTGCAAATGGCAAAGTGAAATTAGCGCCATTGGTTCTGCCACCAGAGCCATTGTACTCATTGATTTCAGGAACAGGAACGGATTCCATAAATTTTCTTACAAATATACAAACATAACTGCTCCCAAATGACTTCATTTGGGGCAACACGTGTAGTTTGGGACAATTTCATACCAAATTTCAAGGTAAAATATAACAGACTTATCCCCTGTATTGCTTTGTTTATTTCATTTTATAATTTTTGTAACAAAAGCAATAATGCTGTATTTTTAATTTGCAGATACAAGGCCAAATATATTACTGAGAAGGCTCGCTCTTCCCGGTGTCAGATGGAGACTACAAATTCGTGCAAATTTATTTCATGGGCAATTCAACACAAGAAATTGATCTGCGTTGTGTACGTAACAGTTCAGTCAAGAGGTATACCGGGTGTTAGGGGTATGAGTGCGCAGACTTCGCGTGCTAGGAGATCCAAATATGACTAATAGTAAAGTCGGATAACAACTCCATCTATCTTGAAAGTTAAAGGAGATAATCGAACAGTATTGAATATATTATCTGCACAGTGTGGCAACACAGGCCGAATGTTTTGTTTTGGCTTGCGGCCAGGCATGCGTTCACACCTACAACGGGTGAAGGTCTAAACTAGGCTAGCGCTCAAAATCTGGTTCGCCACGTACCTGTGTGTTTCCTGTCAGCTAATACCAGTAACGAGGGATGGGGTGCTATGCTTTTAAGCTATTCAATCGTATTTACGAGAAGTAAACCAAAAGCTGCATAAGAGGCTACGCAAAAGGTGTAGTCGGATGATCAAAGATAGCAACTTCAAATGTTAAGTATGGAAATACCTCATTCGTGTAATTGTGTAATTAAAAACAGCCACCTTTTGCTAAACAGGAAAATCTATTATAAAGAACACGACTTTGGAGCCGGAACAGCCTAGATGGCCTAAGGCGTGAAGAAGAAGAAGAAGAAGAAGAAGAAGAAGAAGAAGAAGAAGAAGAAGAAGAAGAAGAAGAAGAAGAAGAAGAAGAAGAAGAAGAAGAAGAAGAAAATTATTAATGGTCAATAACTGCAAACTCAACAAGATGTCTTTTACAGTAGATGTTCAAAATGTGCTCCGTGAGAATCTATGCAGGCATCGCATCTTCTTAGCCAATTTTGCCCTACCCTCGTTAGAGCTTCTGTGCTCTGCTCAATCTCTGCTTCAAACACACGTGTGCGAAGATCATCAAGCTTTGCGCTTCACGTGTGTTACAATCGGTTTTGCCCTAAGCAAGAGGCATATCTAAATACTCTTGATTTGTAAAGACTGCCATAGTTCTGAATGCATTTAACGCACCTGAAGCACTGACAGAACCTGCTGTTGTGCACGGATGTCGCTGGGGTAGTTGTACTGTCAACATTCTCTCACTTTCCGCGCTTCTCACGGGCTAATGTTGCGGGGTTGCCAAGCGTATGCCCACGACTTTATTCCAATAGACACGCTGGAATCCAGTCCTTTCATATCATTTTGTGGCTAAACGAATCATTTAGCAACATATGGTAAAGACATAAATAACGCATATTTTGTAGCTCTACCTCGCTGTTATAATTGCAGAAGTAGACGATAACGGAGTGGGGACATATTTGCAATCACACTTATGACCAGTTTTAATTTTTATTTATGAAACTATGCACTATAGAGGAAAATGGTACAGGAACTTATGTTTCAGTTTAACGCCAGGAAGTTGCCTTTGAAGTCTGCGCACTCATACACCTAACACCTTGTATTGTAGAAGAATAACAAACTTTCTTTCATCAACACAACCAGTTGATTGCAATGTTCAAAACTGCATTGGATCTCGTACCATCTGATAATCACAAAATTGTAATCACAGCTGATAAAACTCTTGTGAGCCAACATGCAAGACGATTCAATGTACCAACAATTGATGAAGTTGCCATTGTCATAGTTGGAGAAAATTTGGAAACCCGTGATATTGTTTTACGTCGCCGGAATAATCAGTTACAGCAAGTACATGAAGCACACCGCTCATATGATGCACTACAATATCCGATCATATTTTGGCAAGGTGAAGATCGTTATCACTTCTCATTAAGGATGATAAATCCCCTTACTAAAAAAAAACTAAAACCTCTAGCGCAACAGCCCAGGAAGAGCCAAGGCTTTCCGCCCAGTCGCTGCGTCCCCCACCTCCGCCCACTGCAGGTGTCATTGGTGGGGTGCAGTACTGGAGGGTGGGACGTGGTCAGTGCCCCATGCCCTCCCGGCCAGTTATGAGACCTTCGCGACCTCGGGGCGCTACTTCTCCATCAAGTAGCTCCTCAATTGGTTCCCCCGGGACCTAACGAGGCTGAGTGCACCCCGTGTAAATCCCCTTACAGGTAATTAAAATTTTGATTTAGAAATGGAGATACTACACGTACGAGTTCGTATTATACACAAGTTCAATGTCTTTAAAACAATAATTTAAGGTGTTGAAACTAACAAAAGTCAGTTCAATGAACTATTATTCATACCGCCTGATGGTTCGTGAAAATGAAGACAATCACATTTTAAAATGTCGACGGTTGCCTCACCAATATGCTGTTGATATGTGTGTCAAAATTGAAACAGAGCGATTGACATTTATCGGTTGAACGAGAACAAACTCCGATCTGAAGAGTATATCCACCTTCGAGATACGATTAATACCGATAAAAATGCAGAGAATGTCAGCCGGATGACAATTCTTCCAGCAACATACATCGGAAGCCCTCGACATATGCATGAATATGCTCAAGATGCCATGTCGTATGTTCATCATTATGGCACAGCAGATTTACCACATTCAAGTGCAATCTGCATTGAGCAGAAATAAAACTTCAGTTATGCCCTGGTCAATCCCCCACTGATCGCCATGATATTACGGCAAGAGTCTTCAAACAAATGTTGAAATCTTTAATGGATTTCATTGTGAAACATAGCATGTTTGGCAAGACGCTCTGCTGGATGTATTCTTTGGAACGGCGAAAACGTGGATTGCCTCATGCACATATTCTGATTTGGTTGGTTGAGAAGATAAGACCAAATGAAGTTGATGAAGTGATATCAGCTGAAATCCTTGATGTACAACTAGATCCACGCTTGCATGAGGTAGTTATTAAAAACATGATTCATTGTCCCTGTGGAACACTTAATCAAAATGCACCGTGTATGGTGGATGGTAAATGTTCGAAGCGTCATCCACGGGCATTAGTAGCAGAAACAATTACCGGAAATGATGGTTATCCACTGTATCGTCGCCGATCGACTGCAGACAAAGGAAGATCAATTGTCAAAGTGAATCAACAAGACATTGAAATAGACAATCGTTGGATTGCTCCGCATTCACCGATCCTATCTAAGACTTTCAAGGCGCAAATCAATGTTGAATCTTTCCATTCCGTGAAATCTATCAAACACATTTGTAAATATGTAACCAAAGGAAGTGACATGGCTGTGATTGGAGTTAGTACAGAGAATTCCAATGACGAAGTTATCCCTTATCAAATCGGACGCTATGTTAGCAGTAATGAAGCAATGTGGCGCATTTTTTCTTTTCCCATTTATGAGACACCCCACTGTTGTTCCTTTAGCCGTACACTTAGAAAATGGCCAAAGGGTATATTTCACGGTGCATAACGCATTACAACGAGCTGTTCAACCATCATCTACAAACGTCCGATATGACACAATGTTGGAGGACGTTAATTTAAAAAAAAAAAAAAAAAAAAAAAAAAAAAAAAAAAAAAAAAAAATCGCCTACAACCTTACCAGTTGTTTTTAAATGTGTTAAAATGATGATTTCGCCCAAACACTGCTATTCTCCGAAATGCCAAAATATTATACTTGCAGTCAATCAAAGAAATTTCAATGACGGAAACAAGAAAAACCAATTCCAGGTTACCCAAACGTATATTCCGCCGATGCAATAGGTCGTATTTATTCAGTCCACCCAAGCAACGATGAGTGTTTTTATTTGCGATTGCTATCAGTCAATTTTCGAGGCCCAACATCATTCCAACATTTACGAACTGTTAACGGTGAATTGTGTGGCCTGTCAACGTTTGCAACTGTTAGAAAATGACGCTCATTGGGAACAAACTCTAATTGATGCTGTAATTTCTTCACAAGCTCATCAAATACGAACATTCTTTTCTTGATATTATTATCAACATGCTTCCCATTGATTAATGGATCAAATACAAGGATGATACGTATGACGATCAGGGGTGGATCTAGAAATATTCGATGGGGGGGGGGGGGGTGCGGTTCCGGTCCACTACTTCAGAATAATTAAATTCATGCTAAAACATGGCTAGCTAAATATTTAACTGAAAGAAATAATGTTTAAACTACCAGCTACCACCACCTATCTAGGAAGAAGACTCTGTAACCGCCACAGGCCCACCGATCAAATGTTTACTCCTATTATGGATACGACATTCGAACATTCGCCTAATTGGCATCGTCATTGCGCGAATCTTGATTCACAAAGTGCCCTATGTCAAATTCGTCGCAATCATCAAATGCCGTTTATTCCTTACCACTTTTTCATTCTGATGCCATGTAAATTTATCTTTATCTGCCTCCAAATGCTTTGGTTGCATTTTTGCAATAAATACGGAGTAGCCCTCCTCCTCCTACCCCTACCCCTACCACTACTACAACTACTATTGTTATTATCACTCATCACTGTCACTGTCATTGTTATTGCCATTATCATTATCATTATCATTATCATTATCATTATCATTATCATTATCATTATCATTATTATCATTATTATTATTATTATTATTATTATTATTATTATTATTATTATTATTATTATTATTATTATTATTATTATTATTATTGTCTTCCAACGTAATGTCATATCGGACGGTGAATGAAATGGTGCTCAAATGAGCCCGAGATCCATGGAGCTTTAAGTTAGCCAACATTCGTCTTCTCAGGATAAGGGAAAAACCTCGGAAGAAAACCTTACCCGGATAACTTACCCCAGGGGAAGACAACTTCGGGCCGTGTGACGTATTTAAACGAAGAGCCAGCTTGTACGTTCGTGTGACGTCAGGCGAGAGCGGTGTATTGCTATGCTACCTAGATCAGCGGCGCTACTTGCACGAAACTGAATGAATATGAAAAATGTTATTTGGGCATGTTTACAACTTGCCCGGGCTGTTTAGGGAGAACCCTCTTCAGCCAAGTCTTATTTGTTGTGTGAGGGATCTTAACGGGGCTACTGCGAATTTTGTTTTTATTTTGTATTTTTGTTGACGTGTACTGTTGTGTGTAGTGGTTTTGTGTTTGTGTTCGGTTCCCCGTGTTTCACACCAGTTTGAGACCAGGCTTCAAGATGTAGAAACATTGTCAACGTTTCAGGTCTTTGCGACCCAGTATTGGATGTTAATGTTTCTAGCAGGTAGCAAATTGAATTGACAAATTTACAGTGCGACGATTTGCTGAAGGACAACTATAAACACAAGGAAGACTTGGCTGATTTTTTATAAGAATGTTCCTCAAACCAGATTTCTGAGGTTATATGCCCTTGTTGCACGAATATTATGTGTTTGGTTCCACGTATGTGTGCGAACAATTCTTTTCTGTTATGAACCTTTCTAAGTCAAAATCCCGAAGCATATTGTCAGATCACAATCTAACATGCAGTCTTCGGTTACAAATGTGCCCTACATTACTCCCTAACATTGACAAACTAGTTAAAGAAAAGCGAAAAGGCAAATGTCGGAAAATATCCACCTAATTGTTCTGTATAGCTCTGCTCTAGCTCAGGCAAAATAGTTATAATTTCTTTTCTATTTGCGATATAACATGACTTTTCACATAAACTAGAATTTATATATATAGCATAAAGCCGAAATCTAATTATTTATAATCTGTGACTATTCCGTAATTGAAACAGTCAGCATTAAAATTACTATGTTCCACACGCCATTTCGTCTTCCACGCTGTGACGTCACACGTTCAACTGGCTTTCAATGGGAGCATGTGAGCTGACGTCACAGCAGCGGTACCTGTCTTCCCCTGACTTACCGTAAGTGAGATTCGAACTCGCGATCTCTTGAACGTGAGGCAGACACGCTAACCATCAAGCTACCGAGGCGGTTAGTGTGTTCGCCTACCACCTAGGTGGCCCGGGTTCGATCCCAAGGTGGACGAAGCGTCGCCAGGGAGGGTTTTCTCCGGGTTCTCCAGTTTCCCCCGCCATTCATTCCACCAATAGCTCCATTATCACCTTTCCAATCATCGATTTCGCCTGCATTTGATCTCATCTTCCTCCTCACTACCATACCTGGTGCTTGGCTGACCACCTGCTTCCAGGTCTTCGCTTTGTCCGGTCCATAGGTTCCTGTGCTCCCCGACAGGCGTCTGACCCTAGGCACTGGCTTGGAAATCCTAGGGGGTGTAAGAGGAGGGTAATCAGGAAAAGAAGAAGGTAAAGAGTGTAAAAATGAGAAAGAGAAAGGGAGAATAAAATGGGGAAGAAGAGAAGAAGCAAACGAGAAAGAAAGTGACAATTACGGAAATATGTCCACGATAAAAAACAATGCGAGCAACGCTGCGACCTCTACTGCTTTTTATAATAATACGAGTAATAATGCTAATACATAAGTGGTTTTTATCCCTTATTCCATATTACAGTGCATTACATAGCATTTCTTTTGATCATATACTATAACGTGCTACATTAAACTAATCAGCTTTTG
Source organism: Tenodera sinensis (assembly GCA_030765045.1). Lineage (NCBI taxonomy): Eukaryota > Metazoa > Arthropoda > Insecta > Mantodea > Mantidae > Tenodera > Tenodera sinensis. Next base: position 19,176 of record JAUKNM010000167.1, read on the forward strand.
ATTTTTGTCGCCGCAGACGATTTTAATAAGTGTAAATTAAATCTAGGTCCGGAGAAAAACGTTTGCTGATCTCTCCCGACGACTTCAAAGAATGGGAAAGCGGCAGAGGGGAAACACGCTATCGACATTGTATAGGTATACGTTTCGTTAATTGGAAACTGTCATTGACGATGCATTAGTTCAGTAACACTGGCGGTGTAAGCTTGGTGTTAGATAGTGCCATAGTGGAGTGATGGTGAAATGTCCAGTTCTTTGTTCGAGCTTTGGTTGTGATTACTATAAGAGCCACCAGTTTAAGATGTCGAAACGCAAAATTCAAACGAATTTGTTACAATTTGTTAAAAAGGCGTGTCTTGAAGTTGGAGACAATTCTTGTGACAGAAAAGATATTGATGAAAAATCCAATAATGATCAAGCTACAGATTTAAAAGTGAAAAGCACGTGTGCTGAAGTCAGTAAAGAAGAGACAAACAGTGATTGTGTTAGTTATTGCGAATGCCAGCAGTAGCAATGACAGTGAATTGCAGACTTCATTAAAAACTGCATTTAATGATTGCGACGAACTTGACATAGGGCACTTTGTGAATCAAGATTTGCGCAAAGACGATGCCAATTAGGCGAATGTTCGAATGTCGTATCCATAACAGGAGGATTTTGTAAACATTTGATCGGTGGGCCTGTGGTGGTTAGTCTTCTTCCTAGATAGGTGGTGGTAGCTGGTAGTTTAAACATTATTTCTTTCAGTTAAATATTTAGCTAGCCATGTTTTAGCATGAATTTAATTATTCTGAAGTGGTAGTGGACCTGAACCGAAACACCCCCCCCCCCATCGAATATTTCTAGATCCGCGCCTGATTATTTGATAGTCAATAAACAAAGTGATCACTGAAATACGTTTATATTCATTTTTGTGTTTAAATTACCTATTTGTGACTGTATATTATTATCTGTTCTGGTGGCCATTACTGAAAACTGAAGATGTCATCACTATATTATGCACACTTTATAACCAGCACTTGACCAAAGAATATAAGTTTGTAGGACTGCCACAGTGCAATGGCTTTTGACAGAACGACGTCTGTCGGGTCAGCTATAATCTTCGCAAAACTTAAAGGCATATGGAGGCGGGGCGTACCTCGGACTCCAGCGAATCCTACGCTTGCCCCTCCTACCAGCGCTGCCGAATGTGGTGCATGCATCTCACGCGTTCTTATGTACAGAACCTCTGCCGGTACAAGCACTACGCTTGGCAACAGCGCTCTGCTTGAGCATTGGCCAGCGTTCACATGCCTTTAACTTTTGCGAGCGGTATAGTCCTGTAGTACAGTGGTGTGAAGGTCATAGGGAGTTGAGGGCTGTTCTGGACATGTTCTGCAACGAGCGGGCAAAACATGACGTAGTACATATCAACACTAGAAACGTTATCACCTGACTCCTGTTTACATACTTGCAGGTTGGTTGCGTCCATGGATAAAACCTTTCGTAGATTGCGTATACCTTATGAATGTTTTCCTTGAGAATTGTCTACAAGGATACATAACACAGATACAAGTTGGATCTACGAAGGGGAACAGTACTTCTCACGCGTAAATAGAAAACTACTTGACGTAGTTATTCAAGTTGATTAAAACAGTAAAATGGTTGCAACCTGATGATCAGGGTGACCTATAGAGATTATTAAACCCACCCAAGCCCTTGGGTTAGTATTCCCAAACTGTGAAGTACACCTTTTACGCATTTACATACCTCTTAAACATAGATGTTTTATTACTTTTCAATCCCAGATGTAAAAACGTCAAAATCAATTTTCAAATGAATGAATAAACAAGAAACTAATTACACAGTATTGATAATGGTGTTTTTAATACAAACTTGTATCAGATATATCTACAAATAGTAAATGGCAGCTTTGAAATCCTGTTATCCCTTAAATGGATAATTTAGCTATTTTAATAAAACATAAATAACAGAATATTTACTTGGATTATCTTCAAATAAGTGAAGTAATACAAAACATTAGTAACAGGGGTTGACGATTTCCTCCAAAATTAAAGGGAAGAACTACATGTAAGTTGTTTGAAAACTACTGTCCTTAAAGATGCATATTTTAGTGTTAAGCGTTTGCATAATGAATTTAAGACAATTTTACTGAAAACCTAAGTAAAATGCCACATGTTACACATTTGTAGAATGTCACTTGGCATATTTTTGAATTCACATACTTTTAAAAATTTGGCTCAAAAACATTACAAATCTAATATCTTTAAACGAGCAATTCTTGTATATACATGGGCTGGATTTTTAGTTTTGGCAAGAATGTTGTAACTGGATACATAGTTTACCTAGATGGTTATAAGTTTCACAGGCCCTCGATGTAGTTCCCACCGTTGCGTACGTGTTCCCGGCGATGCGGAAGTCGCTGGATCCCGTTGGCACTGCCCAATCTATTGATGGTGCGAAGAGAGCGCTCGGCAGCCTGCTTAAATGGTACGGTAGTGGCTCCTGCGCATTGGCAGCTTCATCTTCGGGATGAGATCATAGTCGCAGGGACTGATGTCGGGAGAATGGGGGGGAGGGGGGGGGCGAGAGCTGATAGAGCACCTCCCAGCCCCAGCGATTCAACAATGCCAACACAACGCCTGCTGTGTGTGTGCCCTAGCATTGTCATGCAGAACGATGGGCGGTGTAACCATGTGGTGGCGCAGTTTCCTTCTCAGAGCTGCTCGGAGATGGTCTTGCAGAAACGAACAATAGTACGCCGCATTAACGGTTTGATTTTGGGGAACGGTATGGTTGATGATCACACCATCCCAATCATAGGCAAGAATCAACATTACCTTCACATTGGTGGGGGTTGGTCGAACTGTTTGTTTCCGTCGTGATCCGTGGTGCCGCCACTGGTTCGATTGGCGTTTTAACTGTGGCTCATAAGATTTGGCCCACGTCTCGTCAATGGTTATGATTCGCCGTAAGAAGGCCTCTCCCTTCGTCCTCATAACGCTGCAAGTGCATACGAGAAACGTCATATCGCAGCCATTTGTGCATGTCGGTTAAATCATGTGGAACCCATTTGGATGCAATCTTCCTCATTTTCAGTACGTCCTTCAGGATGTGGAGGGCAGTCGAATGCGCCATTCCAGTTTCTTGCTCTAATTGATGAATCGTCATGTTCCAATCCATCTCCACTAACGCGGACATCATCTGTACAGTTCAGTGGCGGCTCGCAGTCAAAATTTTAGGGTAGGCAAGGTGTAACAGCAACAACAACGACAACAATAACAATAATATTATTATTAATAATAATATTAATAATATTGATAATAAT
>JAUKNM010000167.1:27500-216228 GCA_030765045.1 Tenodera sinensis
AGACGTTTCGTCCACACCTGCGGTGGACATCATCGGTGGCGTGGACTCAGTCTTCTCGGCGAAGAAGCTCTAAAACTAAACAAAACCTGGCATCCGATACTTGAGCATAAAAAAGAAGCACAGTTGCAGAGAAATCGCGTAAACCATTTAGCAATCAGAGCGGAGAAGTCCCGCCCACCTAGCACACTCCTAAAACTCAAGCCGAGCCCTGTGAGTGGTCCAGATATGCAAGATTATGTTTGGGAAAAGCAATTTATTTCAGAAACAACACATGTGCAACAACTTTAAGTATTAAAATTATTATATAATTTAAAGATAAGACCACTGAAAATAGTATCTGGATATAATTAGAAGCTTTAGCATACAAAGCAAAATTGAACTGACACAGAAAAGAGAATAATATTACAAATAAACATATTTTTCCATTTTTCTCAAAATCAGCTGGCAAGGACTAGTGTTGTTTCTGCAATCAGTGATTCACACACACACACGCACGCACGCACGCACGCGCGCACACACACACACACACACGAGAGTGAGTAGAGAAAACATTGTGATTATAATAGCATTTATATTTCAAACTTACAGTAAATGATATGACTTATTTTAAAAATGGGGATAAAAATGTTTTTTGTGTAAAATCACATTTTTTATGGAAAATTGTTTATAGAAGAGTAAATAGAGAAAGAGATGTGAATGCGTTATCTAAAAGTGAGTAGAGAAGACAGCGTGAATTTAATATGTAGCACTTCCATTTCAAACATACAGAAAATTGTATGACTTATTTTAAAGTGTGTGTGTGTAAAATAACATTTTTTATGGAAAATTGTTTATAGAAGAGTGAGTAGAGGAAGAGATCTGAATGTGTAACCTGAATTTGAGTAGAGAAAACAGTGTGAATGTAATACGTAGGATTTGTATTTCAGACATACAGAAAATTGTATAAATTATTTGTAGAAGAGGAATAAAAACATCTCTTTTTTATAAACTTTCATTTTTTCAGGCAAGACAGCAATGTAGATAAACTTAAGAAGAAAAACCTTATCTGAACACAAAATTTGATTAAAATCTACAGAAGCGTTTCCGAGATACACATAAGGGTCAATCCACGTCAAATCGAACACCCGTAAAACACGACTTTTTCGTAGGAGGTTCAAAAATGTTTTATGAATAATAGGCATAAAATAAGGACACCCGTATTTTTAAATTACTTGCTTAGTTATGGCTATTAGAAACTAAGCAATTTCTGCGCGCACCGTAATATAAAATCACTTGTTACTCTTAAGTTCCTATAGAGTTGAGAGTTGGGGTGTGGCGCACTGGAAAGGTTAAATATAACACTTTTAACAACTTTCGATCAACCATTATTACACATAAATTTTGGACTGTTTTTTGATGGTATATTTTGTAAAACCAAAAATAGAATTTTATCTATAAAAGAAGATGTTGAAAACTATGGAGCTTGCATTAGTGCATTTGCTACAATTTTTTTTTTTTTTTTTTTTTTTTTTTTTTTTTTTCTGGAGGCCTGCAAGCGCACACGGACGAGTAACAAGCCAGGTGACTGCAGACAGCCTGCGAATTGCCGCGTCAGCTATGCTAGTCAGATAACTTCTTCTTACTAAGGCAGTACAGTCCATGCAGAAAAATGTCTCCCCGATGTACCTTCTTTCTGATACTCCTGTGGCATCTGATACGTGCTTTTGAGCTTTTGAATTTTTTTGAAAAAATCTTCTGATGTAAACAGTTCTTTGCTTTTAGCTTCTTCCTTCATGTACGTCCATACATTTGAAATAATTTCTCTACTCTGACTGTGTAATGTTTTGGTCCCTAATTTAGAACTTACAGGTGGCATAATTGATTTACGCTATGATCAATGTCTCACAAATTCACTATATTCACTCTTTATCGCAAAGGTCTATGTCTTCAACTGCAGGCTGCACTAAAAACACTTTTGAATTAGCAAGACACGCAGGTATCACTACCTTCCCCCTCCCTCCCCCTGTGCATGGTTTCATTCGCAGAATTATACAATATGAGCTGATGAAACAGACGAAAGCTAAGGATTCGCCCACAGGACTTCCAGTCAAAGGTCAGGGGCCAAGAACGATGGGTCCAGCTGTGCTTTAAAATTACACTCCTTCATTCCTTTGTCAAAAATTGAAGCTTTAGTGAAACAATTTTCTTTTGAAGGAGGTAAAGCTGTATGTTGTATGGAAACATTAGCTTAAAATGCATATTTTAAAAACATTTTGAAGATGCTAATAGTGTACATGTAATAGTGTCAGCTAGAAGTGTTCTCCTTACTGTACTGTTGTAACGTTCATGGAACCTCAACCAGTGGACAGTTGCCGCAATGGAAGGTGGCAATTGTGTGAGGTTACTGTAGCCGCCACCGATGCCACGCAAATTCGCTGTACTGATTTGCAAAGTTAATTACAACTGAACTATTAGAGACTCCCTTCTGATTTTATCTGAGAATATCAAATAAACTTCATTGTATTTTTAGTTTATTTTCCCAGATTTTTAAATAGTCGAGTTTAAAACCTTTATCGTATAAAATATAATATTAATAATAATTAATAAAATTTTCTAATAAATACCTCACGAAATACTGCAATTTATCTTTAATTTGAGCCAAAGATCAAGTAATTTGCTTCATTACAATCGGAGGTATGATTGATCGAAGAGTGAGGAGCGCGCGATATTTGGGACATTTCAAAAATTAATATCTACCAAAATAAATTTTTTTATACAAAACGAAGAAACACGGGTCAAATATAATTTGTTCCAAAACATAAAAAAAATTCAAGAAAATCTGAGAGATCAAGGTCATTTTTTGCCATATTTTGTTCGATTTGACGTGGAATGAGTCATATATCTAAATCCGCCAGGTCCAGCCAGCCGGCCCCCGCGTGTGGCCACTGCGCCAAAACGCACCTTAAGAAACTACAAGTAGTGCAGAACAAAATACTTAGAGTAATTACGAAGGTTCCCAAGACAGTCCCATTGGACATACTCCACGAGGACACAAAATGCATACTACAGAGCAGTTTATTAAAAGGCTCGCAGCCAACATGTACAAGCAAGCGAAGAAAAGCCACAATACGGCCATAAGCTCACTAGGCACTTACGATCCGACCGCAGACAAACACAAAAGACCTCTATCGCTGTTTGACAGGATTATCCCCCTGAACAGACATAGTGCAGACGATGACGAAGCCATCCTTCAGTTTCTAAACAATCTAGTTCCACCATAGATGCCCATAAGTCCCAGGAAGGATGAATTCCCCTCCCTGGGCGGACTGGCGGGCCTCGGGCGCCACCCCCCCCCCCCAACACTACGACGACCAGGCAGATTAAAAGGACAAGAATTAGCAAAATAGCATAGGAAAAAAATAAATACATAATAAAAAAAATAAAGAAAGGAAAATATATATAAAATAAGCTCTAACGATATTGTAAATATGAACAAATTTTTACTGTGTAGCCAACCCTATGTATATGATGTCCCCCCCTCTCTTAGTTTGTTTCAGGACCATCAGCGACCAACTGAAGAACCATCAAGATAAATATGAATAAATATATAATGTGTTTCAACCATCCTCCGTATGTACATGCCCCCCCCCCCCACCCCCCATACTGTATGTTTCAGGACCATCAGCGACCAGCTGAAGAACCATCAAGATAAATATGAATAAATATAAATTGTGTTCCAACCATCCTCCCTATGTACATGCCCCCCCCCCCCCCACCATACTGTATGTTTCAGGACCATCAGCGACCAGCTGAAGAACCATCAAGATAAATATGAATAAATATATATTGTGTTGCAACCATCCTCCCTATTTACATGCCCCCCATACTGTATGCTTCAGGACCATCAGCGACCAGCGTCGGTCAGGGTGGCTCAGTTGGTTAGACGCTGGCCTACTGATCCCAAGGTCGCGGGTTCAAACCCGGCCCAGGCCGATGGTTTTTAAGTGTGCTCCATGTCAGTAGATTTACTGGCACGTAAAAGAACTCCTGCGGGACGAAATTCCGGCACACCGGCGACGCTGATGTGATCCTGGCAATTGACAGCGTCGTTAAACAACAAAATATTTTTTTTATCAGCGACCAGCTGAAGCACCATCAAGATAAATATGAATAAATATATATTGTGTTGCAACCATCCTCCCTGTGTGTCCCCCCCCCCCCCCCCCCCCGATACTGTATTGTAACTTTTTTTGGTGTGGGTGTGAAGTAAATACGACAGATGTAGTCTAGATAAAGAAACACTTTTATTTCCGTAAACAGTAACTTGTACACTCGTTGCAACAGCAAGAAAGTCTTTTCCGATTCTCCAACAGCACGACTCCGAATTCGTAACACAAAGAACTGTTCCTTCGCCCTGGTGTGACTCCTCGACGCTTCGCATACGTCCGACTGACTCTTCTCACACTTTACCGCTATTTATATCTCCCAGGCACTATTCTGGAAGCTTCAGGAACGTTCACTTATTTTGCGGTGAAATACAAAGCAGACACTTCTAGAGGCCTCTATCACTTTCTCTCTTTCGGCAAGCGCCCCAACAATGCGGCCATTCTCTGTCTCTTTCCTTCGGCTCCTTTGCGGTAGTGCCGACAATAATGCGATGGGTGACACTGCTGCTGTCGGCAATTAGATGCGGCGGGCGCGGTGACAGTATGTTTTAGGACCATCAGCGACCAGCTGAAACACTACGAAGTTCAACTCCCTCTCTGGTTGAAGCCCCAAGATACAGATAAGTACCTATTTTTTCTCATTAGCATGACACCTCAACACAGCTCCTTCTGCATGAGCACGAAATACCACCACTAACAATAGGTCCCTGATCTGGGCTCCGGCCAAAATCAGTACCTAATCCCCAGTCCGCCTGCATACTCCCTTGTATGCAAGTGCCTTTTTAGAATTCACCCACTAACTTTCGGTTTGCTTCGGCGGTACCGTACACCAATTTTCCTACCCTTCACTGTAGCGTAGCTTAGTGCATGGTAGGGGAAGCGATGTATATCCCTTTCGGATAATGTCACCAGGTGTGGCGGAGGCGGAGCCACGCCTTAAAAAAAAAAGTCAGCGATTCTGTTGTAACTCAACCTTCGCCGAGAAGACTAAGACCACGTCACCGATGTCTACAGCAGGTATGGACGAAACGTCTGGACCTCTAAACTCCAGCAGACCACGGTTTTTAAGCCCGGGAGTAATTTCTAGCTATAATTCTGACTCCGGCCGTGAAGCCTTCCGACTACGCAATAATTCACAAGTTGTGCTTCCTTTTGTAGCAGTTTCCCATTCCTTTTGCCATTGTTCAATTAATATTTTAGATATTTCCGTTTTGGTTCTGCATGCATGGTATTCCAATTATTTTCTGTACTTTTCCGTAGTTCTTTCTTTACAGCCAAAATTGACACCCTCTTTGTTTTAATCAATTAGCCACTTGCCATGGTCACCAAGCATGCCATCGGAGTAGTTCTTACTGCACATATGCATCTAGGTAGCACCTGTCGAGTACTTCTCAAAACGTTTATATTCAATAGATGCGCTCTATGTGACCATATACTGGCACCATATTCAATAATCCCTACTAATTTATTTACTGGTACTTTGAAATTCCTTGTAGCCATCGATGCTAGTTTCATTATCATTCTGCTAGCCTTTGTTCTTACACAACTAATATGCACATCACAGTTTTGCTTCTAAGTATAGGTATACCCAAGTATTTAAAAACTACTACTACGCCTACTATTTATTGAACTTAATGCTGTGTTTATTGCATCCTCCGTTGGATTGTCTTTTCTGAATTCAAATTATTATACCAACATTAAGCAAGTGGAGTTAGCTAATGAGCAGCTCGCAAATTACCAAGTAAAATTAAGCAATGGCTTGTTTTTATTTATACCAAATCTTGAGCGGCTGCTTGGTTATCAAGGTCAGTGAGCAGTGGCTTGTGAGGAGGTTGAGAGTTGTTTTATTTATACGAAACCAAGCAACGGCTTGGAAATAGTCAGTTTTGAGCCATTGCTTGCATTTATTTATACCACCCCTCGTGCTTCTCTAATATAGACCTTGAGCCTTCCTTGCATTCCTCCTGAGTTTCTGTAACTTTTCATTCCATATCTTGTATGCTATTTCTGCATGTGTGCTCTTCCGCAGAGATTGTTTCATTGCTTTTTGTATACAGATAGCCAGTTGGTTTAATATTTATGCCCTCACTATATCTTAAAATTTCCGGAATCACCACACTTCTTTTTAATTCTGTCCAATTCGCATTCTTTACTTGCTATTTCCTTCCTTTGTTTTTTCATTTATTTCTTACTGCTTCCAAATCAAAATATATTAAGTTATAATAAGCTATTAATTGCTGACCAACTTTCCAATTTTCTATATGGTCATATGCATATCCCCTTACTAATATTACATCTTTATTTTCTCAAGCATTTTATCTGTTGAGAAATGTGTAGGGGTTGTTTGGTTGATTATCATTTAATCCTGCTTCGTTATAACCGCTTCCAGTCTTTCTCCCATCTCATCTGGTTTCTCGCTCCACCACCATTGTGATTTTGCGTTCAAATTCATGGTATATGTATTTGTAACAAAATCGCAAAATTCGAAATCCAGTTACTTTTCTAACACTTTATTTTCCTCTAAATGCTACTACAAATGCACAACTTCCTTCTCGTTACTAACAGTTTATAGTCTTCTCTGCTATAACAATTCACAATTGTTCTGATGATCTTTCTCAGTCTTTCAACGTCTTTCTCCACTTTCACTGTCTCTTATTTCTGGACTATTACATACGATCACTCAACGACACGTACGTACTCGCTAACAGGCTGGCCGACTCAGTTTCGTAACTAAAAACTAACTGTACACGACGACTTACACACTAAACAACTCAACCCTAAAGCAACCCTAACTACAACTCGAAAACTGAACTGTTCACTGTCTGCCCTATTTATACTGGAGCTGGCGTTACGTGACCTTCGAGAACCATCCATACACGCGGGCAAAGATAACCCAGCGGAATTAACTAGAAGCTTCTGGACAGTACGGTGTTATCGCGCTGTTCGATCACACACACACACAGTCACTAGTTGTCCTGTAGTCACGGACCTTTCCTTTGTGTATATTGAAAATAATACAATTAAAAGACAGTATGGACATATCAAACGGAAGAATTGAAACAAAACTTTTAACTTTCTGAAGACAAAGTGTCAAGCCAATGGACATTTCATTTGCAGATGTCAGCAAGGCATATAAGCTGAGGGGTAACACTTCCAGCATCTTCTGTTAGAGGTTAAGTTCTGCTCGTTTCACATTATGCTTTCTTTCCTGTCAGCAAATCTGCTTAAAGTCAGCCATGCTCAGAAAGGAGCTGGTTACAGCAGGCTCAGCTGCTGGTTAGTGGTTTCTGGAATGTTTGGGGGTTAACTATTAACTTATATAATTATCTACTAAGAGAGAATTAAGTATTATCGGTGCCAAACAAGAAAGGTATTGACAGTTGGCGGTGCACGAGAGGCGACGTTGTCGCTTATTGCGCCACGTGAAGAGCGCGTGAGCATTATGCGTAAGAACACGGTTGGATTGCGTTTGGAATGTAGAGCAGGTATAATTTATATTCGTATTCGAAAACAATAGTAAAATAGTTCATGTACATCCAAAGGATGGAATATGGAAGTATTATATCACTGTAAAGATTAATGTTAACAAAAGAGACATACCTGTGAAATATTGTAATGGGAAATACCACTGATATCCGAATCGCTTGCATTATTGCTGTTTTTGCTAGAATTACCTGCGGAAATGACAAACTGTTCTATCCTTGTCCATTTTTCCATGTTGCACTTATTACACCTTTGTATCAGTAACCGCTTTTTCAGTTTTCAGCTTTTTATTGATGTAGTTTTATTACAGACGACACAGTGAAATCTTTGTTTCGCACAATGTAACCCTTTACTTCGGTCCAAATTAATTAAATCGGAGTGCACCATGAAAGGGCGATACCAAACAATTTTGCGACCATGTTCTTCAGCAATACCATCAACTGCACAATTCTTTAATTGGAATATGTACCTTACCAAACACAATTTCATTCGCTTCCCGAGGACGTTAAGCTTTTCGTTTGGCTACGCTGTTTTTGTCAATATTTTTGGACATAATTATTCATTAAAAGAGTGAGACAGCTGTAAATGCTCACAACATACGCACAGATACACAGATTCAGACATACGTAAATACAAGTCAAATAACCATATAAATAGAATGATCCAAACGAACTTGTCAGCACACACGCAATCTCTGATACAAACATTCCAAGCTGGAGCTGGAGGGAGACATTGTATACAGTGCAGGGAAAACAGATAAGACGCACAGTTTGTGTTACTGCTAGATTGCAGCTCAAGCACATGTTAATCACGTGTTAAATATTGACAACACTGGTTTAGCCTTTAGTGTTGCTATGGAAACATCTTGGCTCTAATTGGTTGCTCCTTCCGTGGCTATGGCGATCGCCATGACGCATCCATCCCCTCCTGTTCATTTAGACCCTTCCACCACGTGGGTAGCAACTGTCATTCCCCTTCTTATTTGGCGCCGAGTATAGTATAACATTACATTACACTACTACGCTGGAAAAGGTCAGTAGTTTCATTGGCAGCTCTTGTGGTGAAGTCCTTGGTTCGATTCCCAGCTCCAGGGTGGTGATTCATCTCTTATTAGTTCATGTGGAGTATCCCCAAGGGCCAATGTGGTCTGGAGTCCACAGTAAAAGCTGTAGACCCTGCCATTCCATCCCCACCCTCACCATCGCCCTATCTTCAGAGCCCTCTAGGAGCCTCTAACTCAGAAATGGGTCCAGTCATCATTTGGTAGAATGAGGCTACCCCTAAAGAACGTACACCATAAATGGGAACAGTTGGAGATGACATAGGAACAAGGAAATATGATATTCTTGCTGTTTTACTCATTTCGTCAAATATCCGTGGAAAAACATACCATTTTGCAATTTTACAGAGAGGGTAAGGAAATATGATTTTCTTTTTACCAAAATAAAGGAAGAACTTCTAAAATAAACTATTACTGTAACTTCAAAATCTGTACTGAATTCTGTGACTCTGGGATTTGGAATAATTTGATATGCAATATTTGTAGATCACCCTATTTTATAATTAATCAAAAGTATTAATCTGGGTACTCCTTGTAACAGAGGGAAATGGTCATGATGATATCCCACTTTCCTAACTGGCCTGTTGTCAGTAATCTGTGATAGAGCCATTCCACGCATGTAACATCATCTTTATACTTGTTTAAAAATCTTTGAGATTCATTGCATCAGCTCCGCAATAAAAAATGGTAAGCAAACAAGAATTTAGATCATATTTAAAAAAGTGCCATTATTTAATTTAATGAAGTTTGTAAAGACATCCACACAGCCACTTGTCTTACATGTTGTACGAGTGACTTCTTAAATTTCAAATGACTAATTTCACTGACCTTCCAATATTCTTCATGAAATTATCACTGAATTATATAGAAATTTATACTAAATCCTCTGCAATTTCCTAAAGCCCCATGAACAAACATCCCCTGACATTCATGAAAAAGCTTCTGAAACACTGGCTGAGTATTTCCCGGCAGTCCTCCAAATTCTAGAAATTTGTATAGCCTTAAAAAATATATTTTAGCAGTGAATGAATGAGCACAATTACTGGATAATTTTGGGCAGTCTAAGTAGGTGTTGAAAGTTTAAACCTTGATGACAGATGTGTCACCCTTTTGGTGCTGTCTCTTGTCTTATTCTCTGGTGTATCTGCTACCACATGCTCTGATGAACTACGAAATCCCCATCTCCGGGTACGCAAGGGTGGGTTTGAGGATAAACAACAGTACAAGCCTATAAGTTTATTGTCAGCTCCACTGTTCTACACAATTCATTTTCATAATAAGTTTTATAACACCAGTTAAGTTGACAAATTTAATGGAGGCTAATAATGATTTATTTGGAGTTGCCGACTTCAGGATGCAGAGTTAAAACTGGTTCTGAATCTTATCATTCGAAATGGTAATTGCTGAATAATATCTGCCAACTCCACTCTACAGTTCAAAAATAACCAGAAGTGCAAGGGGAATGCAGACAATAGATCACAGCAGGCACTTCTACAAGATTGTAACACAATGCGAAAGATGCAAAATTTAGAAATGCACGGCATTTTATTAACTTAAGTACTGTCTACAAATCATTACCCCATCAATGTTACTACACATACTGCCAACTCAAAACAATATTTGCATATGAAACTTGACTGTTTCTATATGTCCTGCTAAAATTCGGAAAATTTCGTTGTCTCTATAATTTTCAGAATTTCCTTGATGTACCTCGGCAACATTTTGACTGACATTACAGTATCTAACTAAGCTAACGGTCGATTTAATTCACTAGAGCCCTAACTATATGAGTAATACCAAGGAACTCACTAATGGCCTTACGACAATACTTGCATTGCCTTACAAATTACTGGAAGTCAAATTTATTACCTTATGCAATGATTCTACCATACAAAATTATTTATTGCAATTATTTATCCGTCCCTCTATCATTTCTACACAACATTATAAATCTGCCCTGGTAATAATTTCAGTATCAATCTTTCTACTTTTTCCTTGGTCTTGTAGTCTTTAATAACAAAGGGTACAGTTTCTTCACATAATCACAAACTCCTGAGATCAATACTTAACAAAATAGGGGTGAAAATGATCAATATCAAGACTTCAACAGTTGTATTTTGCAAATGGCACATAGTCTGCAACCATTGCAAAAACAATGTTTGCCATTAATTATAAATACAGTTTGAGAGTTTCTAACATTATGCTGGTCACAATTTTCTACCTTCATATAATTATTTAGTGTTGAACTTCATTGGAACATATTAGGAAATACATCAAAACTTTTTACATATGAGTTAAGGTTTTTATTTTCAGAAGCTTCACTGCATACATCTGTAGAACAAGAATGTTTACAGAAGTTCTTATGCTACACCCTCCAACACATACAGCGTTTAAATATAAAAAAAATAAGTACTACATACAAATACTGTACAGCTCAATATAGAATAAATGAGCAACAGCCAGAGATGAGGTTTGATTCAGAAAATATTGGAAGCATTTAACCAACGCTTCTCTCACAATACACAATTCAATATCAAAGTGCATTAATTTTAAAACTTTGCAATAAGTAGAAAGCTGCCTTTTACTTTGGTTGTATGCATGGTAGTCAAGCAGTGAAGTGTGTGTGTGTGTGTGTGTGTGTGTGTGTGTGTGTGTGTGCGCGCGCGCGCGCGCGCGCGTGCGTGCGTGCATGTGTGTCACAATCGGATCACTCTCGATTCAAATCCTTGGTGCGGTGCAGGTCTTTCTTATTATTTAAATTTGTTAAACATGTGGCAATACTGTATGTTTTCCATGCATAAGGTATTTATTAATTTTAAAACATTCTTGCATAAAAGCACAAACAAATTACTCTTTTCAAAATAAATACCATATTAGTAAGTTCTGAAGTGAAAAACTGAACCAAACGTTTTATTGACATAATATTAAATCTGCAAACACTGTCTCATTCTTCAGTTATGAATGACACTGGTGTCATCAAAGTGTGTGCCTTATGGTCTTGGAGTTTGCATGTCACATTAGCAATCATACTGGCTTTTGCTATGGCTGAGTGCACATACAAAGACAAAGCTACATGGAAATCTCCCCTTATGCTAGTGAATGTTGCCAGATACTCTGGGTTTCACAATGAGAGAACACTTCCCTATATCTATAGTCATGGGGCCGGTGTGGTTATAAAGGTAAGGGACTGTTCGTCGAAATGGTTCAGCTTGAAAACATTTGTCCACTCATCAACAAGACACTGCACTTCTAGAAGAGGAAGAGAGCAATTCCTTACAGCTTGTGTCTATAACTGGAAGCAAATCTAATTTCCCTGGGTGGAACTGCACAACCTTGCACCACTTAATTGCAGCAGGGCTCTATGCTCAATTGGCAGCTAGGGAGCAGAATGTTATGGACAATCACAGATTATGTTGCCTTGCATTTGCAGGTAAAAATGGCAACTATTATTACTAGGGCTCGGAAGTTCATGCCCTAAAAACACTGAAATATGCATGCAATTATGCTCTTAAAAGCTTGAAAATATGCAAAGAAATATGCACTATTTAATTAAAACAATTAATGTCAGTTTGCAGTAGACAAGACCAGCTAGTATAAATAATAAAGCTAGCTTATTCCTTAGAGGTTGAAGCAGAAGTGGTCCCGCTGCTACTATTAACTGCTAAATTGCAGTTCACAACCAACACTTTGCACAAATTTTCAACTGTAAAACATCGTCTGTTGTCTGGTAACACACTTTTGTAACGTGAAAAAAACTTCTCTCCACGTCACAAGATGTTATCAGGGCATATTTAAATGAAGTTAACTGCTTCCCAGAGAGAGTCAAGTCTCTGGGTGTAACAGATGGTTTTCTTTCGAGGATGCCTCGAATATCGCACATCTGTTTATAACCAGAATGTTTTGAAATTACATAGTTCACTTTCTCTTTCACTTTTGGTCCTATGCTACCAGGAACCGAACTTAAATCACATATTGGTATTTTTTTCCCTTCAAAGACACTAAGTGACTCATGCAAAGGAGATCCTACAGCTTTCAATGCCGTTATGGCTGTTGGTAAGAAAGAAAAATGGGCAGATATGAAACTAAGATCCTCTTTTAACCCAGTGCCTGACAGAATATTTTGCACAGTTTCTATTGATGAAGCAATGAATTAACAACCTCTTCGACTATGTCTATGTGCTCAGTATAATATAAAATTACATCGACCCATGTTCCCCATCGAGTTAACACTGGTGCAGGAGGAAGTCGGATATTAGATGCCTCTTGATCTAAACAATTTGTCTTTTAGGAGATTTAACAAAAATTCTCTTTGTACTGGACACAAATCTATTTACCAATGGAAAAGAATCACGTATTGTCTCAGAAATGCCATGAAGAACGTGTGCCAAACAAGTTATATGAATTAAGTTAGCAAAAATACCTTTCAGAGTTTGTCCTGATTTTACCATATAAGAACCTGCGTGTGTAACAAATAAAAGTAACCGGTCGTATTTGATTCCACCTGGCCATAGTAATTTCGAAGTGTCCATCACAAACTGGGTCACAGTTACATTGTCAGTGGCCGACAATTCGCACACATTAAGAAGATAAGGCGTAGTCTTTTGTTCATTATTTAAAGCACCCAGTTATATTGGCAATAGAACGGCGCTCAGAATCAGGGGTTTTATCAACAGGACAACCACACAAACTGATCCGCTGATGCATTTTCTATATTTTACAATACGTTATTGTAACAATGTCCTACATAAGTCTTACGCAGTGTACTTTCTTCAGGCACATGTTGTCGAGTGTACTTGGCAAGAAAGTTTTTAAATGTCGGATTATTAATTTTGAGCAAGGGAATATCAGCAGCTAAAAATGCTTGACACAAGTCAGAGGAAAATTGAGTAACCCTACTTCTTAAATACTTTACTAGCTGTTTTTGAACAGGTTCTTTGTTTGCGAGTTTTTTTATTAAATTCTCCTTATGTTTTGCAGGTTTATGTGCTGAACTATTTGAAATCTTTTCTCACTCCCTACATTTTTCTCACACGCTCCACAAAACAGTACCCTATTATCTGTAGATATTAAATTACCCGAAAACTCTTCCTGTAAATGAATTAATCTAGTACTAGAAGGTGGTTTTATTTTCGGTATTTGAAGAGGTTTATAACATTTTATACGCCCAATTTAATTTGGTGGGAACCAGTTCACAACACTGTTACGTTTGAAGACCACGACACAACTACTGGTGGGCAGGCAACTGTTGCTATAATCGTTCTGCTCAAAACGTTAACCTGCACTTTATCATTGTTAATATAAACCTCTCAGTTAACCGCACTGATTATTTTCTACGAACATACATATAATGAAAGGATGGAAACAGGGGATTCACTGCATGACAACATGACTCAACATTAGTTCTCGCCACCTCGCGAGTTGCATCATCATGTGCAATGCTACCAATGTGAAAAATATTATACAAATGGAAAAAATAAAAAACCATAAAAATAATTAAAATATGCAATATAGGGGCTATAATAATGAAATAATATGCATTTATCAAAAATCAAGAACATATGCAGTTATATGCACCATAAAATCATGTCCAAATAACTGAAAATTCCATAATTCGTGCACATAATGTAAAAGCATACATTTTTAACCACTATGAAAACACATGCAAATGCATGAACTTCCTAGCCCTAATTATTACAATACAGTTATATTCAGAGATAAAGTAACATTTTCATCTACCAATAAAGGGAAGTAATTGTCTAGCACCCCAGAGGAAAATATTAGAACACAAAATACATGGCATAAATGAGTTGCCAAGGTCGTGTATATGTCGTGTTGGGATTGGATTTCAAGATGGTCTAGGTGTATTGCTGCATTTTGATGGCACATTAAATAGCCAACAGTATAAAGACATCCTCTACAACATGAGGGTTCCTTCTGTAAGATTTAGATATGATGGAATTACTGAATTCCAGCAGAATAATCGCCCTGTCCACAGAAATCAGTATGCTGCTAACTGCTTCCTGCAAAGGCAACATATCACAGTGACTGATTGGCCTCCTTGCTCACCAGATTTGAATCCTATTGAAAATGTGTGGGCAGAGGTGAAGATAATTTTGTTGTTAAATTGGCCTGCAAAACAATGACAGAGATTGATCTGTGGCAGTGGTGACAAGGTCATAAAGCTGTGTTACGTACTTTTTCCATGCCAGCACACTAAAAGTGAACAGAGACGGTCAAAGAGCAGGGATGGACAAAATTAACGTTGAGGTTTGTGCAGAGTAGTGTTGACACAATGCATCATACTGCTTGGCCATGTTCTTTGCAAGCTACTGGGACTGGAGTGTGCTGATGCATGCATAGGAGCGAATGAGGACCAGTGGCGGACAAAATTACATATTATGTATGGATATCTTCAATAAATGAAAATAGATTATGCTATCACAGAAAAACAATTCTCAGCTTTCGCCAAACACAACAAAATATAACTTGGATACTGTTATCTTCACTAGTAAAATATCAAGTCAGAATATACTTATTACCAAACACTAAATTACATATTAATCTGGTTGTAATAGAAATAATATTGTAGCACAGTAAATCTCATGTTGAAATGCCGTCACATTTACTTGTAGAATGTTTTTTGCATACCAACTTAACTATAAGCTGTACGGAATAAGAAGGCACATGAGGCGGAGCTAGAAGAAGGTGTGTGAGAGCAAGTAGCCAATCCTAGAGAGGCGACGTTGCCCAGTTCGTTAACGCGCTGCCTAGCGCAATATTTGGTTTTCACTTTTCTCTTTGCGCTCAACAAATCCAGCAACGGCTCATTATTACAAAGAATTCCATTGAAAAGAGCTAGAAATTTTGAAGCTGACTGTCCAAGAAGCAAAATTTTAGGTGGCCTGTAGCCCAAGATATGATCAATTGAATAAACACTGCGCTCAGCGATAACAAACAACACTTGCCTTGCATCATAATAATTGTTTATCGTCTCAAATAATTGTCTTCTCAATGGGCGAGATATCTGCAAGAAACGGAATTTAGTTTATTCTTATGAATGTTCCAAGGCTGACGTATATGTGCAGTGTAACGTGTGTCTAATAATTACTGTAACTCGTTTTGTTGTTCACAAACATGTCATTATCAAAACCTGGTACAAGTGGCTTACAGGCGAGTAGATCGAAAGGAAAAGTACTACACTCAGATGCACGGGCTATTATTTTCAATGTTTACACCTTTTAAAAGAATTGTCCTCAGAAGAAGTGCGTGCGAACATTGCATTTAAACAGAGTCGGGCGCTAACAGCTGAGGCATGCAATGTAAGTGAACATTCAGTGTCGCGTGTAGTGCAACAAGGTAAAACAGCCTCTTCAGAATCAGGGCGGCCCTTGTTTAAATCCCCCGGAAAACACCGTAAGACAGAAAAACGGGTTTCGAATCTGGACGACTTTCAGAAAGACGTTCTGCGTCGATTCATTTTCCAAATGTAGGATAACGGTGAATATTCTAGTATTAAAAAGCTCGTTCGCTTAATGAGGGATAAAATAGATCATAAAGGTTCCACAACATCTTTGGGGTTAAAATTAAAAGAAAATTTTCCGGGCTTTCGCTCTGATAACTTACAAATTGCATCATAAGGAACATCTAAGTGCTGAAATATGTCTAAAATACACAACCGAGAAGGCCACACAGGAATATTACCCGTAAAAGGTTGCTTGAAATTCTGCTTAGTCATTTGTTGTTGAATAATGTAGATTTTCACTTAGAATACCTAATAAGAAACTTATTAACACGACACTCCGCATACACTAAATTGAGAAAAAAAAATGAGAAATACCTATCAGAAAATGTTTCAAATTGCGCAACTATGATCACACTTTCACTCCGACAGTAAAAATATTTACACGAAAACGTTCCTAGAGAATCGGATGTAATAAAAAACTTAAGAAGTCAATAGGTCGAATTTTCAGCTTGAAAGATGTGAACTCCGTTGAAACATTAGATTGCAAATGAAAATTGTCTGCTTAGATGAGGAATTTATATTTGAAGCAAATTACAGGCTTAGAGAGCCTATTGTCTCATTTTAAAGAGATTGAAATTGTTGTGACAGGTTTTAAATGTGCACCTTGCAATCTTCACCGTCCTCGCTGCTGTCTACCGGTAACGCTCACGTGCATATCTCCCCTCTCTTTCTTTCGCATAGCGATATGAGCCGGCAACAGCGCTCTATAGCTGAGTAGGGATTGGAGCTACTCATGTGCCTTCTTATTTCGTGCTCCCTTTAAATCTGGTGATTTATTACTAGAACATGCAAGTCTAATAGCAGTCACCATATTCTTATTGGACGTTTAGCCCTTAATCTTAGCTTTGTTAGTTTCATTTAAAATAAAAAAAAATAATAACAAAAAAAACTATTGACATATGTAAGTGCTGGCAAACGTCATAATTCACACTGCAAATTTGCAAATATTTGGATACTCAAACATATATAGGTCATCGTTCGTATGCTTCAATAGCATTGTAGTCCTTTGCTGCATTCGTGGTTACTGTCAGTTGACTTTTGTACACTCCTTCCTAAAACCCAGACCCACTGCTACGTGCTTCACTTACTCTCTCAGCGCACCCCTGATCTGTGGGATCAAATACTTTCTTGAGAGGAAGCATCCTCCTGTGAAAATTTGACTAGACACTTTATATCATCTAAGCCCCTTAGAGTGACGGTAGTAATACAAGCAGAGGTTTTACACACCCAATATTAAATTAATTTATATTTTTGTTTGCTTTTTCCCATTTAGGAACATAAATTTACTTATTTAATACTTAGTTGAAAACAAACATGGGTGCATTTGAGTTTTTAAGTATAAGCATAAATGCCTTCAAACCTAAGCCTTTGCACATGGAATCATATTTTAATCTGTATAATAAATATCACATTTTTCAGCAAAAAAGAAAAAAGAAAGAAAAAAAAATAGAAAATTGTGCTCTGTATGAACTTTGGTTGGCCTAATTACAATGTATTGCTTATAGCCACCTGGTAGTCAGTTCAGACTCACTATGAAAAGTGACAATAGAACAGGCTAAGGCATGTGCCCTAGACACCCTTGTGAGCTGGCTGCAGAAATAATTTGGAATGCAGGAATAAATATGTGCTTCTGGAGTCTACTCATTTCTTTTTGTCTTCAGGTGTAATAATGTAAGCTGCATCTGATTCTATTTTATTTTTCTATCTATTCAGTTGTCTCAGTTGCTAAATCATGACCTATTTATATTACTTGGTGAAGCACCAACAGACCATTTTCTACCCCATGGCATTCACAAGCATGTTATTTTATGACTGAAAGATGTTTCCAGGCATTGTAAATAGTCATTAGGGAGTATGAAACTGTCTTATGCTGCATATCATGGTATAAAAATAGGGGATTTCAATAATGAAACAATTATCGAATTATCAAGATCAGTTGAGAGCCTTCTGGGATTACACCACCCCCCAGACACATACATTTTCTCTTCACAATATTAGAATAGAGATAATAAAGGTATGCTAGACTTGCTTTTCATTCCTATGTACATTTAGTACAGATACTTCACACCAACTTCAGAAAATTTAAATGTTTGTAGTTCTTACCACAGAGAGATCTTAAGCACAGCCCAATTACTCTGAACAAGCAACGGGTAATACTCTTTCAAAACATGATTTCAGTTTGCTTCTTAAATATTGATTTTAACAAGTTGTGAAGCAAGAATTAGGGTAACAAAGCTAAAAAGGAAGAACATATAGAATAAGCAAGTGTAAAACTGAAAAAAATATATATAAGAAAACTACTTGTTATACCTAGGCATAAACACTTACTAAGCTGTTACCTGTACTAGAGTCATTCAGTTCCAAATAAAGAACACCGGCAAGCTGTATAGCACATCCTAAATCAAGCAACCCAAGGAATGTTGCTTTATATCTTTTCTCTCGCTACCCCCCTTCCCCTCACTTATATACCATCTTTAACATCTAAGGTCATATTGACAGCTTCGCCCTTGGAACAATTGCTCATCAGTGGATTTCTTAAGCGCTAAGGCCTGAACGAACAGAAATTAGGTTGCGCTGCAACTGGACTTTAGGCAGTGTGTAGGAGGTTCCACCCCTACCCCCACTCCCTGTACAGTCTGTGCATATATACATTGCACCTTGTCCGTGTCACTTTCTCTGGCCACAGTATTAGGTACATGCGTGGTTATATGCAGAAACACAATACATGTAAAACACACAAAGAGGAAATATAGGAACATATTAAAGAATTTAGTTCACTGTATTGTACTATTAATGGTGATATAATAAAATGAAAACTGTCATTCAGAAATAGGAGGAAACAAGCAATTTCACACAGTACAACATTGTTGTAGTAAACGACATTGCCAACATGCGCATTTGGTGGCTTCAAATGAACCACGTGAAATTATGCCCTCTACCTCATATCCAAGCACACAATCTGACCTTTTTTGCAGATTTATGCAACATGATACGGACTAATATCCCATTTAACAAATTACATAATCCTTGTCTTAAAAATTTCATTGAAACGTACACAAAAAGAACCATAGCAAGTGCAAGAACAATACAGAAATGGTACTTAAAATATGCATATGGAAAGGTACTTGATTATACAAGATGTTCTGTGGCTGATAATTCAATTTGTGACATACAACATTTTTCACAATGTAAGGAATGTCTTAATGCAAATCATTAGAGATTCACCTTCAGTAACTTCAAGATGTGCATGGTGATTCACTGCAATCGGTGCATGTGCCACTAACAATAAAAATATACGTTATGGAATATTGTACCAATGAAGATACAAGCTATACTGTTGAAAATGTATGGCATGCATATTAAAATGTATAAATGCATTGAATATTAAAACAATAATTGTGTTCATACTGCACCAAAATTGTATTTTAAATATTGTAAAAATAAAATAAATGTTACATACAGTAGGTTAGTGTAGTATACATTGTATGTACCGTGTATATTGCATACGGTAATAGGCAACATGTAAACATAGGCAGTATATGCCCTACAGTCGATAGCACTGCATGTTGTAGTTTATTCACCAGACTGCATGCTTGTAGTGGTCACCTGATCGTGGCCCCTTCCATATCTGTGACTCATAGCCACGGTTGTTTACATTTTGTGCAATATATCTAATGCTTTGTGGGCAGACAAACTGAAGCAAACTGCTTGCGAAATCCACAGCCTACTCATCAGCAATTATGTTCAGTTATTGCTGTCTATCTTTGGGGTTTGTGAACATTGGGTTTTCTTTATCAACATTGAATTCATTCACACATTTACACTCACCGAATATTCCCAGTCCCCAGGGAGGATGTGGAATAAGAGGAGAAACTAGCAACCGACCTTGTTTTGAGGTAACACTCTGGAGATGACCACCTTAAAACTAATGAACTATTAAATAACGAATTGGAAAATGAATAGAACCACCCCACTACAAGAGGAGCAATTTGGTTTCAGACTCAAAAGGCCAACCACAATGGTAGCTGATGCCTACTACAAGACATCTAGATGTCATCGCACAGAAGTAGGGGAAAATCTACACAGTATTTATTCGACGGTGACATTAAAAATTTTTAGAACGTCAGGTCTGACAGCTACTTTCTAATGTATCAGAAGTTCATAGCTGTGTAGGTTGTTCAATTTGCTTTAATAGGTTCTTAATTACCATTTAAAAATTTTAAGATTTTTGTGTTCACCCAAAAATGAATTTGACCCTACATTTCCACGCTATGATTTTTTACACTTTTAAATCATTAAAACATAAAAATGTGAAGATCGACTTAGAAATACCTTTGGCAAAGAGCAAAGGCAGCAATTTATCATTGGTATAACGAATTAAAAGGTGATGGTATGAATCTTGTGAAGGATGCCCAAGAACTGTTGTCAGTGATGAAAATATTGCCACTGTTTGAGCAATGCTTGAACATTGATACACTTATGAATTTCATTGGGTAGCATCGGGATTGGTATGAGTCAAATCCAAACAATTTTAAATTAGTTAGATGTGATTTCACTTTGTTTTTGATGGATTTCACATAAATTCGCTCCTGAGCAAAAACAAAAATTGATTGGTGGAGAAATATTTTGGAAAAATTCAATGGCAGAACTCCAAATTTCACTTGCAATATCATTACTGGTGATGAATGTTGAATTTTTGTCATGGTCCTGAAAAGAGAAGTCAGTCAGCTCAACAGGTCGCTCAACAGGTCTTTCAAACAGAACTAATCCTGGATTCACAGTGGGAATGAGAAAATAGTGGCTTATTCTCTTTTTGAAATGGGCTAAATTGCTACTATAGCATTATATGATAGACATTATTGCTGATTGGTACACAAATGTCTATTTACCCCAAATTTTAAAACACCTAAAGCTCTGCACAATGTATCCTCCACCAGAGTCCTGACCTAGTACCTCATAATTTTGTTTGTTTCCAAAAATTAAAAGTAAAATGGATGGAATCACTTTTTCATCATCACATGAAGATTATAAAAAGCTTGTTTCTGAAGTGCCTCAGGAAGAGTGGCATCATTGCTTTAAGTACAGGTTTCAACCAATGCAAAAATGTATTGATGTTTAGAAAAACAATAAAATCATTTAAATCTTTAAAAACTAATCCTTGTTCCATTTTCTAAAAATTTTCAGTGCCGCTCTCATAGATTATTTCAAAGCCTTAGATGCCATAAATAGGGAAAAGGTACTCAGAAAGCTGGAAGACTTATCAGTTGTACTTTGCTACCAAAGTTGGTGTCTTAGCATTCTGGCAGAAAATCCTGTTCTGATTTATGATCAAAGTGGACATGCCAAATGAACGGGTGGCCCTTTAAGCCCACTACTGTTCAACATGATCATGCACATGACCAAGGGAGTCGAGCAAGACTTAGACTATAAGGACATTCATATACACAGATGACAAGGCCCTTGTCTAAGACCATATAGAAGAGCTACATGCTGTAATCTAATCTAATATCTTTAAATGAGCAATTCTTGTACATATATATATTCCACACATCTTGGAAACGGCTCTAACGATTTGGATCAAATTTTGTATTTAGATAAGGTTTTGCTTTTTAAGGTTATCTATATAGGTGTCATTCCTGAAAAAAACATGATTTTACATAAAAAATAACATTTTTTATTACCTCTTCTATAGAGCATTTACTGTACATATATTCCTGGTATCTCAGAAATGGCTCTAAAAATGTGATTGAAATTTTTTATACATATAAGATTTTGCTTTTTAACTTTACCTATATATGTAGGTGTCTTTCCTGAAAAAATGCCATTTTACACAAGAAATAATATTTTTATTCCCTCTTATACAGAGCAATTCTTGCATATATTATGAGTCATTCCACGTCAAATCGAACAAAATATGACAAAAAATGACCTTGATCTCTCAGATTTTCCTGATTTTTTTTTTTTTTTTTTTTTTTTTGTGTTTTGGTGTTTTGGAACAAAATATATTTGACCCGTATTTCTTCGTTTTGTATAAAAAAAATTATTTTGGCAGATATTAATTTTTGAAATGTCCCAAAAATCGCGCGCTCCTCACTCTTCGATCAATCATACCTCCGATTGTAATGAAGCAAATTACTAGATCTTTGGTTCAAATTAAAGATAAATTGCAGTATTTCGTGAGGTATTTATTAGAAAATTTTATTAATTATTATTAATATTATATTTTATACGATTAAAGCTTTACAGTTAGATAACATAAACTCGACTATTTAAAAATCTGGAAAGAAAACTAAAAATACAATAAAGTTTATTCAATATTCTCAGAAAAAATCAGAATGGAGTCTCTAATAGTTCAGTTGTAATTAACTTTGCAAATCAGTGCAGCGAATTCGCGTGACAGCGGTGGCGGCTACAGTAACCTCACACAATTGCCACCTTCCACTGCGGCAACTGTTCATTGCTTGAGGTTCCATGAACGTTACAACAGTACAGTAAGGAGAACAATTCTAGCTGACACTATTATATGTACACTATTAGCATCTTCAAAATGTTTTTTAAAATAAGCATTTTAAACTAATGTTTCCATAAAACACACAGCTTTACCTCCTTCTTCGACAGAAAATTGTTTCACTAAAGCTTCAGTTTTTGACAAAGGAGTAAAGGAATGTAATGTTTCAGCACAGCTGGACCCATCGTTCTTGGCCCCTGACCTTTGACTGGAAGTCCTGTTGGCGAATCCATAGCTTTTGTCTGTTTCATCAGCTCATATTGTATAATTCTGCGAATGAAACCATGCACAGGGGGAGGGAGGGGGGAAGGTAGTGATGTCGGCATGTCTTGCTAATTCAAAGGTGCTTTTTAGTGCAGCGTGCAGTTGAAGAGATAGACCTTTGCGACAAAGAGTGAATATAGTGAATTTGTGAGACATTGATCATAGCGTAAATCAATTATGCCACCTGTAAGTTCTAAATTAGGGACCAAAATATTACACAGTCAGAGTAGAGAAATTATTTCAAATGTATGGACGTACATGAAGGAAGAAGCTAAAAGCAAAAACTGTTTACATGAGATTTTTTCAAAAAAATTCAAAAGTTCAAAAGCACGTATCAGATGCCACAGGAGTATCAGAAAGAAGGTACATCGGGGAGACATTTTTCTGCATGGACTGTACTGCCTTAGTAAGAAGAATTTATCAGCTGACGCGGCAATTCGCAGGCTGTCTGCAGTCACCTGGCTTGTTACTCGTCCGTGTGCGCTTGCAGGCCTCCAGAAAAAAAAAATTGTAGCAAATGCACTAATGCAAGCTCCATAGTTTTCAACATCTTATTTTATAGATAAAATGTCAGAGAATACGTATGTAATTTTTTTTTAGATTTTTAACACATCGATTTAAATTCTATTTTTGGTTTTACAAAATATACCATCAAAAAAACAGTCCAAAATTTATGTGTAATAATGATTGATCGAAAGTTGTTAAAAATGTTATATTTAACCTTTCCAGTGCGCCAAACCCCAACTCTCAACTCTATATGAACTTAGAGTAACAAGTGATTTTATATTACGGTGCGCGCAGAAATTGCTTAGTTTCTAATAGCCATAACTAAGCAAGTAATTTAAAAATACGGAAATAAAAAAAAACGGGTCTCCTTACTTGATACCTATTATTCATAAAAAAAATTTGTACCTCCTACGAAAAAGTCGTGTTTTACGGGTGTTCGATTTGACGTGGATTGACCCTTATGTGTATCTCGGAAACGCTTCTGTAGATTTTAATCAAATTTTGTGTTCAGATAAGGTTTTTCTTCTTAAGTTTATCTACATTGCTGTCTTGCCTGAAAAAATGAAAGTTTATAAAAAAGAGATGTTTTTATTCCTCTTCTACAAATAATTTATACAATTTTCTGTATGTCTGAAATACAAATCCTACGTATTACATTCACACTGTTTTCTCTACTCAAATTCAGGTTACACATTCAGATCTCTTCCTCTACTCACTCTTCTATAAACAATTTTCCATAAAAAATGTTATTTTACACACACACACTTTAAAATAAGTCATACAATTTTCTGTATGTTTGAAATGGAAGTGCTACATATTAAATTCACGCTGTCTTCTCTACTCACTTTTAGATAACGCATTCACATCTCTTTCTCTATTTACTCTTCTATAAACAATTTTCCATAAAAAATGTGATTTTACACAAAAAACATTTTTATCCCCATTTTTAAAATAAGTCATATCATTTACTGTAAGTTTGAAATATAAATGCTATTATAATCACAATGTTTTCTCTACTCACTCTCGTGTGTGTGTGTGTGTGTGCGCGCGCGTGCGTGCGTGCGTGCGTGCGTGTGTGTGTGTGTGAATCACTGATTGCAGAAACAACACTAGTCCTTGCCAGCTGATTTTGAGAAAAATGGAAAAATATGTTTATTTGTAATATTATTCTCTTTTCTGTGTCAGTTCAATTTTGCTTTGTATGCTAAAGCTTCTAATTATATCCAGATACTATTTTCAGTGGTCTTATCTTTAAATTATATAATAATTTTAATACTTAAAGTTGTTGCACATGTGTTGTTTCTGAAATAAATTGCTTTTCCCAAACATAATCTTGCAGTACTCTTCAGTTATTTAAAATGTTATTTCTTCTCATTACAGTGTTATTTAAAGGCTATATAATAGGTTCTGAACACCACGTTTATTTTTTCTGAATACAGAAACAGTTATTTTAAGGTTATATAATTGATTCCGAACACCAGCAAGCTTATTGAATTGTTGCTTGTCTGCAAGTTTCTTATTCACAGTCTTTGTCTTTACTGTCTATTAAAGGCCAGTTGTAGTGTCCTGTAAAAGGGTAAGTGCTCTTCAGGGATACTTCTTGAGGTCAGCTATTTTCTTATCGCTTAAAGGAACACAGTTTTCGTATGCTGCAGTAGCTGGAAGTGTTTGGCATGTTTACATCAATAAGTAAACGAAAAGTGTGCTTTACTAGACCTCCAATGTGCAGCTTTGCTATTACATTTCCACTGTATCCACTTCTGTATTCAAATTCCATGAATTCTGATATGGTGAAAGATTGTTTCTTATTTCTTGGAATTACCTTGCTATTCATTGTTTCCAAAGACAAGACATTGCGTTTGTAATATGTTGTTGTTTTCTAGTGCCTTGCATCTGGCAATGAAGCCATTAGCATTCGTGCTTTCCAATACTTTTGAACTGTAGTTTCTTCTGATCTTAATGCTTCACAGGTCTTCAAGTGTTCTTCATTCATTTCTGCTGGATCGTTACACAGGACACATATTGGTGAGGCTGAGATACCTATTCTGTAGAGATGACTTGCTAAGCAGTCGTGATTTGTCAATAGTCGGAAGGCTGCAACAGCTGTTTTCCTTGGTCTCTGGGGGATTATATCTGGATTGGAAAGTAGTGTAATCCATTTTATATCTTTGACATTTGTTTCTATTTCTTGTAGGTATGAATGAGAAAAATTTTTAATGATCAAGCGTTTTATTGAGGGATATGAGAAATTGAATTTAGACTTTTGTTTTATTGTTGTGCCTTTCTTTGCAAGTGAGTCTGCAGCTTCGTTCCCCATGACTCCACAGTGTGCTGGAATCCATTGCAGATGAACAGTCTTATTAACTTTTTGGAGTTGTGTTAACATTTTGTAGCATTCTCTATTTTTTGTTGACTTCTTTGTAGTATTTGAACATATTCCCTGAATTGCAGCTTTAGAATCTGAAAGAATTACTGCCTTGTTAAATTTATTTAAGGGAAGATTTAATAATTGTCGGAGAGCAATGTATATAGCCTCTATTTCTCCATCATAATTTGTTGTGTCCCTGCCAACAGAATGATAAAAGGAAAAATGTGAACATGTAACTCCAGCTCCAGTAAGGTTTTCCTTCGAGGATCCATCAGTATATATGTGCAGCCATTCTTCTGTGGGATACCTAGTATTGATTGTTTCCAGAGCTAGAAGTTTTTGTATTTCTTTTGGTGTGTCTGATTTACTTATTTCCTCTATTAGTTCCAAATTGAAGGTAGGTTGCAATAATTCCAATGGATTTTCTCTTATAAGTAGATTTTCTCTGGTGTTAGGAATGTTCAATTTGGATTTAATCTGTGTTACCTTTTCTAGGAAACTACTATGAGTTTTAAGGATTGAAGGGGGGAGGTTCTCTTCTGTCCATTTAGAGTTTGGCAGTCGTAACATTTTCTCGTGTTGGAGCAATGCTTGTTCTTCTATTTTTGTTGTTATTGATGGGGTCCGTGTTAAGGCAAGCATGGCATCAATAGGTGTGGATTTAACTGCTCCAGTGATTAGGCGAAGAGCCTGATTTTGTATTTGTTCAAGTTTATTGATGTTAGCATTTGCTGCTGTTATTAAAGCTTCAGAACAGTACAAGAGGTTTGGTTTAATATACATTTTGTATGTTGTGTTAAGGACTCTCCTTGAGCAGCCCCATTTAGCACCAGCTAACCTTTTCAGGATTTGTAATTTCTTTTCAACCTTTTCTGAGATGTTTGTTATATGTTTTTTCCAAGTTAGCTTTCTGTCGAAAGTGATGCCTAAGTATTTGGCATCATCAACTGCTTTGAGTGGATTACCATTATAATTTATGTTAATATTAACTGGTTTGTATTTTAGTGTAAATAATTCATAATTTGTTTTTTTCACATTGATAGTCATGAGGTTTTTGGAGCTCCATTCATGTACTTTGTTTAGGGCTGTTTCTATTCTGTCTTTAATTAATTCAGGGTTTTTTGAAGAGCCTGAAGTCCAAATGACTACATCGTCAGCAAATAAAGCAATTTTGGTTTCTAAAGTTTTTATTATTGATGGAAGGTCATTTATATATATGTTAAAGAGTGTTGTGCTCAGAACAGCACCTTGTGGAAGTCCTCGGTGTGTTGGTTTATATTTGGAAATGTATGTATTATATTTTGTGGCACAAAATCTTTGTGAAATAAACTGAGTTATCCACTTAAGCATGTTACTTTTCACACCTATTGATTGCAACTTCTCAACTAATTTATTTCTCCAGACTGAGTCATATGCTGATTTAAAATCAATGAATACTGCCAAGGTATCCTCCTTTCTATTGAAAGCTTCCTTGATGTCTTGGCTTAGTAGGAGTACATTTTCACTTGTACTATGATTCTGTCTGAAGCCGGTCTGTGAACTATTAATTAAGTTGTAATATTCTAGGAACCAGTTAAGTCTAGATGCCACCATTCTTTCCATCACTTTTGCAATAACACTGGTCAAAGATATTGGTCTGAAACTATTAATATTGTTTGAGGGTTTGTTTTTCTTTAAAATCGGGATGATAATGGCTTTTTTCCAGTCGGAAGGTACAGTCATTCTCCAACACGTGTTATACAGTTTAAGTAGGATTTCTTTTCCTTTCCTGCCAAGGTGTTTAATAAACTCTGGGTGGATCTTGTCAGGTCCTGGAGATTTTTTGTTCTGTAATTGTTCTATTGCTAAATCCAGTTCTGTTTAATTAAAATCCTGAATAAAAATATCATTTCGTATACCTTTTGGCTTACTAGTTTCTCTGATAGTTTTTTGGATAGCCTTATCTTGTTTTTTATACGCTTGGGGTATTCTTTGTGATTGAGCATAAAACTTGTTAAGGGATTCTGCTATTTCCCTATCTGTAGTTAAGCTTTTGTTATTATATTTTAATGGTTCAGTTGTATTTTTTGATAATTTTGTTTTATTAAGGAATTTGTATATTTTATTTCCATCTTTCCTATAGTCTATATGTTCTATAAAATTTGTGAAACTGGCCCTTTTTGCTGTAATTAATTCTTTCTTAAAAATGGCTGCTTTTCTTCTCCAGTTTTGTACATCTTCTGGACACTTGGTTCTTTCGGCTTTGACTCTTGCTATATTTCTTTCGTGTTTTAACTTAGATAAAGATGGAGACCAAAAGTAGCTATATTTCTTTAACTTTCCTTTGGGGATATGTGTTTTGGCTGCTGTCAATAATATTTCACAAATTTTTTTATTCATTTCATCTGTTGACTTGAACTCTGATTCTAACAGTATATTACACTTCCCTTCTATCTCATTTTGGAAACTGGACCAATCTGCTTTTTTAAAATTCCAAGAAGTTTTAACTTTTGGTTTGTTACTTTTATTTATTAGACCTCTTATGGAGTTTATGGTGATTCTGTGGCCTGAACCTGGGTCTTCTATTATTTCTCTTTTTGTATTGTCAATTATGTCAGATGACACCATCAGAAGGTCAGGATTTGAACCCGAACCATTATAATGAAGGTAAGTGGGTGGATCATTTGGATTAAATATTAATTCCATTGTTGACGAGTTTAATAGGTCTTCTATGACTCTTCCTGCTGAATTTATATCTCTGTAGCCCCACCTAGGGGAGTGTGCATTGAAATCACCTATTAAAATACTTTTGGGTTCTATGGGAATAGAATTTAGATCTAGTGTATTGTCTGGAGGATTGTAGATACCGTAAATTCTATAGTGGTAGTTACTTTTCCATACTTCAATTTTAACTATTTCTGATTTATCTTGTTCTTCCATTGTTTTTTGGATTTGGATAGTAGCTTTCATATTTCTTTTAATTCCTGTAAGAATACCACTTGCTATTTGGCGAGCCTTTGGAAGTATATGTGTAGTGTACTGATCCATTTCAAAGTATATTTCCTGTTCTTGTGATATATTGGCTTCTTGTACTGTGAAGACATCTATATCTTGGTCTTCTAATATTTTCATTAGCTCTTGTTTTTTAGGCTGGGACATGCCTCCTGCATTCCATTGTAGAATTCTTAAAGTATTGGAATTGTTGTGATGAAATTTGCCTAAAGATGTCCCCACCCGGAGATCCGATTGGGGGACAGTGCGTTTGTAATATTTTGGCCACCATTTTTTGAAGGCTATGATGCAGTCTGTTGAAATAACTAACTCGAAATTTGTGTTGGCCACTTGCAGCAACAATAAGCTCTGCAAATTCCATAATGCTATAAATTCTATCAACAGCTCGGATTTTCTTCTTAACCACAGGAAAGTCCCTGTCACAGGGCAGGAAGGAATGGCCTCGCACTGGGAAATAATGATTAATGGTGTCAAAACGATTATTTGCTGCAATTGCCATAAAGAACCTTATCATAGTATTATTCTTATTCTGTCCTGGGCAGCCATCTGAAAATATGTGCAGGTGTTTTATGTTTTGTGGCAAATCATTTTGCATGTAATCCAGCAGAAAACTACAGACTTCATCGGGACTCTTTTTTGCTGTACCTTCATGATAAATATAAAATTTTGCATATCCTGTTTTGAGGTAATGGATATTGAACACATTAACATTCAGTCGTCGAAAGTAGAAGACTTCCTGAACTGGTATAGTAGGAAGGGACTGATTCTGCATAGAATCTGTGGCAATACCTGCAACATCATCCTCTTTCTGACATTTGTTTTACTTCACGAATACGAGCAGAAAATTTTGAAGCCCTGCATTTGTGAACAATCATTTCCACAGCAGCTACCAACTTGGCTTTTTCATTCAATGTCTTGTTTTTCATCTTAGTTTTAAGCTCCTCCTAAGTTCCACAGGTGTCAACTTGCGGCCGACCAAATGTAAGTGAAAACCGTTCTTTGAATAGTTTCAGATATTGTTTGTAGTGTTTAACGCCCGCTTTTACTACTGCGGCACCGCAGGCGGTGACACTGATGATACATGGAATGAAGATGGAGCACCGGTGGAATGAGATGGCGGGGGAAACCGGAGTACCCGGAGAAAACCCGCCCTGATGCCGCTTCGTCCACCACGAATACCACATGCGGGTCCCTGGGATCGAACCCGGGCCGCCTAGGTGGTAGGCGAGCGCGCTAACCGCTCGGCCACGGCGCCGCCTAAAACAAATTCCCCAGGTGAGACCCGAACTCACAACCCCGGCATTATAAGTACCGTGCGCTAACCGATTTTCAGATAGAATTCATACTTAATGTTGCTTGCTGGGGGTATCGTATTTTGAAATGCTCATGCTTGATTATGACATTTAGTTGCTCATTTAAAGAATGCTGTTCTGTTGTGCCATAGTGAGTAATCTTTTGGGGATAGGAATTTATGTGATCAATAATCATACCTATTTCTGCAGCACCGATTTGATTTGCTGACGCATTTTTGCCCCTCCGATTAATAGGGGATTTTCCACAAGCAAGTAAATTGCTTATCCTCCTGACCCTTTGGCTTGTGACACCATGGATACTTAAGGCTTTCTTACATAACTCTGATCGTCCAGTGCTAGAATTAATGAAATATTGAAAATTGTTGCATCTTGGTTTGGAGTTAGCTCCTTCTGGCACTCTTCCTCGCCTTCTAGAAATATTACCAACAGAAATCAAACCTTGAAGATAAGAATCCTGTGCATCCTTTGATGTCATGTCGTAGAAACGTGAAAATACTTCATTTCTTTCATGTTCAGGAATTCTTCCAAAGCATTTTTAAGGCATCGAGAAAATTATGCGTATATTTCAGCCACACAATAAATGATTAGTTTAATGCTTTAATAATACATAGCCACAATAAATTATAGAGCATTACTTGCAATTTTCACCCATCGTTTTCTGTGAAACTTGCCACTGTAATTTTGGTACTCTAAACGCTTAATTCGCGATCTTTTTATTATTTCCCATTGATACTCGACATTTTTACACCTTTTTTCCTCTTTAAATTCTCACTTCTAGCATATACATCCATAAAATCCATGATGTTCTGTAAGAATGCAAAAAGCGCGGTAATACCCGGACAACATAAGAGAGCAGAGTTGCCAATGTTGGTTGCAGAAATAGCACTAGTCCTGGACAAGTGTTGTTTCTCCTCTCGCTCATAACTTCCGCAACGCATTTCTTCCATTTAAAGTGTTGGACAAATATTCTTTCTGCATGCGTTAGACAGAGGGAGCCTCAAAATGTGCAAATCAGCTCTTAACTTGAAGCGGAAATTGTGAACGCCATAATTATGGATAGAATATTGCATCATACGGCGGAATTAAATAATCAGAAAATGTTAAAATCGTTACATATATAAAGTTACAGGACCCGGGAGATTAGTTGTGACTAAAATTGTCAAAAGGCACGAAAAGGTACAGACAAGTCATTAGGGCCGAGCTCCAGGTAGTCAGCCTGATAAACAGTAATACCGGTTTTCCTGGAAATCGCTCAGCGCCGGTGTGAGCCGGAAAACAAGGGATGGTCGATTCTTCGAAACCCTGTTGCTAATTAGGAAGTGAAAGGTACAGAGAGCGTCATAACGCAGACACTTGCCTGCGAGACCCCGGAGAGAAAGGGTCGTTGAGACTTGCCCTCCATAACCCGGCGGGTCACTACACTCGTCGCCCATATCTTCAGTTACGGGACTTGTATTACGGATCCTCAAGTGTGAGGACGCATTATAGCTAATATTAACAATTTTCTGTCTTAGTAAAGACACGGTAACGACTCAACTAATTTAATAACGATCGGCAAATCTCACGCTTGCTTATTTTGGTGAGAATAAAAGTGTTTCAACGAAATTCTGGTTTTATTCGCAAATACTCACGCATACCCTGAGATTAAAGTCACATGCCAGAGCACACGGAGCAGAAGACACCAGAAAGCAGCATTCTGCGTAGGAGAGTATAGGAGGAGCGACGATTCGGCATCATATGCCGCACAACGTGGAGCCGAGGCTATCTACATCATGCCCTACGTTGGGCGCCATATGATGTCGACTCGTCTCCACGTTGTGCGGCATATGATGTCGAATCGTCGCTCCTATGCTCTCCTATGCCGACTGCTGCTTTCTGATGGTTTCTGCTCCCGCTGCTCTGGAATGTGACTTTAGTCTCAGGGTATGCGTGGATGTTTACGAATAAAACCAGAACTTCGTTGAAACTCTTTTATTCTCACCAAAATAAGCAAGCGTGAGATTTGCCGATCGTTATTAAATTAGTTGAGTCGTTACCGTGTCTCTACTAAGACAGAAAATCGTTAATATTAACTATAATGTGTCCTCACACTTGAGGATCCGGAATACAAGTCCCGTAACTGAAGATATGGGCGACGAGTGTAGTGACCCGCCGGGTTATGGAGGGCAAGTCTCAACGACCCTTTCTCTCCGGGATCTCGCAGGCAAGTGTCTGTGCGTTATGACGCTCTCTGTACCTTTCACTTCCTAATTAGCAACAGGGTTTCGAAGAATCGACCATCCCTTGTTTTCCGGCTCACACCGGCGCTGAGCGATTCCCAGGAAAACCGGTATTACTGTTTATCAGGCTGACTACCTGGAGCTCGGCCCTAATGACTTGTCTGTACCTTTTCGTGCCTTTTGACAATTTTAGTCACAACTAGTCTCCCGGGTCCTGTAACTTTATATATGTAACGATTTTAACATTTTCTGATTATTTAATTCCGCCATGTGATGCAGTATTATATCCATAATTATGGCGTTCACAATTTCGGCTTCAAACTCAATATGGACAAAAAGTGGACTAGTGTTGTTTCTGCAATCACCTATTCATATATATATATATATATATATATATATATATATATATATATATATATATATATATCCGTTATTCTCGAAAACCGCTTGACTGATCACTGCGAAATTCGTCATGTCCATATATGTATTTTTTCATGGGGAAAGCCTTTATGGCAACCATTTTACAACACAATATATTATTTTCACATGGTTTTCTCTCTCGCTTTACTTTTACGTAACACATTCATATATCCTCTTGTTTGCCCTTCAACATAAAATTCACACAATTTCCTATATGAAACAGAAATGCAACGTATTACCTTCACACTATTTTCTCTACTCACTCTTGTTTTACTTAACAATGCACATGTTATTCTTTGTCGTTTATCAACTTCATACATATCCATGCATATATATTTTGTTTGAACTGTATGTTGAAGAATGAGTAACTCCAAAACCAGTTGACGGATCACCAAGAAAATTGGCACATGTTTTTTCATGAAGGTTTTTATACAATCCATTTTACCATGCAATGCATTACATGCACATGGTTTCTCCACTCCCTTCTCTTTTATATAACACATTCACATGTTCTTCCCTACTCCCTCTTCTACAAACAATCCATACATTTGAAATATAAATGCAACGTATAACATTCATAAGGTTTTTTCTACTCATTTTTATTTTACTGAACACAATCACATTTCTTTCACTACACCCTCTTCGACGAACAATTCATACAATTTTCTGTATGATTAAAACAGAAATGTCTATTACATTCACATGGCTTTATCTACTAGCTTTTCTTCATGCACTATTTGTTATTGCTCAACAGTGCTTTTGCTTAGTGTCATTTGAGTGTTTTAATAAAAAATGAAGTAGTTAAAAAGTAAAGTTTCACAATGGGTGTCAGAAGTGCGACAAAAACCACGATATGGAACAGTTGATGAAACAAATGTTACCCAAAATGGACATAATGGGAAATGAAATGAATTCTGGAATGTGACATATAGAAATAAATATGGAAGCTGAATAGAAAAATGTAAACTCCAGAATGGAAAAGATGAAAACGGGATGGAGCTATTGGAGAATACTAACGAGCTACTGGCCAGGGTTAAAGAAGCCTTGGAAGAACTTAGCGGAAAGCTAACACCTTGGTAATGAGTTAACGCCCTGGAAGACAGTCGACTGGAGCACCAAAGAACTGAGCTCCATGTTGGAACAAGTGCTCGACGAAAACCTCAAACTAGGTGTATGTCTATCGGGGAGGCCTGTGTTCAGCAGTGGATGCTTTACAGCCAAAATGA
Source organism: Tenodera sinensis (assembly GCA_030765045.1). Taxonomy (NCBI): domain Eukaryota; kingdom Metazoa; phylum Arthropoda; class Insecta; order Mantodea; family Mantidae; genus Tenodera; species Tenodera sinensis. The sequence continues at coordinate 61,527 of JAUKNM010000167.1, forward strand.
TGATGTATCTCTATATCACAGAAATGGTTGATAGCAACTGTGTTAAAAATGTATATTTAGTTAACGTTTTGCTTTTCAAGGTTACCTAAATAAGTATCTTCTCCCAAAAAACACTGAGCGAAGCTCGGTCGTCCAGGTACTGAATCTAATCACTGAATGGAACAGAAAAATGAAATGAAGCTAAACACAAGTAAAACTGAAATACTCATAACAAAAAGCTAGAAGAAAAAGAATACATATCTTGCAAGGGACAAAATCTTACAACCAACAGCAACAAACATCTACGCATAATTCAAGAAATAGGAACTTTCACAATATATCTGCAAGACAGATCTGTAGCAGTGATAAGTGCTATAAATGAAACAGGGATGCCAATGACATTGGGTGTTATAAATAAAAGCAAGCATTAGCTCATTTCCTACTAATTCCAAGCAATAGCTCGGTTTCGTATAAATAAAAATGCTCTCCTCAACCTCCTCAGAGCTAAAGCTTGTCAACCTTAACTGCTGAGCAATTGCTCATAAAAGGGTATAAATAAAAACAAGCCCTGCATGCTTTTACTTGCTATTTTTTGAAGTACCTGCATAGGTAAGTCAGCTTCCTCAAAAAATAAAAATGTATACAAGACGCAGGGATTCGGATGCAAGCAGATACAAACAAGTATATCATTTTGGAAAAGAAAAGAAAATGTAGACTGGCTTGCACGAAAACTCCTACTACAAGACATCTCGTACAAATCAAAACCAATTTATAACTAAAGAATTTCCTATAAAAGCAATCCTAAAATAAAACTCTTCATCCAGTAGGACTTTAATTCATAACACCTTAAACATCCTTGATATTACTTATTGTGATGCTACATAGATTTCAATTGTCTAATTGGAGAGGAGATCCATATACGATTGGGGAAAAAAAAAAAAAAAAAAAAAAAAAAAAAAAAAAAAAAAAAAAAAAAACGAATGTACCTTCAGTACATAATTTAAGTGATAAGACTATTAATACCACCAAATTAAGGAAATCAAGGCTTAAATTTAGAAAGAGGTTGATCGACGTATATTAAAGGCCAGGCAAAGCTCAATTTCTATTTCACTTGCACCCCTTCACCGCCCCCCCCCCCAAAGAAAAAACTGATGTAAATTGAATGTCTATCTCTTATGGTTTATCAATTATAAAAAAATGACATTCGGAATGAATAGGACTTCACAGACTCTTCCCTATTTACATTTTAATTGTCACGCAACTATGTTAAAACATGACATTTTAATCATGGCCATTTTTGGGAAAATAAAAAAATGATGCATATCTTTCCATGTAAAGGATAGTTTTGGGTGGGAGTAGTTTTTATTTGAAATTGTGTCGCATTCTCCAATTAGACAATTAAAATCTATGTAACATCACACTAAGTAATATCAAGGATTTTTAAGATGTTATGAATTGAAGTCCTACTGGATGAAGTTTTATTTTAGGATTGCTTTTATAGGAAATTCTTTAGTTATAAATTGGTTTTGATTTGTACGAGATGTCTTGTAGTAGGAGTTGCTGTGCAAGAATTGCAATTGTGTCGTATTAAATACATTCGGTATTTAAATGACTTTTTTGGGTTATGTTGTTCTGACATAGACATATTTTTCTTCTTTTTTTCCCCCCCCCCTTCTTCTTCCCATTCAGGAGGTCTCAAAATATGTATTCCTGGTGAAATCTCATTATCTAATTATTGGGTAGAATGCAATAATTCCTGCACTTACTATACATTAACTAGTTCAAATACTGAAAATTTACCCAATACACAGGGACTCGATGTGAGCACACATGAACAATCATACCATGTTTGTCTGTTCTATGGCACTACAGCCCTTTGGGTGTAGCCTTGGCCTACCACCAGGCTACGGGATCCCTGGTGTGAGCATGAGGAAGTGGATGATATGAAATGATGGCGAAAGATGATAGGAAAGGTGATGATAGAGCAATTGGTGGAATGATGGAGGAGGAAACCAGAGAAACCAGAGAACCCGGAGAAAACCCACCCCTGTGCCGGTATGTCCACATGCGGATGCCTGGGATCGAACTCAGGTCACTTTGGTGAGAATCAAGCGGTCTAACCACTCAGCGAGGCATGGCCCCAATTACACCATGTTAAAAGAGAAAATGTAAACTAGCTTCCACAGCATTTCCTTCCGGAGGCCAATGAAACAAACAGGGACCTTTTAACAATGCCGAAAAGACCCTGAGCTGTTTGCATATTGCCCGGTGGCGATAAAGCTAAACAGAAAATGAATGAGGTCACAGTGATCCTGTCTCATTATTGACTGATGTCATCAAAGCGATGTACAAATGTGCACACATACATAGAGCAGAATGCTCATACAAATCAAAATCAGATTTATAACTGAAGACTTTCTTATAAAACCAGCACTAAATTTAACTTTCAAGGAAATGAGTGATTTCAGGTTACTAATGCAGGGAGCATACTCTCTTGGAACGTGTACCCTGAGTAAAGACTGTGGGAAAACAAACATACCGAAATACACTGTGAAAGTGAACAACGCTTTAGATTCCAAAGAGTAACATGCAACTCAAATCGCAAAATCCCCAATTTCAGTGATCTTTTGAGTAGTTTAAATTTCATAAAGAATAACTTTTGTTGCTTATACAATGCCATCAGGCCTTAATGACCTAGTTGATGGTGCAGTCAGTTGTGCAACTGAACCTTCATCGAAAAGACTTTGCCTGCACCACCGATGATGTCCATCACAGTTGTGAACGAAACATCTGGACATAGTTACTCCAGCAGACCACAGCAAATCAATCCGGAAGTTTCTTCTATAATTACTACACAGTAACTCACCCACTCCAATGCCATAACCTCCTTAGAAACATCAGAACTATACATGCCAAAAGCTATAAGCATTGTGGAAGTATGTGTATAGATTAGAGAAATCAAAGCCTGAGAAGTTAAGAAACATGTGAACGATAAACTTTTGGATGTGTTAGAAAAAAAAAAAAAAACACTGGTTTTTCAATGTGTGCTGTGCAAGATATTTTGTTGCTAATAGTAACTGAACCCTGCACATGAAAAAGTGAAAGAAACACATCAGATAGTGCTACAGTTTATGCACATATTACCTCTTGCAATGTTGAGGAGTTTCTCACGATATAGCTTTTGTTTAAGTGAGAGACGTTCAACAACCTCCGCATGTACATTATTCTCCACTGCAATGAACAGACTATACAGCATTCACTTTACATATATGAGTCATTCCATGTCAAATAGCACAAAATTTGACATTCACATCTCCAATTTCATTGATATTAAATGTACATGTTTTGTTAATGAAAAAATGATAACCTATTCTTTTGTTTGTAAATTAATTATTTTGGTAAATATAAAACAAGTTTTTGAATATTTTACGCACACTGGTCTACATAAATAAAAATATCTCTCGCATTATTTTTCACATAAATACGATCTATGGCTCATTTTGAATATTGAAGTATATACTTCCTTTATACGTTAAACAAAATCTATATAGCTTTTCACTCTTAGAAGACAGTATGGAGTTAAATGGGACATCTCTGTCTCTATCTAGCACATACAAGTTGCCATTGGCCGCGTCCTTTTCTACCCTCGCTCTGTTGCCAGATTCCTAATAGCATGTTATAAATATTCATTTGTTATAAATTTCAGGTTTGAACACATTATCCTATGCAGAATTTTTTTTTCTCTATCAGGTTATATCCTTTTCAGAGTCATTATACATTTCTATAGGTCCAAATTTCTTCAGAAAACGTTTTTTTTTTTCAATAGAAGTCCGATATTTGCTGTTTCTACACTCATCACGCACTAACTAACAAACTAACTGCTAGAATGCATCTATATTTTTTTCTTAGGTAGAGTAAACTATAGTGCTACTACCTGCCTACTTTGAATTCTCTATGTTTACCCAGTTAAGTGTTATAATTTTTTAAATTAAATGTTTTCGGAAAATTTTATATATGTGCACTGCAAAAGTTACGCAGTGTGAAACTTTTTTGTTATTGAGTTTACATCAGGGAACCAGCGAGAACAAATGTTGAGAAAGGTTGGAGAAAGTTTTTAAAATAAACCAAAAGGCAGTAACCTCTTTCTTTTATCCAGTAAGGCAAACAAAAGGAATTCATCTATTCAGCGTCAGGCCTGACACAGAAGATAGTATAAGGAGCAGCACTAGCATTAGTTCGAAAGAAGCCGTGTGTGTAACTGTGAGCTGTTATTGCGTTATTTGTTTAATATTTTTGTAAATATTTGTAGTTATGGAGGGTGAAGCTAGGAAGGGACGATATGTTGGTAAATAAAGAAGTAAGGAACGCCAAATAATTATGAATGTGTTAGATTATTTTTTAAGTAAAATGCGTGTAAGGCGGTAAAAGAAACAGCTTAAGGCTATCGGGTGTTCAGAAGCAGTAGTGTGTATGATTAAAAAGGAACTAATGAAAGGACCTCTAAGAACGCCATCGAAAAAGAAAGCAAAAAGGGCGGGACTACACAAAACGCTAGGTTAACGCAATATGATTGAATAGTGCAAGGTGGAGTGCGGCGAATTGTTCATTCTTTACTGTTTGCAAATATTCCACCCACGCTGAATATAATTTTGTCACAGTTCAACAGTGATGAGACCCTACCAAATTTCTCAAGGGCCACTCTGATTTGGGGTTCGAATGTGAAAGAAAGGGTAACAAGTGCATATTAATAGAAAGAGACGATATCGATATCATCAAATGGCGACATAAATATCTAAAGGTTTAGGGACCAGGGGAAGTCAATTGTTTATACAGACGAGTCATTTGTAAATTTAGGTCATACAGTAACAAAGGCGTGGAGGGATACCAAAGTTAAAAGTGCCCGTCTCGTCAAGCAGCAATTGAAGGACTAAGTACAGGACTCCGGCCACCTCGAGTCGCTCGCGGAGAAAGATTCGCAACTAGTACATGTTGCAACACTGCGCTCCATTTAACGTGTACTGTCTTTTAAGGGTGAGACGCGCTTTAATTAGTTTAATATTTTCTATTTTTAGAAAATCAAGGTTACAGACACCATTAACAATAAACTTTAAATTTTCAGGAAAACGAAATTACAATGTAGCTTAATGATGCCATATAATCTTAGAAAAAATTTAGATTGGAATTCCAAATAAATACAGAGAAATTAAATACCTTACCAAGCCGTGCAGACGGGAGTAACGCTGTCTTAATAGTCAAGAGGTGCACACACCGCGTGCAGCTGAATGCATAACATGTGTTGCAGTTCTGTCAAAGTCAAACTGTCATGCACAAACACTGAAATAGCTATAGTAGTAGGGTATATAAGGGCAAGCTGGCACACTTTTTTATGGGCAAGATGGCCGCCGTGCGTAATCTAGGGATTACTAGGTAAGGTGGTAGGGGAAGCAGGACGTTGTAGGTGTTTAAAGGAATCTCTAGGGATGACTCTTAAGGCCTATAGCAGTGTATGTATGCTTATGAGCGTTCATGGTGCCTGAGTATGTCGTTCACTATATCGGTGTATGCCGCGTAACACAAGAGCTTTCTGATTTGATTAAATATATTACCCCAACATGATACCTCGCCCCACATAGCCACACTAACCTAACCTAACCTAACCTAACCTCACCTAAACCCCATAGTCCTAACCTAACCTAACCTAGCTCCCACTCTTTTTTACTTTGAACTCTCATAATTTAACATAACCTAAGCCCCATACTTCTACTCATTTAACCTATCCTAACCTAATCTAACCTAACCTAAGCCCCCATACGTCTACTCGTCTAACCTATCCTAACCAAACCTAACCTCACCTAAGCCCCATAGTCCTAACCTAACCGAGCTCCCAATTTTTTACTTTGAACTTTCATAATTTAGCATAATCTAAGCCCCCCATACTTCTAATCATCCAATCTATCCTAACCTAACCTCACCTAAACCCCATAGTCCTAACCTAACCTAACCTAACCTAACCTAACCTAATCTATCCTAACCTAAGCTTTCTTTTGCAGATTTTTTTTTTCAGTAACTTTAGATAGCTACTCCGAAGGTATTAGACCCTCGGACATGCGAACCCTAAGTATTTGCCATACTTTTTACGAAACGTTGATGCTTTTTGGGAGTTTAGTTGTTATTTTAGCCGCTTTTGCGGTATTCTGGAGTTTTTTTTTTTACGAATTTTTGAAGGTTGGTCCCGATTGTCAGGTATTCTCATGTCTTTAGTATGTTTTAATGCTTTTAAGGGGTATATGGTGCCTTTTTAGGGATTTGTTATGCTTTCATGATCAAATTCCATCCTTTCGTAAGTGTATGATGTTCTCGTCTAGAGAATTGTTTACAGTCTTTCTAAGACTAACCTAACTTATCCACAAACCTCTTTAGAGACATTTCTTCAACGTTATTTAACATTATACATGTTTCTTTTTCTCCTCCCTCGAACTCTTTCTGTAAACTAACATTAGAAGACGTTGTAACCTTGTTATTCAAACAGCTATTGTATCCGTCTTTGTGCACTGCTCCAGTATGCTACACATGTTAATCTCATTTAACGATTCTTTTGCGTAGTTCTGTATGTTCTAATGGTAACACGTCAAACGTTGCACACATTCCTTCCAAGACTAACCTAACCTAACCTAACCTAACTCAACCAACAACCATCATCACCAGCGCCATCTTAACCTGCACGACCACAACCATCGCAGCACCCCACAACTCGGTCATCACCACCGCCGCCATAACCTACACGAACACCACCACCACCGCCGCCTCCACCACCACCACCACCACCATCACCACCACACCACCATCCTCACCATCACCACCATCGCTACCATCTCTACCATAACCATCACCATTACCACCATCCTCACCATTGCCACCATCGTTACCATCATCTTCATCACAGCCATAATCATCAACACCACCACCACCACCATCCTCACCATCACCACCATCGCTACCATCTCTACCATAACCATCACCATTACCACCATCCTCACCATCGCCACCATCGTTACCATCACACTCGTTACCGTCATCTTCATCACAGCCATAATCATCACCAACACAACCATCACCAAACCCGCCTATTATAATCTAACCGGTTGTTTTAAAGTATTCTTTTACAGTTTCATCGATTATTATTTTTTCTAACCCTTTATAGAGCCTTAAACTAGCACTAAAATATGTTCTAACCAATGATGTTGAAGTACTTATAGTTCAGTATTTCTAAGACACGTACAACATCCTTAATAGTATTTTAACACAATCTTCTGTTTATATAAACTTAATCAGGGTATACTTACTTTAAGGTAGTAGGATAGACGCCTCTCCTCTTTTATCTGGGCTGGAGACCAGCACTAGAGTTAAAGTCTAGTGGCAGAGTTAACGCCTCCCTTTATAATTTCTATTTTCTTCTTCTTTCTTCGACAAGCATCGTGGGAAGCACGGAGAAGCCACGTGAGTAATTTTTTTATTTTTTCTTCTTTCTTCGTCAGACATCATCGGAGGCGTGGAGGAGTCAGTTGATTAAATTTTCATGTTCTACAGGAGACGTAATGGAGAAAATACTTATCTTGAGATCTAAGTTGCATTCTCTTACGTATGGCTTGCAACGTTGTAATGCCCGTACGCATACGTTGATATTCCATCGTCTGCAATTACTCTCTTGTCATCATGAGGTGACAGAGCTATTTTATTAGATTCAACTGTAGAAACATTATGAAGTTGGGATAGGATTAAGTTCATAGGCGTTCTTACGATTTTCAAAGTTGTAAGGCACTCCATATAGCTGTTGAAGCTGATGTATTGCCTAATGGCACTATGTTTTATGCCTTTGATCTTTTTTATCACAGAGCCATCAATATCGAGAGCATACATTTTAGGTCTAAGACCAACGAAACGGCGAATGATTTTACCACTTGCTTCATCTTTAAACTTTCCCAACACTTTCTTGTTTTTTGTAGAATAGCATATATGGTTAACAGGGTAATCCGCTGTATCCAGATGTTCAAGCATGTGTAATTTATCCTGGTATATATCAGCTGTAGTCACTCGATGGATGAAGGAATCTGTATCCGTATACAGCAGTTTAAGATTCTCAACTCCATAATATGGAAGTAACACATCGTATTGATACGAATACATTAGCGTCTTGGAAATGTCTAGGACACTCATGCCAATGTATATAGGCTTGTTGAACACTATTTTACGAGTAGCCATATGAACAGCTGCAAGATTAGGAGCGTATATAGTTCGATCGATAAATGTAGGCTTAGCTATTAGTTTTTCTAATGTTTTGCTGTTTGCTACAAGACGTATATCCATACGATTACGAATATTTTCCATTGTTTTTCCGAACATTGCATTATTGAATAGTTTATAAAGGTCCTTCTCAAAATCATTTCTAGCTTGTTGTCGCAGACGGTTATTAAACTCGACGTAAGGTTTTAGCCAACACGACTGATGAAACTGAAGTGCTCGATGAATCTTTGTTAATAGTAGACCGTGACTAAGAGCTTGTTTCAAGGACATGTAATGTACCACATACTTCTTTCGGGATCCAAGATGGGCAATTAGTTTCTTTGAAGAGGATTCCCCCGGTTTCATACTCTCAGGCAGGAAGGGCAAATCATTATGAAGATCGTGGAGCTCGACAGGATATTCGACATCGACTTCTAAGATGTATCCAAGGGGGTCATCTTCCTTCAATAATTCCAGGTCTATGTCTTCAGGAGAAACCCATTTAAACCCTCCATAAGGAAGGGCCTTACACATTCCCCATCCATATTGGTTGTTTGCATCTTCGTATGTAATAAACTGGGAAGGTTTACGAGAGTCATACTGTTCCATATATATGTTGTTAGCCTCCGCATACCGGTGAGAAACCTGACATAACCCTCCTCTTATGCCAGATTCAACCATGAGTAGCTGATCGTAATCAAGAAGCAATTCCAACTCGATTCCAGTATACAGCAGCATAGCATCCCATGTAAGTCCTGGAGAAGTAAAATAATGTCCAGGATCCACTTTATGAGTTTTCAGGGTTTGGTCTCTAAATGTCTCAAAGACATCCGCTAGGAGAAGAACATCCGAAATTAAGTACAAATCACTGTACTCGCCAAGGTTTCGGACGTTAAAGTGCTTCCACACGCTCAGAGCATGATCATAGTCCTCACTACTGATTTCTTCACTGTTTAACCTGTTGTAGAATGCTTCCCTTGGAGGCAGATGAGTGTCGTTCAAAACATCCCATGATGTGAGGTAATCGTAGGGGAACACTCCCTTACGAGTCATCAAGCCAATCTTCTCTTCTCCGAAGTACTTCGCTGTTTCAGGATGCGTTTCAAGGTTCTTTGCAAGCTTCTCCAAGCTTGTACTCAGGAAACGGTAGGTATCCACAAATCTAAGTTTAATATCCCCAACATACTTGGAGAATGATATATAACTTTCCTCTGAATTTGGTATAACCTCTACTCTTTCGCTTGTGCAACCTAACTCCTTAATAATGAAATGGGAGTCATACCCGCTCAAGTTATGCATAAACACAGGTATATAATTAGGTGTTTTACAAGCTAGGTTACATCTATTGTGTAAAGATCCTCTGTACACCCCTGACACATGATCGTGATCGCGAACCTTCCAATTATCTTCTGTAAATTCATGTTCACACAGGTAGCATATTGTAGAAGCATCAAATGATTCTTGTTCTTCAGCTGTAAGATTAAGAGGTTTAGCAGATTTGTATAAGTCACTAATTTTATTTGCCAGATCCATCAGGCATTCCATAAACTTCTGTGCAGCGTCAGGCCCTCGGTAAACATACGGATCAGCAGGAAGAGTTGTTTCTAGTTGTTCAACACTAGACGACGGTTTCACATAAACACAAAAACTCATGGGAGAATGACTTTGATAGGGTGTTGTATAGGAGGTTTCAGGATTAGAGGCGCAGGTATAGTAAGGAGCGAGAATGCTCTCAAAATCGGCGTAGATGACATATGGCAGTTTCAACATTCGTTCGACGTTTTTGAATCTGACGATAGAGTTTTCCTTTGTAGGCATAACGCATCTAGCAATAGCATGTTGTCTACATATTTCTCTGTGCTCCTCCAATTTTTTCATTCCTCTTCGTCCATATTGGTCATCAAAATGGCTGAAGCAACGTTTACACGTATATATTTGTCCATGATGTTTAGTTTTCTGACGACGAATAAGCTTCTCAAAATCCTTTATATACACATAGTGATGTCCGTCAGCAGCATCACTCAACAGAAGAAGGTCGCGGTGATCAGTTAATTCTTCATCATCAACCTTTATGGGAAACACTTCATGTTTATCATCCACTCCAAACACATTTACGGACATATTATTGAGTTTTTCAAAAATAGCGATTTCACCCAAGCTCGTAGGAAATAAGACGCATGAGAAATCGTATTTCTCTTGGAAATCCTTGTACTTGCTAACACGCTGAGGATTCCTTTGAATGAACTTAGCCAGAACAGCGTACATAAAGCATTTCTCATCGTTGTAATTCTGAGGGTTTATACAGGCTTTTCTAGCATCCAAAGATGGCGGTAGAGGAATATAGCTGCTCCCTCGAAGAAGATTATACTTGTTAATACGCAGTCGAACACCATCAACAGCCAGTAGAGCCCAATTACTACCTTTCAACTTACTTTCCTCCATTTCAACACGAAGCTTCTCGAATTTTTTTTCCAAGATGGCATCCAAGTCGCTATCTAAAAACACAGCCTGATTACGCGTTTTGAAGGCTTTGTTAGTAGTGTCTCCAACGGCATTCACAAATTTGCATTCAGCCATAATGTTAATTTTCAAACTTTTATGAGCCCGCAGTTCCTTCTGAACAGCATGAATTATACGCTGCTTAGCCTGCTGCAGGTATGAATTTAAATCCTGACTTGCCGGGCATTGGATGAAATACGATTTCAGCCGATCCTGAAAAGCTGTTTCATATTCTACAACATCATCTTCATCAGGAGACATTAACAATAATTTATGCTTAGTAGGTTCGAATTTGACTTTCTTAGCATCTTTAGCCCTCTCACAGCGCCCTTCATGTACATCCCTTCGATTTTCAGTACCGTAAACATCACCACAATGTCTACACTCGAAAAACTCACCACATATCAGCTCATGCCTCTTCTTATGATAGTCGCGTAGAAAAATCTTTTCGCATTTACTGCACCTATAATCTGGTATAGCATTCAGAACCGATTCCATCATTTCACCACTCCACATTTTTATAATATGTAGTGGAACACTTGTAAATTATATAAATGAATAAATGCTTATAGCACTTTCCACTGACTCGCCTCGATAAATTATAAAAGCTATTGAACGGTAATCTCGCTAAGAGAAGCTGATGTGCTCGACTCGAAGGTTAATTACTGAATAACTATGTAAGCTCAAACAAACCCTACTTATTCCACTAGCACGTACCTTATAAATGACTACGCGATTCAAGATTAAGTTTGTATTTTTTAAAATATATATCATTAAACTACGTGAGTCAAGGATCAACTTGTTTCATTTTTATTTGCCAGTTCAACGTTAACATGCATTTCCCCTCATTTTTAAAGTTTAAACAAGGTAAATTATATTTCAACCACTGTATTTATAGAAATAAATGTTTATAATTTTAATACTTTCATGCCGAACACACACACACACACACACACACACACACACACACACACACTCACACGCAAAATTAAGACGTGAAACGGCGGTTATGTATCTTTAAGTAACATTTCTTTTATCGATATCGGATGATAGTAATGGAACCATCTAAACAATATTTAAACGCATAAAAAAAACCAAATTTCTGCTATATTTCATCAAACCTTCCTATTTTTATGACTTTTTCTCGTCTTTTACGCACTTTGAAACTAATCCAACAGAAAAATTAAGACGCGAAACGGAAGACGTGAAACGGCGGTTATGTATCTTTAAGTAACATTTCTTTTATCGATATCGGATGACAGTAATGGAACCATCTAAACAATATTTAAACGCTTAAAAAAAAAACCAAATTTCTGCTATATTTCATCAAACCTTCCTATTTTTATGACTTTTTCTCGTCTTTTACGCACTTTGAAACGAATCCAACAGAAAAATTAAGACGCGAAACGGAAGACGTGAAACGGCGGTTATGTATCTTTAAGTAACATTTCTTTTATCGGTATCGGATGACAGTAATGGAACCATCTAAACAATATTTAAACGCTTAAAAAAAAACCAAATTTCTGCTATATTTCATCAAACCTTCCTATTTTTATGACTTTTTCTCGTCTTTTACGCACTTTGAAACGAATCCAACAGAAAAATTAAGACGCGAAACGGAGGTTATGCATCTTTACATAACATTACTTTTATCAATATCAGATGACTCACGATAATTCAAGATCACGATTGCAGCGCCTCATAGCGGCTTCAATCAGTACTAAAACGCACATTCGACAGATTTTATACTCTTTATGACGGTAAATTATATATTAGCCCTCAAATTATCATTGTTTGTATGGTTTTCCACCGTTTTTACGTACTTTGCGACGAATCCAACAGAAACATTAAGACGCGAAACGGCGGTTATGTATCTTTAAGTAACATTTCTTTTATCGATATCGGATGACAGTAATGGAACCATCTAAACATTATTTAAACGCTTAAAGAAACAAATACCCCGTATTTTTATAATTCTTTCTCCATTTTTATTCACTTTAAGACGAATCAAGCGTCAAATTAAAACATGAAAAGATGATTATGTTTCTAAGTACCATCATTTCAACAACAAAGACATTAATTTTAACTATCACCACGAAATAAACCTATTTGCACGCGTCTTAACACGCTAACATACTATATGTTACAATCTATCAACTGAACCTCTTTTAAACGTGTCCCAACAGGTAAAATCGTCACCATGTCATTAGTTGAGAAACTCTAGCCTCAAACACAGGTGTAAACCTCTCTAAAAACATGTCCCATCAGGTAAAAGTATCACATTGTCCTCACATTAACGGAAAAACCCTAGCCTCACACAAAGGCGTCGATTTATAACATTAGAGGAGAAACTAGCCTCAAACACAGGCGTCGACATTATAACCAAGCTGGTAAACCGTAAGAGCACACTCGAGATTGCTTTTAGACATCTAAGGACATATTTTCTCCATATTTTTACAGATACTTATAAATCACAGTACTTCTTCTTCTTCTTGTTCTTTTTCTTATTCTTCTGCTTATATTCTTATTATCCTACATGCTAACAGGGAATATACGCGTAATTTTGACGTTATTACCTTAAATATTAAATAAAATAACAGCATTCTCCGTCAATTATATCTAAACCGACTTTTTCCGTGTTATGCAACATTTAAGCTTCTAGAATCAACACAAGCAATGTTTCTATCAATAACAACATTTTATAATTGATTTTGTAAGTAATAACACCAATTTAAACTTTATTACAGATCTCTAAGACCCTAGTTTGCAAAGTATTTAAATGGACCCTTAGAGATTCGAACTAGACCCCACAGTACAAAAGCTCTACCATTTTTATCAATAATTCAAGAGCAGATATTTAGCTGAAGTGTTTAACTTTTTATTTCATCACGCTAACTTTATTGATTCGCGAATAAATCGACTTTGAAGTAATTGCCCCGTCCCGGTAATCGAACTATGAGTCGTAGGGATAAAATTGTCTAGTATATCATTTTATTTGCCAAGTTAGCCTAATTTGTCTTTGCATTACTATTCCAAGTGTAAAAATAGCGATATAGAGCAAATTTCAATAATTCTCCACAAGATGGGGATCGAACCTACGATACGTTAACTCTAGCATGTTATAAAATAATCGTCCTTAACAAGTATTATCATATAAAGTTTATTTCAGTCTTCCAACACAAGCGGTTCTCGAAATAATTAAATTTACCAAATCAGGATTGGAACCCAAGACTCCAGGATACCAAGCATACCACAGAGGAAAGCCCATAACAATACCAATTTAATAAAATTTATTCGAAGATTTTATCACTAATAGTTTAGGAGTTATTCCAATAATAATTCATAATTTGCACGGGGATCGAACGCTAGACCACCGACAAACTCCAAAATTATACCAAAGACGCGTCGTTTTATTACAAGATAATTACCGTGTACCCCATATCGATATCTCATTTAGTTTAGGAGAAATCAAGCATAATACAGTAGGGTAATAATGGCGCTTTAAAACCACTCAAAGGGATGCCGCTAATTAGATAACAAAGGCGCTAATTAGATTATAATTAGCGTCATTGTTATCCAATTACCGTCATTGTCATCCAATTAGTGGCGGCTCCTTTGAGTGGTTTTAAAATGTTGTGTTGCTGTGACGTCACACCCAGGACAAGATTTTAAAACCACTCAAAGGGATGCCGCTAATTGGTTAACAATGGGGCTAATTGGATTACACGTGTTTTCACACCTCTATCTACCCTACTGTATTATGCTTGATTTCTCCTAAACTAAATGAGATATCTATATGGGGTAAACGGTAATTATCTTGTAATAAAACGACGCGTCTTTGGTATAATTTTGGAGTTTGTCGGTGGTCTAGCGTTCGATCCCCGTGCAAATTATGAATTATTATTGGAATAACTCCTAAACTATTAGTGATAAAATCTTCGAATAAATTTTATTAAATTGGTATTGTTATGGGCTTTCCTCTGTGGTATGCTTGGTATCCTGGAGTCTTGGGTTCCAATCCTGATTTGGTAAATTTAATTATTTCGAGAACCGCTTGTGTTGGAAGACTGAAATAAACTTTATATGATAATACTTGTTAAGGACGATTATTTTATAACATGCTAGAGTTAACGTATCGTAGGTTCGATCCCCATCTTGTGGAGAATTATTGAAATTTGCTCTATATCGCTATTTTTACACTTGGAATAGTAATGCAAAGACAAATTAGGCTAACTTGGCAAATAAAATGATATACTAGACAATTTTATCCCTACGACTCATAGTTCGATTACCGGGACGGGGCAATTACTTCAAAGTCGATTTATTCGCGAATCAATAAAGTTAGCGTGATGAAATAAAAAGTTAAACCCTTCAGCTAAATATCTGCTCTTGAATTATTGATAAAAATGGTAGAGCTTTTGTACTGTGGGGTCTAGTTCGAATCTCTAAGGGTCCATTTAAATACTTTGCAAACTAGGGTCTTAGAGATCTGTAATAAAGTTTAAATTGGTGTTATTACTTACAAAATCAATTATAAAATGTTGTTATTGATAGAAACATTGCTTGTGTTGATTCTAGAAGCTTAAATGTTGCATAACACGGAAAAAGTCGGTTTAGATATAATTGACGGAGAATGCTGTTATTTTATTTAATATTTAAGGTAATAACGTCAAAATTACGCGTATATTCCCTGTTAGCATGTAGGATAATAAGAATATAAGCAGAAGAATAAGAAAAAGAACAAGAAGAAGAAGAAGAAGTACTGTGATTTATAAGTATCTGTAAAAATATGGAGAAAATATGTCCTTAGATGTCTAAAAGCAATCTCGAGTGTGCTCTTACGGTTTACCAGCTTGGTTATAATGTCGACGCCTGTGTTTGAGGCTAGTTTCTCCTCTAATGTTATAAATCGACGCCTTTGTGTGAGGCTAGGGTTTTTCCGTTAATGTGAGGACAATGTGATACTTTTACCTGATGGGACATGTTTTTAGAGAGGTTTACACCTGTGTTTGAGGCTAGAGTTTCTCAACTAATGACATGGTGACGATTTTACCTGTTGGGACACGTTTAAAAGAGGTTCAGTTGATAGATTGTAACATATAGTATGTTAGCGTGTTAAGACGCGTGCAAATAGGTTTATTTCGTGGTGATAGTTAAAATTAATGTCTTTGTTGTTGAAATGATGGTACTTAGAAACATAATCATCTTTTCATGTTTTAATTTGACGCTTGATTCGTCTTAAAGTGAATAAAAATGGAGAAAGAATTATAAAAATACGGGGTATTTGTTTCTTTAAGCGTTTAAATAATGTTTAGATGGTTCCATTACTGTCATCCGATATCGATAAAAGAAATGTTACTTAAAGATACATAACCGCCGTTTCGCGTCTTAATGTTTCTGTTGGATTCGTCGCAAAGTACGTAAAAACGGTGGAAAACCATACAAACAATGATAATTTGAGGGCTAATATATAATTTACCGTCATAAAGAGTATAAAATCTGTCGAATGTGCGTTTTAGTACTGATTGAAGCCGCTATGAGGCGCTGCAATCGTGATCTTGAATTATCGTGAGTCATCTGATATTGATAAAAGTAATGTTATGTAAAGATGCATAACCTCCGTTTCGCGTCTTAATTTTTCTGTTGGATTCGTTTCAAAGTGCGTAAAAGACGAGAAAAAGTCATAAAAATAGGAAGGTTTGATGAAATATAGCAGAAATTTGGTTTTTTTTTAAGCGTTTAAATATTGTTTAGATGGTTCCATTACTGTCATCCGATACCGATAAAAGAAATGTTACTTAAAGATACATAACCGCCGTTTCACGTCTTCCGTTTCGCGTCTTAATTTTTCTGTTGGATTCGTTTCAAAGTGCGTAAAAGACGAGAAAAAGTCATAAAAATAGGAAGGTTTGATGAAATATAGCAGAAATTTGGTTTTTTTTTAAGCGTTTAAATATTGTTTAGATGGTTCCATTACTGTCATCCAATATCGATAAAAGAAATGTTACTTAAAGATACATAACCGCCGTTTCACGTCTTCCGTTTCGCGTCTTAATTTTTCTGTTGGATTAGTTTCAAAGTGCGTAAAAGACGAGAAAAAGTCATAAAAATAGGAAGGTTTGATGAAATATAGCAGAAATTTGGTTTTTTTTATGCGTTTAAATATTGTTTAGATGGTTCCATTACTATCATCCGATATCGATAAAAGAAATGTTACTTAAAGATACATAACCGCCGTTTCACGTCTTAATTTTGCGTGTGAGTGTGTGTGTGTGTGTGTGTTCGGCATGAAAGTATTAAAATTATAAACATTTATTTCTATAAATACAGTGGTTGAAATATAATTTACCTTGTTTAAACTTTAAAAATGAGGGGAAATGCATGTTAACGTTGAACTGGCAAATAAAAATGAAACAAGTTGATCCTTGACTCACGTAGTTTAATGATATATATTTTAAAAAATACAAACTTAATCTTGAATCGCGTAGTCATTTATAAGGTACGTGCTAGTGGAATAAGTAGGGTTTGTTTGAGCTTACATAGTTATTCAGTAATTAACCTTCGAGTCGAGCACATCAGCTTCTCTTAGCGAAATTACCGTTCAATAGCTTTTATAATTTATCGAGGCGAGTCAGTGGAAAGTGCTATAAGCATTTATTCATTTATATAATTTACAAGTGTTCCACTACATATTATAAAAATGTGGAGTGGTGAAATGATGGAATCGGTTCTGAATGCTATACCAGATTATAGGTGCAGTAAATGCGAAAAGATTTTTCTACGCGACTATCATAAGAAGAGGCATGAGCTGATATGTGGTGAGTTTTTCGAGTGTAGACATTGTGGTGATGTTTACGGTACTGAAAATCGAAGGGATGTACATGAAGGGCGCTGTGAGAGGGCTAAAGATGCTAAGAAAGTCAAATTCGAACCTACTAAGCATAAATTATTGTTAATGTCTCCTGATGAAGATGATGTTGTAGAATATGAAACAGCTTTTCAGGATCGGCTGAAATCGTATTTCATCCAATGCCCGGCAAGTCAGGATTTAAATTCATACCTGCAGCAGGCTAAGCAGCGTATAATTCATGCTGTTCAGAAGGAACTGCGGGCTCATAAAAGTTTGAAAATTAACATTATGGCTGAATGCAAATTTGTGAATGCCGTTGGAGACACTACTAACAAAGCCTTCAAAACGCGTAATCAGGCTGTGTTTTTAGATAGCGACTTGGATGCCATCTTGGAAAAAAAATTCGAGAAGCTTCGTGTTGAAATGGAGGAAAGTAAGTTGAAAGGTAGTAATTGGGCTCTACTGGCTGTTGATGGTGTTCGACTGCGTATTAACAAGTATAATCTTCTTCGAGGGAGCAGCTATATTCCTCTACCGCCATCTTTGGATGCTAGAAAAGCCTGTATAAACCCTCAGAATTACAACGATGAGAAATGCTTTATGTACGCTGTTCTGGCTAAGTTCATTCAAAGGAATCCTCAGCGTGTTAGCAAGTACAAGGATTTCCAAGAGAAATACGATTTCTCATGCGTCTTATTTCCTACGAGCTTGGGTGAAATCGCTATTTTTGAAAAACTCAATAATATGTCCGTAAATGTGTTTGGAGTGGATGATAAACATGAAGTGTTTCCCATAAAGGTTGATGATGAAGAATTAACTGATCACCGCGACCTTCTTCTGTTGAGTGATGCTGCTGACGGACATCACTATGTGTATATAAAGGATTTTGAGAAGCTTATTCGTCGTCAGAAAACTAAACATCATGGACAAATATATACGTGTAAACGTTGCTTCAGCCATTTTGATGACCAATATGGACGAAGAGGAATGAAAAAATTGGAGGAGCACAGAGAAATATGTAGACAACATGCTATTGCTAGATGCGTTATGCCTACAAAGGAAAACTCTATCGTCAGATTCAAAAACGTCGAACGAATGTTGAAACTGCCATATGTCATCTACGCCGATTTTGAGAGCATTCTCGCTCCTTACTATACCTGCGCCTCTAATCCTGAAACCTCCTATACAACACCCTATCAAAGTCATTCTCCCATGAGTTTTTGTGTTTATGTGAAACCGTCGTCTAGTGTTGAACAACTAGAAACAACTCTTCCTGCTGATCCGTATGTTTACCGAGGGCCTGACGCTGCACAGAAGTTTATGGAATGCCTGATGGATCTGGCAAATAAAATTAGTGACTTATACAAATCTGCTAAACCTCTTAATCTTACAGCTGAAGAACAAGAATCATTTGATGCTTCTACAATATGCTACCTGTGTGAACATGAATTTACAGAAGATAATTGGAAGGTTCGCGATCACGATCATGTGTCAGGGGTGTACAGAGGATCTTTACACAATAGATGTAACCTAGCTTGTAAAACACCTAATTATATACCTGTGTTTATGCATAACTTGAGCGGGTATGACTCCCATTTCATTATTAAGGAGTTAGGTTGCACAAGCGAAAGAGTAGAGGTTATACCAAATTCAGAGGAAAGTTATATATCATTCTCCAAGTATGTTGGGGATATTAAACTTAGATTTGTGGATACCTACCGTTTCCTGAGTACAAGCTTGGAGAAGCTTGCAAAGAACCTTGAAACGCATCCTGAAACAGCGAAGTACTTCGGAGAAGAGAAGATTGGCTTGATGACTCGTAAGGGAGTGTTCCCCTACGATTACCTCACATCATGGGATGTTTTGAACGACACTCATCTGCCTCCAAGGGAAGCATTCTACAACAGGTTAAACAGTGAAGAAATCAGTAGTGAGGACTATGATCATGCTCTGAGCGTGTGGAAGCACTTTAACGTCCGAAACCTTGGCGAGTACAGTGATTTGTACTTAATTTCGGATGTTCTTCTCCTAGCGGATGTCTTTGAGACATTTAGAGACCAAACCCTGAAAACTCATAAAGTGGATCCTGGACATTATTTTACTTCTCCAGGACTTACATGGGATGCTATGCTGCTGTATACTGGAATCGAGTTGGAATTGCTTCTTGATTACGATCAGCTACTCATGGTTGAATCTGGCATAAGAGGAGGGTTATGTCAGGTTTCTCACCGGTATGCGGAGGCTAACAACATATATATGGAACAGTATGACTCTCGTAAACCTTCCCAGTTTATTACATACGAAGATGCAAACAACCAATATGGATGGGGAATGTGTAAGGCCCTTCCTTATGGAGGGTTTAAATGGGTTTCTCCTGAAGACATAGACCTGGAATTATTGAAGGAAGATGACCCCCTTGGATACATCTTAGAAGTCGATGTCGAATATCCTGTCGAGCTCCACGATCTTCATAATGATTTGCCCTTCCTGCCTGAGAGTATGAAACCGGGGGAATCCTCTTCAAAGAAACTAATTGCCCATCTTGGATCCCGAAAGAAGTATGTGGTACATTACATGTCCTTGAAACAAGCTCTTAGTCACGGTCTACTATTAACAAAGATTCATCGAGCACTTCAGTTTCATCAGTCGTGTTGGCTAAAACCTTACGTCGAGTTTAATAACCGTCTGCGACAACAAGCTAGAAATGATTTTGAGAAGGACCTTTATAAACTATTCAATAATGCAATGTTCGGAAAAACAATGGAAAATATTCGTAATCGTATGGATATACGTCTTGTAGCAAACAGCAAAACATTAGAAAAACTAATAGCTAAGCCTACATTTATCGATCGAACTATATACGCTCCTAATCTTGCAGCTGTTCATATGGCTACTCGTAAAATAGTGTTCAACAAGCCTATATACATTGGCATGAGTGTCCTAGACATTTCCAAGACGCTAATGTATTCGTATCAATACGATGTGTTACTTCCATATTATGGAGTTGAGAATCTTAAACTGCTGTATACGGATACAGATTCCTTCATCCATCGAGTGACTACAGCTGATATATACCAGGATAAATTACACATGCTTGAACATCTGGATACAGCGGATTACCCTGTTAACCATATATGCTATTCTACAAAAAACAAGAAAGTGTTGGGAAAGTTTAAAGATGAAGCAAGTGGTAAAATCATTCGCCGTTTCGTTGGTCTTAGACCTAAAATGTATGCTCTCGATATTGATGGCTCTGTGATAAAAAAGATCAAAGGCATAAAACATAGTGCCATTAGGCAATACATCAGCTTCAACAGCTATATGGAGTGCCTTACAACTTTGAAAATCGTAAGAACGCCTATGAACTTAATCCTATCCCAACTTCATAATGTTTCTACAGTTGAATCTAATAAAATAGCTCTGTCACCTCATGATGACAAGAGAGTAATTGCAGACGATGGAATATCAACGTATGCGTACGGGCATTACAACGTTGCAAGCCATACGTAAGAGAATGCAACTTAGATCTCAAGATAAGTATTTTCTCCATTACGTCTCCTGTAGAACATGAAAATTTAATCAACTGACTCCTCCACGCCTCCGATGATGTCTGACGAAGAAAGAAGAAAAAATAAAAAAATTACTCACGTGGCTTCTCCGTGCTTCCCACGATGCTTGTCGAAGAAAGAAGAAGAAAATAGAAATTATAAAGGGAGGCGTTAACTCTGCCACTAGACTTTAACTCTAGTGCTGGTCTCCAGCCCAGATAAAAGAGGAGAGGCGTCTATCCTACTACCTTAAAGTAAGTATACCCTGATTAAGTTTATATAAACAGAAGATTGTGTTAAAATACTATTAAGGATGTTGTACGTGTCTTAGAAATACTGAACTATAAGTACTTCAACATCATTGGTTAGAACATATTTTAGTGCTAGTTTAAGGCTCTATAAAGGGTTAGAAAAAATAATAATCGATGAAACTGTAAAAGAATACTTTAAAACAACCGGTTAGATTATAATAGGCGGGTTTGGTGATGGTTGTGTTGGTGATGATTATGGCTGTGATGAAGATGACGGTAACGAGTGTGATGGTAACGATGGTGGCGATGGTGAGGATGGTGGTAATGGTGATGGTTATGGTAGAGATGGTAGCGATGGTGGTGATGGTGAGGATGGTGGTGGTGGTGGTGTTGATGATTATGGCTGTGATGAAGATGATGGTAACGATGGTGGCAATGGTGAGGATGGTGGTAATGGTGATGGTTATGGTAGAGATGGTAGCGATGGTGGTGATGGTGAGGATGGTGGTGTGGTGGTGATGGTGGTGGTGGTGGTGGTGGAGGCGGCGGTGGTGGTGGTGTTCGTGTAGGTTATGGCGGCGGTGGTGATGACCGAGTTGTGGGGTGCTGCGATGGTTGTGGTCGTGCAGGTTAAGATGGCGCTGGTGATGATGGTTGTTGGTTGAGTTAGGTTAGGTTAGGTTAGGTTAGTCTTGGAAGGAATGTGTGCAACGTTTGACGTGTTACCATTAGAACATACAGAACTACGCAAAAGAATCGTTAAATGAGATTAACATGTGTAGCATACTGGAGCAGTGCACAAAGACGGATACAATAGCTGTTTGAATAACAAGGTTACAACGTCTTCTAATGTTAGTTTACAGAAAGAGTTCGAGGGAGGAGAAAAAGAAACATGTACAATGTTAAATAACGTTGAAGAAATGTCTCTAAAGAGGTTTGTGGATAAGTTAGGTTAGTCTTAGAAAGACTGTAAACAATTCTCTAGACGAGAACATCATACACTTACGAAAGGATGGGATTTGATCATGAAAGCATAACAAATCCCTAAAAAGGCACCATATACCCCTTAAAAGCATTAAAACATACTAAAGACATGAGAATACCTGACAATCGGGACCAACCTTCAAAAATTCGTAAAAAAAAAACTCCAGAATACCGCAAAAGCGGCTAAAATAACAACTAAACTCCCAAAAAGCATCAACGTTTCGTAAAAAGTATGGCAAATACTTAGGGTTCGCATGTCCGAGGGTCTAATACCTTCGGAGTAGCTATCTAAAGTTACTGAAAAAAAAAATCTGCAAAAGAAAGCTTAGGTTAGGATAGATTAGGTTAGGTTAGGTTAGGTTAGGTTAGGACTATGGGGTTTAGGTGAGGTTAGGTTAGGATAGATTGGATGATTAGAAGTATGGGGGCTTAGATTATGCTAAATTATGAAAGTTCAAAGTAAAAAAGTGGGAGCTCGGTTAGGTTAGGACTATGGGGCTTAGGTGAGGTTAGGTTTGGTTAGGATAGGTTAGACGAGTAGACGTATGGGGGCTTAGGTTAGGTTAGATTAGGTTAGGATAGGTTAAATGAGTAGAAGTATGGGGCTTAGGTTATGTTAAATTATGAGAGTTCAAAGTAAAAAAGAGTGGGAGCTAGGTTAGGTTAGGTTAGGACTATGGGGTTTAGGTGAGGTTAGGTTAGGTTAGGTTAGGTTAGTGTGGCTATGTGGGGCGAGGTATCATGTTGGGGTAATATATTTAATCAAATCAGAAAGCTCTTGTGTTACGCGGCATACACCGATATAGTGAACGACATACTCAGGCACCATGAACGCTCATAAGCATACATACACTGCTATAGGCCTTAAGAGTCATCCCTAGAGATTCCTTTAAACACCTACAACGTCCTGCTTCCCCTACCACCTTACCTAGTAATCCCTAGATTACGCACGGCGGCCATCTTGCCCATAAAAAAGTGTGCCAGCTTGCCCTTATATACCCTGTGGATGCTTTGGTCTCCCACTCTCTTCATATGGCACAAAGTTAACATTCCATGATTTAAAATTCCAATAACAGATCCACACTACCAGTCATTACACCTCCAGCTACACTGATCTTTATCTTTAAATATCCACCAATAAAACATAAAACTTTTGTTGCTATCTCTGGATGCCTAAAACATGACACCAGAGCTGTCCATCTTTTCCAAACAAAGCTATTACTGTTTTTGAAACAGCAATTGGGTCAAGATGGGTCAAGAGCTCAGTATAAGAATAAAACTTTTCAAATATTTATTTCCATGAAAACGACTTTCAAACTCGAGCAGAATGGCACTTTTTTGATACATCACATGGAAAAAGACCTTGTGATGGAATTGCAATGAAAGCGAGCCTTCAACCTGAAATAGATCCTATCAGTGAGTGAATGTATCGGGTTTAAGTGCCCGTCGACAACTTGTTCTTTAGGGCCCCGAGTCCACAAGTAAAATCACGGAAGGTCAGGTGTAAAAACACCACTCATAAAAAACTAAAAACCGAAACTTAAAATAGATAAAAGCAGCTAAACTCGGCTATTAAAATGCTAACATTTATATTAAAATGCTAAAAACTGAAGCTTAAAATTGCTACAAAGTAAAAACTGTTAAACCCGAAAGGCTAAAACGTTAAAAAACCAAAAGATAGGCAATCTAAAAGCTAAAATCTCCGAAATAAAATCTCACACTTGGTTAATAAAATCGATTGTGGAACAAAACCACAGCACTGCATTTACAGCTACTGGTTCATTGCCTAAAACTGAGCAGTGTAAGGCCCAGGCCAACGGACTGGCGCTCACGAGTGTATCGCGGACAATCAAGGAGGACATGTGCCACGGAGGGTGGAACATTGCACGTCACACAGACAGGCTCCGGATCACCACGCAAAAGGTGTCCATGCGTGGCTCAGGTGTGGCCTATCATCAGGCGGGTTAAGGCCACTTCTTCCCGCCTGGAATCCCTGCAGCTGGTCTGCAAGGGTTGTACCGTGTCCTTGATTGCCCATAACTGAGTGCCAGATAACGCTTCCCAAGATTCCTGCCAGAGAGAAAATAGATGGCGACGGAAATATTTCTGCACATCTATATCGGGGTGCGTACGGGTGGAACACTCCGGAAGGGGACATGCAGACTTCGCAGCTGCATTCGCTGCCTCGTTGCCCGGAATACCCACATGGCCTGGGATCCACGTAAAAACAAACTGGTATCCGCGAGACAGTAGCTGAGAGATCAGCTTCTGAATTTTAACAATTAAAACCGAGGTGCCGAGAAACCATTGCAGGGTCTGAAGAGTGCTAAAGGAGTCTGAGCAAACGATAAAACTTCCAGGACCTGAACTAGAGATAAAAAGTAAAAAAATAACATATGGCAAACAGCTCGGCGGGAAAAAAACTAAACTGGCGTCTGGAAAGCGGTACGTATGAGCGTCACCGTTGTATATAAAAGCGGAACCCGTCGCACTACCCATCTGGAAGCCATCGGTAAATACCGGAGAGTAAGTCCAGTATCGGCCCAGTAATTCCTTGAATAGTTGGCGAAACACGGAATGAGGGGTAGCTATCTTCGCACAGCCCGAAAGCTCCAGGTTAAAACGTGCACGCTGGAGTTGCCAGGGAGGACATCGGCCAAGTGAATGCCGCTCCACGGCTGGCAGTCAAAGGGCGTTTGCGGCAAGCAGTTCTCGAAACCGGATACCACTTGGACGGGAGATAGCTGTATTTCGCATATAACGGTGCGCGAGGTCTGGACGCAACACGAGTGGATACGAAAGATGACCTGGATGAGCGGCCAGCCTTGCCACGTAGGAACAAAGTAACAAAGATCGTGGAACAGACTGTGGAGGTTCGCCAGAATCAGCATACAGACAATCGATTCTACTGGTGCGGAAAGCCCCAGTAGCGAGACGGATACCAGTGTGATGTACTGTGTCTAAAAGCCGGAGTTTAGAAGCAGACGCCGCACCATAGATAAAACAGCCGTAGTCTAATTTGGACCAGTGAGCCATACAACGTCAACATGAAGGTGCGATCGCCGCCCCAAGATGCCCCGGATAAGACCCTGAGTATCCGAAGCGAACGGTCGCAGGAAGCCCGAAGATGGCGGATATGGTACTCCCATATGAGTTTGCTGTCGAGGTGTAGGCCCAAGAACTTAAGGTGCGGAACAAAAGAAAGACGTGTGTCACGCAAATGAAGATCGGGAGGGTGTACGCCTCGCAGTCGGTGAAAGTGGAGACACTGTGTTTTCGTAGAGGAGAACCGAAAGCCGGTGCGTAACGCCCACTCGGCGATGAATGTGCTGGTCAGCTGCAGTTGACGCTCCATACTGTAACTGCGATAGTATATCGCAAAGTTGTCAACATACAGCGACATCGGGATACCACTACGAACAACACTAGTGATACCATTAATGGCAACTGCGAAAAGTGTGACACTCAGGATAGAGTGAGTGAGTGAGTGAGTGAGTGAGTGAGTGAGTGAGTGGTGTTTAAGGGCCCGTCGACAGCTAGGTCATTTGGGCCCTCAGGATCGATCTCTGGGGTACACCATTCTGCTGAATCTTCTCTTGGGACAGCGTGTTGCCTATACGGACACGAAAACGGCGAATAAGTAAAAAGTTAAAAACAACGGCTAAGTGACCGCGCAAACCATAATCGTGCAGAGTACGGAGAATGCCATAACGCCAAGTAGTATCGTAGGCCTTTTCCAGATCACAGACACCCACGACATGCTGCAAGAGAAACGCATCAATGGTGGCAAAAACATCGTCGGTGAGGTGAATGAGGGAACGAAATTTCCCCCAGTTAGCCTTGGAAATAATCCAGTGAGGAAAGCGTGTTGGCACAGAATGATGGCCCGATAGGTGAACGTTAATGGGATAGTGATCACTGCCAAATAAGTCGGAAAGAACCGACCAATCGAGAAGAGGTACCAGCGACGGGCTGCAGAAAGTAACATCTAGGGCGGAACGGGTACCATAGGCAGAGGATAAGAAGGTAGGGGCACCAGTGTTTAATAGGACTAATAGCGAGTGCGCTTGGCATTCAGATAGCCGAGAAAGATGAGTGGTGGCGGAATCTGTGCCAAGAGAGCCCTAAGTCGTTCTCATGTACGACACTGACGAGTGGCAGATAAGACATTACAAACAGAGAAACAAAGGCTCTGCAGCTGTCCACGGACCACTACAGCTTGCAGCGGCGTGTTAAGTTGTATGCTGGTGGCAGAGATGTTATGCGCCACCAGAATTGCAACACCGCCGCTTGCACACCTATCAGCAGCAGAGTCATGCTTATATGCCGAAAAGTCACGAAGATGGAGAGCGTAATTAGGCTTCAAGTGGAGTTTTTGTACACAGACGATGGATGGAGAGCGTTGAGAAACTAGGTGCTGTATGTCCGGAACACGTGTCCTAAACCCATTAACGTTCCACTGGATTATTTCCATAGTGAAAAAGAGATCAGTGGTTTGTCTTCATCCTTTTCTTTCTTACTCTGGCTGACTTTGGACCAACAATGTGAAAGTCGCGGTCCTCTGGAGATTCCTCAGATGTATGTGAGGAAGAAGAGCCCCTACGGCTCGCGGAGCGAGAGCGGGACTTTATGGAAGAAGAGCTGACGCGAACAATAGGCCTGGAACGATTTTTATCAACAGGCTGGCTACTGCTTGTGGACGCCTTATGAGCTTTTGTCTGCACGGATGAGGATGCAATCGCCGATGCAGGTGTGGCACGATTCAGTGGAAGGGTACTTGCCGGTGGGTCGGTCTGGGTACAAGCTTCTGCAACAGGAACGTGTTGTATGGCCACAGTATTTACAGCAGCGCGTTGGGCAGCAGAGGCATAGTCCAAGTGGTTGTGGGCTTGAGCTGCTCAAAGCGGCGACGCGCTTCTGGAAAGGTAGGGTGTTCCTTCGCACGCAGTTCCTGAATAAACTTCTCATCCAGAAACTTCGGACACTGTCGAGAGTTGGATGGATGACTCCCCCCACAGATAACACAGTGAGGGTCACGCGTACACGCCGTGCCCGCATGTGTCGGTACACCACAACGCTCACAAACAGCAGGATGGTTACATGATGTTTTGGTATGTCCGAACTTTTGACACTGGAAGCAGTGCATAGGATTCGGAACATACTGCCGGACAGCGGCACGCTCGTAACCGCAAAAGACATATTCCGGTAAGACAGTACCCTTGAACGTGATGAACACTGTCCGCAATGCTGCGTCTTTGCTATCCTGCTTGCGCGTGAGCCGATACGCTTGACAGACATTAGTGAGATTGTCGAGACTAGAGGTGGTGGCGACTCCCCTGAAGATGTTGAGAGTTTTGTGGGGGGCTACCCGAATAGGGTAGGACCCCAACAAACACGCCTTTAGAACTTTCTGGTTTTGTTCTACATTATTGGTCTCTATCAGTAGCGTGCCGTCGCGTAGTCTGCTCGCATTCTTTACGGGTTCACATATCCTGTCCACTTCGCGTTTAATGTAGAATGGGTTCAGGTCCTTAATCGTTTTACCGTCGAATGCCCAGGTGACAACTAGAAATGGGTCAGTGAAAGGGGTTTTACGCTGATGCATATTGAAATTGGACTCCCATCCGGAACCGTCGGCGTCAGCCTGCCATTCGGGGGTCAAAGAAAAGAAAGACCAAAATCTCCACGGTCTGTGCCGCCATGGAGACCCCTCCATGACTGACCTCAAGGCGTACTTCAGAGTAGGTACCCTCCGATCCCCACTGCTTGTCCAGATGGGTAAACCGTTCACCACGCGCACCCCGGCTTTATTCCCTCACCACAGGACTAACCGCCTGTGACTCCCGGCTTTAGGCCACGCTGCCTCAACGGAGTCAGCGTGGATTCAGGGGACTGCGGGTTGATTACACCGGGGTTCCGTCAGCGGTTACACGGCCGGCCGGTGATACTAACCCAACGGCACGCGGTCGTCGGGATATTAACACAGGCCTTGCCCTCAAGGAGCTAAGAGAGTGCACATGACGTGTGAACGAGCTCCGCACCTAAAGCTACACATGGGGGCACTGTGAAGGGTCCGCACAACCTTCGCGCCTGAGACCTCCGAAGAGCACACAAGTCGGGGGCCGCGCTGAAAACCGTGGGACAGGACCACGGGGATAGGAAAGATCCCTGCTGTTGAGACAGGAGTTATAAAACTACAAACTACAAACTAATACTTATAATAAACCTAGAAGAGGAAGAGGGTGATGAAAAGTAGTGGTCTAAAACAGCTACGCGTGGTACAGTTATGAAGATGGAGGGGTGAAATGGTGGTGAGCGGCTCGGGGCCCCGGGTGCGCCAAACGCCAAACCCGGACCTACCGTAGTAGGTCTCCTTGGGGGGGGGGGGGATAGACTTTTTCTCCGATAGCGAACACAAGGATCATTATACTCTTCAGTCAATACACCAACAAGCAAAAGTAGTGCAAGGCACTCTACAGTTGCACTGCTTTGTTCCAGTGCCTGCATCTCAGGCATTAATAAACAAACTATTCATTTCACAACAAAGGGAGAGTGGTGGATATTTAAAAATCAGTGTAACTCGAAGTGTAATGACTACAAGTGTAGATCTCTTATTGGAATTTTGAATCATGGAATGTTAACTTTGTGCCATAGTAGGAGAGTGATAGACTAAAGTATCTACTATAGCTATTTCAGTGTTTGTGCTTGGCCTTGACGGAACTGCAACACATGATATACAATCAGCTGCACGTGGTGTGTGTACCTCTTGACTATGAAGAGAGCGTTTCTCCCGTCTGCATGGCTTGGTAAATTATTTGATATCTCTGCATTTATTTGGAACTCCAATCTGAAATTTTTCCAAGATTATATGGCATCATTAGATTACGTTGTAATTTTTTTCCCCGGAAATTTAAAGTAAAACGTTAATGTTGTTAATGGTGTTTGTAACCTTAATGACTTTGTAAAACTAGAAAATATTAAACTAATTATTTGTTGTTTAACGTATAAAGGAAGTGTATCTTTCAATATTCAAAATGATCCACAGATCATACTTGTCTGAAAAATAATACCAGAGATATTTATATTTATGTAGACTGGTGTGCATAAAATATTCGAAAATTTAATGTTTTATATTTACCAAAATAATTTACAGAAAAACAAAAGAATAGGTGTATCATTTTTTCATTCACAGAACACATACCTTTAATATCAATGAAATCGGAGATGAGAAGGTCAAATTTTGTGCGATTTGACATGGAATGACTCATATGTGAAAGGTAGTGTTCTATAACCTAACAAAAACTTTACCCGTCGTCACAGTGTACTCATTCTTTTAATACAACATGTGCAAGCACTGGAGACAAACACTCATTGTTTACATCTGGACTCACCTTCTCTCCTTCAATCTACGGTACAAGGTAAGGCACATCACAAAAATCTATCACGCTAATTCACTCCTTACTAATAATATACTCATCATCAATAATGCCCCTTTTT
Organism: Tenodera sinensis; assembly: GCA_030765045.1. Taxonomy (NCBI): domain Eukaryota; kingdom Metazoa; phylum Arthropoda; class Insecta; order Mantodea; family Mantidae; genus Tenodera; species Tenodera sinensis. The sequence goes on from JAUKNM010000167.1 coordinate 91,415, forward strand.
GCTCTCTATCTTGCATTGTGCAAGAAGAAACCAGAAAAATGAAAATTTGTATGCCACCACCATTTCAAGAGTAAACTTCACATCATGCATTACAACGTAAATCACTGCCGCATGTAGTGAGATATTAAAGAACTCCTCCACAGTATATGTGGAGTGAGTGTATACAAATGGATTTAAATTTTTCTTAAAGATTTTATGCTTACTAGGATTACCTAATAGTTCTAGGTAACATCGCCGTCTCAAGAGGAAAAGACACACAGATCTATTGACTGATTGAGGAACATCAATGGATGTAACCCTCAGAACACGCTTCATGACAATACTAGATTAACCTATGTAGCACAACTGTAGTACTATGTACAAAAAATATGCATTTAAAAATGGAAGTTTATTATATATTTTTAATGCAGAGTAGTAACATTCTTTTCCAAAGAGTTTTAAGCTATTTGCTGGTTTATGCAAATCCCTGCACGCCTACTGTGGTCATACACAGAAAGGTTTGTTGTGAAGTTATCATGATTACCTGCAAGACATTTCAACAGAGAATATATGTTTAAGAGATGGAATCAGGACTGAAAAATTTAATGCCATAGCTGGGATTTGAACCATGGATCTTACGCTTATCGAGCGGCTAATCTAACCACTAAACTACCATGGCCAACTTGCCAATATGACATTAAATTCTCCAACCGATAGGCATTGAATTTTTCAGTCCTGATTCCAACTCTTAAACATTGCCCACACACGGCTTCTGTGTTTAAACACACCAGCAGTAAGTTTGTCTACATGCACAAATAATAATTAGAGATATGTATTCACCAGCAAGTGTAAGAATTGCTTGGGTTCTAAGTAATGGCCTACAGAAATGATAGGATGCAAAGCCTCATATGTCCCTTTCTAAACGCTTTGTATTAGCTTCACCTGTATGTATGAGTGTATGTAACGGAATCTTTCGACGTAATTTTCACCCACTTAGAGTCGTCTGATTGACTTGAAAATTTGCACACGTGTTAAGGACCGATGATAATACAATATCATGAATGTCCCAATGTCCTGACCAGGATCATTGGGATAAAGAATGACCAAGCTAAATTTATAGAAAATGCTACAGTTATAACAACTTAGATGTCGCTAAGGCACATTTCTACTTGCAACCTGAAAATTGCTTTAATTAAATAAATACATATTTATATATTGGATGACGTAGATGTCCAGAGAGAGAACCTGAAAGGAACATGACACCCCAAAAAAATTATTTTATTGTTTAACGACGCTGTCAATTGCTAGGATCACATCAACGTCGCCGGTGTGCCGGAATTTCGTCACGCAGGAGTTCTTTTACATGCCAGTAAATCTACTGACATGGAACTATCGGTTTTGAGCACACTTAAAAACCATCGGTCGGGGCCGGATTTGAACCCGCGACCTTGAGATCAGTAGGCCAGCGTCTAACCAACTGAGCCACCCAGACCGTCACAAGAGACCCTGGGAAAATATTGCAGACTGAAGTTCATACAGAGCCAAGATACCCACAATATCATGGTAGTTTAGAAATCGACACATTACACTGAAAAAAGGAATTAAAACGCTTGAAAATATTGAAACACGGTGATTCCCGGAGAGAAGACCTGAGAGGGACACAAGATTTTGGGGGAAGGATTGCGGCAAAAGTTTACCCAGGGCTAGGAAGTCCACAACAGCTGATAGTGTAGTTAAAACAGTAACTGTAATCTAATACTGTTCCAAAAAATCTGATGTGTTACATTCACATGACTTTCTCTACTCTTGTACTAACCATTCTTACAAACTCTTATTCCTATATCTTCTTCGTGTTAGTTAAGATAAACATTTCTACAAATTATCTTATTGTTTATTTCCTTGTAGGTGCAACGGGAACTTAGAATACAGTAGGCTTTTTTCGATAGTCAAATGTTTTAAAGGTTTGAGATTCTGTTGATATTGCACACAACGTATAAAAAAATCTGATGTGCTGCACTCACATGACTTTCTCTACTCTTGTACTAACCATTCTTCCAAACTCTTATTCCTATATCTCCTTCGTATTAGTTAAGATAAACATTTGTACAACTTATCTAACTGCTAATTTCCTTGTAGGTACAAGGGGGAATACAGTAGGCTTTGTGCGATAGTCAAATGTTCTAAAGCTTTGAGATTATGTTGTCTTTGCACGCTTAACATATAAAAAAATGAACAACGATGACCCATTTCAGGAAAGTTCTAAGTTTCCCGAAACTCACACACATAACAAGGAATATCTCCGAAATGGTTCACCCTACAAGAAAATTTATTGAGACATAAATTGTGTATTTTAGCAAGATCTACATTTTTTGTACAGTATGATTTGGTCTATATCTAACGGTTTACCAATTACGCAAAAGTCGTCCAGAGTAAATACGACTACTGGGGCTATAGCCAGAAAATTCAAGATATACATTTCATTTGTCATAAAAATATCTCAAACATATGACATTTTAATCAAAATCGTTAGAGCCATTTTCAAGAAAATCAACATTTTCAAAAAGTTTTCCATGTAAAGGGTAGTTTAGGGTGGGGCTATTTTCTTCAAAATCTTCGTGTCGCATCCTTGAAAGAAATTAAACTTAAATACCAACTTCGGTTTTTAACCGACTTTTCGTTTTTGAGTTATGCTGTCCACAGACTGACAGACCTCAGGGGGCCTCAAAACATATATTTCCGGTGAAATCTCGACATCGAATTTTTGGGTGGAATACAATACTTCCCCTACTTACCAGTAGAGAAAAGTAAAAAGGCAATTTGAACATTTTCAAAAAATATTTGAAGAAAATTAAGAACTCACCAATTTTAAAAGTATTTAAAATTTATAATTTTGTAAAAGATTGAATAGAAAAACTTGAGACTAAAAGGTTAAAAATAAATTATAGTTTCAAAAAACTAACAAAAACACGCTTTAATAACAAACCGAACTAAAAAGTGGAAAATAAGTTTTAAGTATGAAGAATTTGTTCTATAAAGTCAAGGAGTTCACTATATTTCAAAATTTTGTAATAAGTTTAAAATAAAACTAATCTATATTAACAAAATAATACGTTTTATTGTAAAAAAGCGTGGGATGTTGAATATATAATGTTATAGTTACATATTTATAAAAGTAAAGTTATGATAAAAGTAACATGAAAAGCACCCCACGCTTTTTTACAATAAAATTTAGTTTTTTATTATAAATTAGTTTTTATTTCAAAACTTATTACAACATTTTGAGATATAATGAACTGCTTGACTTTATAGAACAAGTTCTTCATACTTAAAACTTATTTTCCACTTTTTAGTTTGGTTTGTTGTAAAAGCTTGTACTTGTTAGTTTTTAAAACTATAATTTATTGTAATATAAAGACTTGCCTGCCATATGCTGATTTACCCCAGAAAATTCTATATCCCAACAGAGTGAAAGTAAGCAAAATATGCTGTTTTAAAGCACTTTTGTTAAGCAAATTATTAAAATTTATTAATCCAAAGCAAGCAGAGCTAAGCATTATTTTGATTTGTTTTCTCCAGCTGAGATCTTCATCTATTTGGAGCCCTAGAAATGCTGTATCAGATACTTTACTTATAGTATAATTGAGGAGCGTTTTTTTCAAAACTTGATGCAAAATTTTATGACATTGAGTTATATATAGTATTGACATAATTTTCACCTTCTGCATCGTTCTGTGAAATCAGATTTTGCAAAATTCAATTCATGTCCACTGTAGAAGGTAGGGAATATTAGCAGTTTCTTCTAAACTTGACAGATGTATTTGCTCAGTTAAAGCAAAAGTCGATAGATGCAAATTTATGATTCTATGATCCAGCATGTAGCAACCTCAATTCTATGAAACGCATGTTGGCATTGAGTCCTATCTCAATGTTGCGATTCTTGAAATTCTCAATCATTTCTGCAAGCTTTGTACACTGCTGCATCATTGGCAATAACAGCCAACTCAGGTTGTGCGCTTGGATTTCACATTCATTTCTGCAAGCTTTGTTATACTTACATGGCACTTTTATTCTTAGTTGAGACACTGTACTATGCACAATGGACAGGAGTTCAGATTGTGAAACTGTACCAGTCGCAGAATGTGCAGGAGGTAGGAATTGCAAAAACAAGGAAAGGAAATCAAAATGCAAGTCAAGGAAAGCTCATACTCCAGCAATTACATGTTCACATGGTCTCGAGTGCACTCCATGAAATCCTAAAAGTAAAGGGCTGTGATGCAGCTGATTTGACTTATATAAATGGATTTCACCAACACCTTTACGTCCTCAACAAAATAGACCAAGATAAACTCCTTATGGAATATATGAGTATTACATCTTCTAATCGCAGAGTGGTGAAAAAAGAAGCTGCAAATAGGAAGCATTAAATACAGTGTGAGAACTACTGATGGCCGAGTATTGTCAGTATGCACATGCACTGCAAGATTCCAAGGAACCAGAGGGGTGTCAAAAGATAGATTATCTCTCCTGGTTAGAAAATTTCACTTATCTGGGAATGCGCCAAAGGAAATCACAGGATGTGACAGAACTGGAATATTACAGAAGGGCATTACTGCTGCTGTAAGGCAAGACATTAAGTACAGATGTAGAGAAAGCCACTATGGAAGAGCAAAATCAAGGAGAGGATATTTACCTCCAGAACTTCATTCAGAAAAATGTGCACCAATTTTTGCAACAAAAGAAGATTAAGAAGTATACCAGTCTGCTCATTGTCAAAATATAAATACATATATCACAACTTCTTCAATCTTTCATTCCATACACAACACACTGACACATGCTCAACCTGCACAATGGGACTGATGAAGATTAAGACAGAGGCAGACGTAGAAAATTAAAATTAAAAAGAACCATGTTATGGACAGCACAAACTGCGTCCAAAAAGATTTTATCACTTATTGAAAGAGGAAAACGCCGAGGCAATCACTATGTGCTTTGATATGGAGCAGAATCAACCACTGCCTAAACTTTCTGTTAGCGAGGTATTCTATGCAAGGCAGGTGTGGCTGTATAATCTACACATAATGATTCCTTCTAAAACCCAGAACAAAGACGACTTTTCTTTGTATACATGGTTGAAAACTGAATCTGCTAAAGGCTGCAACCAGGTTGCCTCAGCTTTGCACCACTTCTTGTTGGAACCGGAAGAAAGGATGTCCAGCAACGCTCCTCCTATCATTCGTTTATTTTCAGACTCTTGCTCTAGTCAGAACAAGAATAGTGTGATGATTAGGGTGCAGATTTTGCATATTTGCATGTTTTCATTTTTGGACTTGTTGTATGCAAAGGATAAATGCATTTCTCCTTGTTTGGAATTAGTGTGCAGAATTTTATTGTGCATATTTTTGCATATTTGTAGCATGATGGCATACTTATACTTTTAGAGCACATATTTGCACATTTTACAAACTTAATTTGGCAAAATATTAAACTGTGGTAGTTCAACAACACCCTCTGTAGCTATCTAAGCCGGCAATGTCTACAATGAACACTGCACTATCGCACGCCAACAGCATTCCGTTTCAACAATCGAGTTGATTTAAAGTGACGAGTAGCTTTCCAAGCATTTATTCAGTTAGTGCATTACATCCGTGGTGAGTTGTGTCGAGATGCCTAAAGACAAAAGTCCTAGCACTACGCTTCTGAAAACCTGGGTTGAAGGAGAGAAGACTGATATTTGATGGAAAATGTATATTTTGTCAAGCTTGTTCACAGAAGGTACGCTTTTACACTGTTTAAAAAGATTTATTCACAAATTTATACACTTTCTCTACCCCAAACCTTAAGGTCTGTATGAATAGAAAGTATAGCATTCGTCCAAAGTTCCATATCAAGATTTTAGTAGATATACACATCTTAAGGTGCCCTAATTCCAAAACAAGCATTTTAGAAATGTTTATACACCTATGTTACACCGTATAATCAAAACGAAAAGTAACCGAAATATCAAATCATATTTACAGCATTAACTTTGGTATCACGGAAGATTGTTATACTCATAAAATTCCCTACACCAAAAATTTGTTTACATCTAAAAAACTGCAGTAGGTAGAGCACCTGCCTGCTGTGCAAGGGGTCCCGGGTTCGATTCCCGGCAGGGGGTAGGAATGTTTCTCCAGCCAAGCTTATTCCTCATCCTTCCCTGGGTCTAGAAGTATAATGGCCGCACCGTGGCTGAGTGGTTAGACTGCTCACCTACCACCTAGGCGATCCCAGGGACCCACGTGTGGTATTCGTGGTGGACGAAGTGGTGTCTGGGGGGGGTTCTCCAGTCTCCCCCGCCATTCATTCCACCAATTGCTCCATTGTCACCTTTCCAATCATCCTATTCCTCACTATCATACCTGGTGCTTCGCTGACCACCTGCTTCCAGGTGTTCACTCTGTCTGGTCCAGAGGTCTCTCTGCTCTCTGACTGGCGTCTGACCCTAGGCACAGGCTTGTAAGTCCTAGGGGGTTTAAGTCCTACATAAGGGGAGGGTAATCAGGGAAAGAAAAGAAAAACTGTGGTAGTTTACTCGAAAATGCCATTAACGATTTGAATCAAATTATGATAAAAGTATTAAGATGGCAAACATTATGTATACCCTAAATTTTCTGGGATTAGTAAAAAAAATCCATGCATAAACTTATTTTCCTCATAATTAATTCTTTATGTGCTTGTTCTTTGGTGCTTCATATGCTGAATCCAGAAGATGCAGCCTGCATTAATTCAGCAATATTGGCAGTAGATGACGTAAATATTCAAAGTGAACTTTCGTACATAGGCACACACTTCAAGACACTTCCAGAAATAATGACACAACTTGAGAAACGTGGTCTCCAGCTGACTACTGCGGTAAATTTGTTGAACACTGTCACAACCTCTTACAACCAACTACCAGGGCCAATGGGCAGAATTCTGAGTAAGAAGATGAACAAAATTGAGGAACGAAATCCAGATTTGAAAACAGTTAAAAACGTAAGTGGAATTCTACAAGGTGAGTCCCAAACTGTTGAAAACTACACACCTAAAGAAATAGCAGTGTTTAAGTACTGTCCACTAAATCCTTGTGAAGATGAAAGGGCATTTTCTGTGTATAACAACATTTTAACTGATAATTGAAAAAAGTTTACATCTGAAAATTTGGACATATACATTGTAATTTGTTGCAGTACCAATAAGAGGAAATTTACTGTGTATATAGGTACATGTATATCCTGTAATATATGGATGGTACATAAGTTATTCGTTTTGGAGTAAGCAAAATACTTTAAGCTCTATATATTCTCAAGTTTTAATGCATATTTTCACGAATATTAGTGCATATAAATCTGCAGCCTAGTGATGATGTTCATGCTTATTGCTTTCCTGGAGAAGAGTACAAAAATGTCCCGCATTTCACATATCTACCCAATACGTGGGCACAGTTATATGCCTCCTGATAGAGTTTTCGGCAGAATTGAAAAAGAGTTAAGAAAAAAAGAAAATATCTTGAGTCCTGAAGAGTACCATCAGATATTACAAAATCACGACTCTGTGAAAGTGTTGTTCAAAGACTGGAAAATTAAGGACTTGAAAGAAAGTGCAAAACAAACACTGAAGTCCTCCTTCCTTTCAAAATGAATACCCAGCGAATCATAACATATTCCAAGCAATCAAAGGAAGACCATAAAGTACGTGTAGAAGTTCAAAATACATATTCTGCTTTACCTGTGGAAGTGAATGTGATGAAACCACGTAGCAAGTCCTGCAGCGGATTCCTGCTTCGATCTCAAAATGTTCCCAAAATTGATAGTGAGCAAAGAAAAGAAAGTTCAAAATCTAGCTAAATTTGTTGAAATTCCAGAAACTGCAAAAGAATTTTATAAAGATGTACTAGAAGATACTAATAAAGTTTAAAGCTTACTTATTCATATTGTTTGAAATCTCTTTGTATGCATTCAATAATTTATAAGTGCTGAGGCTTTCACGGCCGGCATTATCAACTATGTTAAGTAGATTTTCCGGGCTTGTGGGCCGTGGTCGAGTTGGATTGCCTTCCTATAAGGTTATATAAGGTTGACCCTGAAGATGCTGGACGCAGTTTTCAGCGAAACGTCGGAGGAAGGCAATCCAACTCGACCACGGCCCACAAGCCCGGAAAATCTACTTAACATTCAATAATTGTTATATAAATAAAACAAAAGATATTATTATTGTGAATGTAGCAGTACTTAGTTTCTAAGTTTATACCTAATAAAATAATCCTTATAAGCATTAATATGTTGGTTGTATAGTACATTATGTATTATGAAAAGGTGAAAATAAATAAAAAATAATACATAAATAAAAAGTAACAAAAACAATAAATGTCAAAAATAACAAAACTTCATGTGTTAATTTCTCGCTTATGCAGAAAAGTTAATCAGCATCTATCGGTTTTTGAAAAAAAACTCCGCATTTTCAAACCTCAAATTTGCACTAGTTAAACTATGCTTTTTGTTTCTTTTCACATTCAATGATACAGTTTCAGGAAGGAGAATTGAATGATTAATATAGTTGCTGTGATAAATAGAAAAAAATGTTTTTTCTCAGAAATGCATTTTGTGCATCTATCGATTTTTTAAAAGATGCTCCTCAATTGTTGTATGGCTTAATTCGTTAACTTGCTTATGATTTGTTTTAAGCTTTTTTATCATAGTTTATTGATAGCTTGTTTGGTTTCAACCAAATATTGCGCTGTCCAAATGCTTTGACAGAATCTCTTAATTGCTGATGCAACTTTTCAGATATAAGTGCACTAATACCACTTGAAAGAGCACAGCTATTGACTGTTTAAGATTATATGGCAAGCCATTTATAAACATAAAATACAGCAAAGGCTATAGTATAGAACCTTGTGGGATACCTTTAGTAATAACCAGGGTTGGGTTTTTAGGTGCAAATTTCGGATGAAAAAAGGGAGAAGGTGCTCAAATAAGGTAAAAAAAAGGGACAAAAAGTGCTGGTTTATTCAACTAATCCACCAATTTCTCTTTCCTCTATTCTAATTTACTGAATTACAAACAAGTACATCAAATTGTCACTCCTCAGAAGGAAAACACATGAAACTGTTATACTCCAAGACATTAAGCATCTCTACATTTTTAAAAGTCTGTTTCTATTAGGAGATAGAATGTCTCTGTGGATATAAATAATAAATAGAAAAAAATGTCTTTCTCAGAAACACATTTTGTGCATCTATCGATTTTTGAAAAAAAAAAAAACGCTCCTCAATTGTTGTATGGCTTAATTCGTTCACATGCTTATGATTTGTTTTAAGCGTTTTTATCATAGATTATTGATAGCTTCTTTTGACATCCACAGAAACCAGTGGGGCAAACCTTGTACTCACTCGGAATAGCAATTCTACAGATGTGGCGAAATCATCAATGTCCGGATTTTTCTGAATACTAAGCTCAAGCTTGTCTTTGGCAAATCCATCTAACTGCTACCTCAAGGAAGTAAAAATATCCCACTGTTTCTCCTTTTCCGAACCTTGTTATTCTAATAGTTTAATAGCTGCAGTCAGGTGCTTGCAACTATGGGCACAATATAGTTCTGTGCGCAAATTATGTATTTTCTCTGGTAACAGAAGTTGTTGTGGCTTGGAAATTGCACCTGTGTCAACTGGATCCAAAGAAATCACAAAACTCTTTACTTTTGTCAAAATACTCACACAACATAGCAGCACACTTGATCCAAGATCCCCAGCGAGAAATGATCGGGAAATTTGGAACGGGCAGGCCAGTGGTTTCCTTGTAGATCACACCACAATTCATAGCTTTCAGCAGAATCTTCTTCAGGGCAGAGATGAACTGATTTGCAATGTCGTATTCATTCCTTATGGATTCACAAACCCTGTGAAGGGCATGAACCATGCATGTGACATGCTTCAACTTAGGAAATAAAGGCTTCAATACCTGAAACCATGTATGGAGCCTGGTGCATAACCACAAGAAGTTTTTCAAACTCGATACCAGCAGGCCACAGTTTTTGACAAAAGTCCATGGTTGATTGCATTACTGTACCGGCAGTGGCTTTCTGCAGCCCATGGGCTTAACTTTCTCCCCTACCAAAAGAAAAACTAAAATGTTCAAAACATATCGTTCCATTGAGTCTATAGTTTCATCCACAATTATTCCCACATCGCAATCAGACACTTTCTCCTTGATTCTTTGTAAGGTTTCTTGGTAAACAGGCTCCATGTAGTTCTTTCTTAAAGTACTCTAATTCGGCATTGACATCTTTGTGTATTTTTCAAGAAATCCCTTCAAGGCTGGATGGTTCACCTTGATGGTGATGATGATTAAAAACTGGGTGGACCGTTTATAAGAGTCCTGCACATAGGTCTTTTTATTAGACCCTTTATGCCCCTTATCTAGCGTGCTCTACATTAGCCCCGTAGCTTTCACAAAAGCACTGAGGGACGAGATGTAAGCTCTCTTAATATCTTCTGGGATCAAAAAGAAAGATCCCAAGAGTCGATGCCTAAGCTGTACAAATGCAGGACAGCTGCATAGGATATCTGCAGAAGTTTCTTCGGCCTCGCTGCACTTCCTGCACTTTGGGTCATTTTTAATGCCCATTATATGTGATAGTTCACCTTATTGAGAGGAATTCCTGCTTGTGTAAGAGCTGCACACAACTCAATGTTGATTTCCTTAAAATTTTGGCTTTTTGAAGAACTGTTGAAATGCATTTCAAAATAGAGGCTGCCGTGATTTGTTTGCCTGAAGAGTCTTATTTATTTGATGCTTAGAGCTGGAAAATTGCTGTTTGATGCACTCTCGCTGGTGTTTTTCATCTAACGAAATTCCTGAATCGCAAATACTACATCGAATAACAGTTCCATCTGTGTCTATGAAATCTTGTTTGAATTCCTGAGCCAGAACAATAAGTCGAGCACTAGACACCTTTGGCATAGTAAAATCTAGTAATACACTCGTTTAGTAATGTAACAAAGGACTAACACCAGTTCACTTGCTAACTCAATGTTATTGTTACACATTCACTTGCTGCCCATACTCTTATATAACATGGCGACAATTACCAGAATGTTCTCATTCATGCTGGAACTGCAGTCTCAGCGACTTCTAGTAGCTTCGAGCAGAACCCAGAGTCAATTCTTGGAACTATGCATGTACAGTTACTGCTGTCTCTGCATGACCTGAGAATCCGCGTGAACAGGCAACATCTGCCACAGTAACAAACTCATATTCACAAACAGTAGACTACTGATTCTGTGAAATTAAAAGGATAGAATGATATACAATGACAATGAGTCATTGTCAGCTGAATTATTGTGGGCTGCTTTATAGTGGTAATGCAAGAGAAAGAGGATTTGTTGTACACAATTATTTTCAATTGTTGTAGGTGTGCTTTCAACCCGCATGCAGCATTTACTGAAAGTTAGGCTTACTCTTTACATGTTCACAGTAAGCTGAGGAGATGTTAATTACAAGTTAAATATTTTATACTGATTAAACTCATATAGAGTAAAATGGAAGGAAACTTAAAAGAAAAAAGGTGGAAAAGGGGATTATCGGCATGGTTGTGGGAGAAAGGGATAAAGGTACCCAAAAAGGGGAAAAGGTGCATGAAAAAATGCCTCTTTTGGCAACTAGAAACAAAACTTCACACTGAGGTATCTTTCTGAAGAGCATAAATTTACCCTAAGAAAAAAGGTGCGTCTAAAAATCCTAACCCTAGTAATAACAGTCGGTTCAGAGTTATAACCATTTATCCTTACTTTCTGAATTCTATTTAAGTAAGATCTGAACCAATTTATAGAGATCTTACTGAAACCGTAAAATGTTAACTTTCGCAGTAGCAGGTGGTGATCTATACTGTCAAATGCCTTAGCTAAGACACAAAATATTCCCAATGATAGAACTTTTTTATCCAAGGCTATTACTACTTCAGAAGTAAGAATATATCTAGTATTTTTGGTTGACGCTCTTTTTCTAAATCCAAAATGGGATGATAGAATGTTAACTACACGTATGTTATGAGGAAGTCAAGCTTTTATGTCCTTTTTTGTATAAAGGCTTAACAATTGTGTTTCATTGTTTTTGGAAATATCCCTCACAAAAGAGAATGATTGCATATGTGACTACGAGGCTTACTCAATTCTGGTAGGCAATATTTTTAAAATTTGGTACCTATCTCATCCCAACCATGAGAGGTTTCGCTTCTTAATGAGCTAATATTTTCTATCCCTCTGGGAGTTGTGTAGTCCATCTGCAATTTACAATTTATTTTGGGGCATGCTCCTTTTAGTATTTTGATTGTAAATTGCAACTGAATTTGGGCCGGATCTTATTGTTTTGTTTTTTGCTACATTAAGGAAATATGTGTTAAAGGCATTAGCTATGGCACAGTAATTATCAACTTCATTTCCAATAGTTATGTGATCAATATCACTATTTGGATCTATTTCCCATTTTAGCTTTTATTATACTCCACACTGTTTTCATTTTCTTATTGGATTCATCAACAGCTTGTGAGTAATGTCTTCTTTCTTCATTAATTACTCGTAATTATTTTACAGTAATCTTTTTTAGTATGCTTTAATGTCTGAGTTATTACTAGGGCTCGGAAGTTCATGCCCTAAAAAGCACTGAAATATGCATGCAAATATGCTCTTAAAAACTTGAAAATATGCCAGAAATATGCACTATTTAATTAAAACAATGTCCCTTTGCAGTAGATAAGGCGAGTTACTATAATAAATAAGGTTACCTCATTCCTTAGAGGTTGCAGCAGAAGTGGTCCTGCTGCTAGTATTAACTGCTAAATTGCGGCTCACAACCAACACTTTGCACAAATTTTCAGCTGTAAAACATCATCTCGTCTCGCAAATCACTTTTGTAACGTGAAAAACTTCTGTCCATGTCACAAGATGTTATCGGGGCATATTTAAATGATGTTAACTGCTTCACAGAGAGAGTAAAGTCTCTTGGTGTGATAGTTTTCTTTCAAGGATGTCCCGAATATCGCACACCTGTTTCTAACCAGAATTTTTTGAAATCACATAACTCAATTAAGTAAGCTTTGGTAACAAATTTGTTTGTATAGCTTTGAGAATGAATTGGAGTCAACTCGAAACTTGAGTCAGTTTTGCAAAAAGAACTTGCAACATTAGTAAGATAAGTGAAGTTTTTAGTTTCTAATTTGTTCTTACTTTAGAATCACATAGCTCACTTTCTTTTTCACTTTTTATCCTATGCTACCAGGAACCGAACATAGATCACATAGTTTTTTCAAAAACAGTTAATGATTCATGAAAGGAGATCCTACAGCTTCCAATGCCATTATGGCTGTTGGTAAGAAAGAAAAATGGGCAGATATGAAACAAAAATCCTCTTTTAAGCCACTGCCTGACTGAATATTTTGCACAGTTTCTATTGATGAAGCATCTTTCAAGTCCAATGAATTAACAACCTCTTCGACTATTTCTATCTGCTCAGCATAATATAAAACTGCATTGACCCATGTTCCCCATTGAGTTAACACTGGTGCAGGAGGAAGTCGGATATTAGGTGCTGTTGATTTAAACAACTTAACTCTTTTAGGAGATTTAACAAAAATTCTCTTTGTACTGGACACAAATCTATCTACCAGTGGAAAAGAATCATGTATTGTCTCAGAAATGTGATGAAGAGCGTGTGCCAAAAAAGTTATATGAATTAAGTTAGGAAAAATACCTTTCAGAGTTTGTCCTCATTGTACCATATAAGGACCTGCATTAGTAACAAATAAAAGTAACCAGTCGTGTTTGATTCCACATGGCCATAGTAATTACAATGAGTCCATCACAAACTGGGTCACAAGTTACATTGTCAGTGGCCAACAATTCACACAGATTAAGAAGATAAGGTGTAGTCTTTTGTTCATTATTTAAAGCACCCATGATTATATTAGGAATAGAACGGCACTCAGAAACAGGGGTTTCATCACCAGACAACCACACAAACTGATCAGCTAATTCATTTTGTATATTTGACAATACGTTATTGTAGCAATGTCCTACATAAGTCTTTCGCAGTGTACTTTCTTCGGGCAGATGCTGCCGAGTGTACTTGGCAAGATAGTTTTTAAATGTCGAATTATTAATTTTGAACAAGGAAATATCAGCAGCTAAAAATGCTTGGCACAGGTCATAGGAAAATTCAGTCACCCTACTTCCTAAACACTCTACTAGCTGTTTTTGAACAGGTTCTTTGTTTGCGAGTTTTCTGATTATATTCTCCTTATGTTTTGCTGTGTTTATGTGCTGAACTATTTGAAATCTTTTACACTCCCTACATTTTTCTCACACACCCCACAAAATAGTACCCTATTATCTGTAGATATTAAATCACCCGAAAACTCTTTCTGTAAATTAATTAATCTAGCACTCGAAGTTGGTTTTGGCATATGAAGAGCTTTTTAACATTTTATACGCCTAATTTAATTTGGTGGGAACCAGTTCACAACACTGTTACGTTTTAGTGAGTGAGTGAGTAGTGGGGTTTACGGGCCCGTCGACAACTAGGTCATAAGGGCCCAGTTACATTTTAAGACCACGACACAACTACTGGTGGGCAGGCAAGCGTTGCTAAAATCGTGCTGATCAAAACGTTGACCTGCACTTTATCTTTGTTAATATAAAGCTCTCAGATAACGCACTGGTTATTCTCTATGCACATGCATATAATGAAAGGATAGAAACAGGATTGCATGACAGCAATTAGTTCTCACCACCTCGTGAGTTGCATCATCATAAGCAATACTACCAATATCAAAAATATACAGATGGAAAAAATAATAAAAAAACCATAAAAATCATTAAAATATGCAATATAAGGGCTATAATATTGAAATCTTCATGAGTTGCATCATCATGTGCAATACTACCAATATGAAAAATATTATCCAGATGGAAAAAAGTAATAAAAAACCATAAAAATCATTAAAATATGCAGTATAGGGGCATATTGTAATATTATGCAATTATCAAAATCAAGAAAATATGCAGTTATACGCACCATAAAATCATGTCCAAATAACTGAAAATTCCACAATTCGTGCACATAATGTAAAAGCATACATTTTTAACCACTATGAAAAAATATGCAAATGCATGAACTTCCTAATCATTACTCACACCATATAGTAAGAACCAATTTCTTTTATTTGCACAGGACTTCCTTGTAATAATAATCCCTAGGGCACCTACCCGAAGTAATCCAGGTACTTGAGATGAATTTATTCTTTTCTTAGGGAAAATACATTCAAATGATAATAGCACAATTTTGAGGAATTCATTAAATTTGTCATTTACTTGAGTCATGGCATGACATTAGTCCATTTTTGTTTTTTAACAGTTTAAATTTATGGATATGTTCATCATTAATTATTCCTGTTGTAATTTTACTTTTCCCATTATCAGTCTGTTTGGTTGTTGCAGCGGGGAACAATACCTTGGCATCATGGTCTGACATGCCATTAACAATAGGAGTTACTGTAAAATCTAGAATTTTTCCTCAGTCTAGACAAATATAATCTATATTTGCTGCAGTGTTTATTTGAACACTGGTCTGTAAGTGAACTACATATGTGATATTCCAAGTCAAATGTGTGCATTTCTGTTATTTAAAATCTCCATTAGGTTTGTTAAAAAGAGGTATGCATAACCTAAGTATATGAATGGTTAAGTGCGGCAAGCATTTAAGTTGCCTGCTAACAGAAAAGTAGGCATGATTGTTCAGCTGACGTAACATGGTGAAAAAGCTTAGTGCTGATCGCAAGAGCTGAATGAAGGGGAGAAATCTTTATTTATACCAAACCACGAGCTAATGCTCAATTCTCAACTTGCTTGACAGCTGCAACATTTCCTAGTTTTTATTAATACCACCTTATTCTAGGTGAAACTGGTCCCAGTAGTCATTAGATATGGGAACATCTGACCAAGAGACAACTGGAACCACTTGACAACATGACAGCCAGATACCTCAACATGGTACTCGGGATATACAAATATGCACCGTCCCACCTGGTAGGTATATATTCTCAGTAGAGGGAGGTTTCTAGTTCTGTCTTAATACTGAAGCTCCTGCTAACCCATACAAGAAGCCACTGGGAACTACTGCAAATACTATAGGCCAAGAGGACCATGATATGGAGCGAATTCCATACTACTGATGCCATGATCAACCAAGATTGGACTAGAGAAGTATGTGAACTAAAATACAGTCACCAGGTTTGCTGTCCATGGGCTTTGTCAAAGGCAGTGCAAGATTAACAGATATCACGATCCGGGACCTGAATGCATGTCCAAATGACGTGGATAGGTGTGCGACAGATATTATGCCATGACCTGTACTTCCAAAAGAGATTCCCTGATCCAATTCTGTGAATACGAATCAAAGATGCACACAGTCTGCACATTGTGTGCAATACTCTCGTGTATATTACCAAGAATAAAAACAGGTTTGGGCTTGGATGAAAGCAAACAAAAAATGAGAGTATAAACTAAATTATACAAAGCAAGGAGTGGAGGTGGGGAAATAAATTCACAGCAATGCAAGAATGTGATGAATGTCACTGAATGATGCCACTTCAAGTATTCATTGAAGTATTGTTTATATTTTGTCATATTCAGTTGCTTATTTTTAAGAGATTGGAACAGAGAAAGGCTAATTTGCACATCAGAGGAATATATGAGTTTATTTACATTTTAAAAGGAAGAAATTCACAACAATATGCATCAATTAGGTGACAATTTTTTTATTTGACTGTTCTTATGTTCAAACAATATCCATAGATTTATTATGTACTTATTTTAAAGGACTGGGACATTGAAAGGATAATTTGCATGTGAAACCAGTACATATTAGTTGATAAAGTAAACAGGCATATCGGAAAAAGATGTGCAACAACTATGTTTACATCCTTCAGCCATCTAAGAGCAGTGTACCAGATGAAATACATTCACTGCAAATATAACAGTTGCAATCCGGTCATAATTGATGGCAGTTTTATTCGTCGACAACCTGAGAAATGATATATGTCAAAGTTTTGCAACATATAAGATCAAAAGAATTGCTGATAACTGGGAAAAAGATAGGATTATAGGAACTAGAAGCTCCAATATGAGATCAAATAATGAGCCATTCACACTAATACTTTATATTGACAATACATGGTGAGTGGGGGTACAAACATGGTGTGAGAAACTGTCCACCTTCAAGCTGTGTTGCAGAGTCACATGGTGTAATTACAAGTAGCAGAGGGGCAAGCAAGTTTGCTGGTAAGCAGGCACACAGAGGAACCAGGGTCCATAATTGTCCACCAATACCAAAATCTGCACAAAGTTTAACAATTATCATACAATTTTTATGCTAACCATCATGTTAATGTGGCAAAGCAAAATAATTAATCTTGGATGGCTATACATACAAATAAACGGGATAAATTCTATTAAGTGCAATACACTGGTCATGAATATAGAGAAATCATTCAAGTAGATTTGATATCAGCTGGATTACAACTGGATTATTTTGGAACAAGCATAAGCTCAGGGATCACTCAAATTAGCACTAGTAGAAGCAAAACCCGGATTAAAAAGAGCCAGAGCAAAACAAACGCAAAGTACCTGTGCAGCATGTTACACAAAATTTAAGTGCTTAACACAATAAATGTAAGAATAACAATACTGTTTTATAATTCATTATGAATTGAGAAACAAAGCTCTACCATTTCTCCATTCATCCAGGAAGCAAACTGAAGTTCAGGGCTTAGGTATACAACTAAGTGAGTATTATAGAGCTTAACCTGCATCATACCACCGTCTGATCAGTGAAACTTTGTAATTATACCAAAAACCACTTAGAAGAACCTTTTAAAAGTTAGATATGGGCAAAAACAGCTGATAAAATCCATAGATTCCCATCTCATTAAACACTAATACATTCTTAACATTTTATAACCCCTGGCTACAATGCAGTGCATCAGTAACAGATTATCCTGGACATAATTGCAAAATCTTGCAGCCATATAAAGAAATAAAAGCATCTGATTAGGAAAGACATTTTCTGTATCCTTTAGCCCGGCTCATTCTAGGACTGAAAGAACAAGATACAATACAATAATTAAATATGAATTGTTCAGGATTTCAGCCAATACCCAAATGTCAATTGTTCAAAAGATAACATATGTATATTCTTATTAAATAGGTGGGTGCTTTGAGTGTGAAACAAAAATTAAATGCATCTTGGGTGTGAACTATGAGCAAAAGAAACTCACTATACTTCAAGTTATATTTTTGTGACGTTATAAGAGGGAAGTCTATTATGGTAATAGAGAACATGTTATGATTGTTCTTGCAAGAAAATATAGGATAAGAGTGATTAAAAACACTAACACTCGGCTGAAATGACGAACGCAATCACTGACAGCAGCAACAAGTAGACCTGCATCCTATTGCTATGTGTATTTACAAGGATCACTGAATTCACATACAATCTTTGTGTTCCAATCAAGCCTATGTAAAACAATTTCCTCCCTTTAGGCATTGTCAAACCCTCAATGATGCAATCAGTTAAAGCTACAACTCACAATACTTATCTCACACCTTATAACCTTAATTTGTGGTGGTGCGTTGTCAGACGTCTGTAACTAATGAAACATGCACAATATATTTCAACCCATTTTCTGCATTAAATTTGCTCGGAGAACCTTAGCTGGCTTACTTTCTTGTTACACACTCGCCTACATAAGTGTCAAAAAAAATATATATATGTGTCAACTATCCAGCATCACACAGCCTTTCAGGCATTCAAACATACATCCTACATACCCCTTATTAATAATTGTATAGGATACGGTATACTTACAGAAACACAGGCTATCTTAAATATAATTTACAATCTCACTGACCTTTATGAGTTTCATAAATGTAAATTAATTTCTTAAGTCATTAACACTTTGACAGCCATTATGCCTAACTTTCATCAGTCACTTGCCATGTATTTGTGTGCGTGTGTGTGAATGTGGGTGCGCGCGCGCTGATGGCGCGTGAGTGTGTTTCAATATGGCTACTTGAATTTGAGAATCGGATTGCGCATTAAATATATCACCTCGACCTACACTCTTTGGAAGTGCATAGTTATTTCTCTTGCTGTCGTTCCATGGTTTTGAAGTCGTTCCTTCAAGAACTGTTGTGTATTTCTGTGTACTGCAACGAAATACTTAATATTATTGCGTGCTAAACGTGTAGTTTGATTAAGCACAACCTGTAGGCGAATAATTTTATGGTGAGGGTCAGCGAGAAAATTACAGTGATTTTCACATAAAATATCATGTGCAAAGTAAACAATTACACTGGCTAACACACAATTTGGTACCTTTTAAGTTAAACTTAATGTTGGGTGTATTAGTAGTGCAGATTCCAAAAATAGCATTGCTTTTATCTTATGAGCTCTGGTTTCGGGGATGGGGCTAAAGCACTTGATACGCTAATTAGCAAAATAATTATTTAATAGTGAACTGCATATTTTATACATAGCTTTAATGGAGATATGGTACATCTAAAGAGTGTAACAATTGAGATTAACATGGACCACATTGCAAATAACATTAGCCACACTGGTATGTGCCTTGTGGATTTCTTCTGGAGATATGACAAGTCTTGGGTTAACAGGAGAGTAAGGGCGGTTAATCAAAGATTTAATCGGTTTCTTGGCCGAGTGGGTGTTAGCCACTGAGAGACTTGGTTACACTATAATGTAAGCAATGTATGTAACCGTGGACTGCATCTGAACTTTTGAGGCAAGGATATGCTTAAGTGACATTTTAGACTGTTTGGTAAAAAAAAAAAAAAAATCTATGTTTGGATTTTTATTGCAACAAATACACCACACCTTCAAGGATATGTCTGCAAAGTTTTAATCCCTTAGGGAGGGGGGACGCATATTTTGGATGCCATTTTAAAGCGTTGTGCCTAAGCCTCTGTCTTCTAAATGGCATGCCGACACACTCCATTTTTGGGGGGCTTGTAATAAATTGTTATTAAACAAGGCGCTAAATAAACGAAGGCTTTCACGGCCAGAGTCATAATCCTTCACTTTCCCAGACGTTTCGCTTGCAGCTACGGCAAGCATTATCAGTGGCGATGTACAACTCTCCTAGGTCTCTCGGTCGCTACTGAATTGCCGTTCAGTTCAGTTTATTTATTTCAGATTGTCTGGTGCTGGTACAACGGGCCCAGCTGACAGACTTAATTTACATGACATTTACATTTATGGCTATTTACTATATATATATATATATATATATATATATATATATATATATATATATATATATATATATATATATAGCGGGTTTCTCAAGAAACCCATACAGTGACCCGCTTTGGGTCACCGAGAACAGTTTCTCTCGGTATTGTTTTTGTTGTTCACTTTTAACTGTTTTGTTTTGTGTTTTCCTCTTTGTACACATATATTTACAGTTTATATACACACATGCACTCACGCATTCACTCTGGGGCATATCATAAGATAAGTCCCCTCACATGCACACGCACATACACGCAATATATAGACATATACACTCTCACACACTCACAGTGGGCATTCCAGATAAAGCGTCCCACACGTTTGCTGGGCACACCAAGCTATGCGTCCTAGCACATTGAAACACCCCCTATGAACACTACACTATTTACACTTCCGCTGTTTTCCTGAGCGGGCAGGTTGTAGCTCCTAACTGGGTCCCTGGAGTGCAAGCCTCTGAGGTAGCGGGTGTGTGGCCTGGGGCCTATGGTTGCATGGGCGCACATCATTCGGTGAGCCGTGTGACGTCTAAAACATTTTTATGCGTGCGTGTTTACGATGCTCCTGCTCACCTTTGCCATTATTGGTAATCACGTAATTTTTGTGATTTTTATGCGCTCCCACGCTGCGGTGGCTTTCTTTGTTATTGCCTCACGGATGGAAGGGTTCTTGGTTGCTAAGTGAAGGGTTTGGTTATTGGTTAGAATAGGAGCAGAGAGGATTTTCCGGAGGGAGAGGTTTTGGAGGGTTTGAATCTGTTTTAGGGCAGTTTTTGAGGCGTTTGCCCAGGCCACACACGCATATAGAACCACTGACAGGATAAAACCTTTGTACAGGATGAGTTTGGACTTCAGTTGCAGCTGTTTGATGCGAAAGATGGGGGCACATAACTTTAGCCGCTGTCTGCCTTTGTTGGCGTTATTTTTTATGTGGGTGGCCCAACACATTGTGCGGTCCAAGGTAACACCTAAGTATTTAACATGCTGGCGGCAGTGCAATATTTGACCACCGACCATTAGGTCCATTGCCAAAGTGTGATGTCACTTAGAGAAATGGATCAGCTGGTAGTTGTTGGGATTAATTTTGATTTTCCAGTCATGTTGCCATGGGAGGAAGTTATTCACATAACGTTGCATTTCTGCAAGGCCGGAACATGGATTTCTATGGTGGTTGTATATTGCAGTGTCGTCAGCATACATGGCAACCTTGCATCTGGCGTCCACTGGGAAATTAAATTAAATTATTTTCTCGTTTAACGACTCTGTCAATTTCCAGGATCACATCAGCGTCGCCGGTGTCCCGGAATTTTGTCCCGCAGGAGTTCTTTTACATGCCAGTAAATCTACTCACATGGAGCTGTCGTTTTTAAGCACACTTAAAAACCATCGGCCTGGGCCGGGTTTGAACCCGCAACCTTGGGATCCGTAAGCCAGCGTCTAACCAACTGAGCCACCCAGACCGACATCCACTGGGAAGTCGTTGGTGAATAGTATATACAGAAAAGGAGACATGATTGCCCCTTGTGGGACGCCAGCCCGCATCACTCGCTCCCAAGAGCAGGAGCGGCCCACTTGAACGTAAAACTGCCGTTTTTCTAGAAAATTCTGCAGCAAGCATAGATAATTTTGTAGAGCCGGGAAATTGTGGTGCACTTTATAAATAAGGCCATTGTGCCAGCACCGATGAAATGCGGCTTCTACGTCCAGAAATAGCGCCAACGTTGAAGCCCCATTGTTAAGTTGCTCTGTTATGTCGTCTGTTAGTCTGAGAAGCTGTAACTCAGTAGAATGTTCTTTTGTAAAGCCAAACTGTGAATTTGGGAGTTCATGGGATTCCGAAACATGGTTTTGAAGTCGAGAAAGTGTTGGTTTTTCGAGCAATTTACCAATAGTAGACAAGAGACTAATGGGGTGGTAGTTTTGCAGTTTTCTGGTGCTTTTCTCTTGCTTTGGGAGCATAATTACCTTGGCCCGTTTCCAAGTAGAGGGGAAGTAGCCTTGCTGCAAACAGGCGTTAAATATTTTGGTCAGTTGCACCAGAGCTTTTCTCGGGAGATGCTTAAGGGACACTGGGAGTGAAATTTGAAAGTTCCTCATTTCTTGATCGATTTTTGTGACATTTTTACTGTGTTTGTACTTATATGAGAATAGGAGGTACACCAAATTTCATTAAAATTGGATAATTCGTTTATGATATATAAATTACTTTATGTATTTAATATGCACATTTTCAAAATGTAGCTCGCGTCTATTCACTTTTGAAAATTCATTTATATTGCCAGAACTGGTACTCTAAAACATGGGTAACAATTGTATGAAGAGCTATTTCAAATACGTTTACTGATTATACTGTACATATTTTTTTATAACAAAGAAAGTTTAATCTTAAACATTACTGATTTTTTTCATACAAAAAAAAATGTTTTTAGAATTCATGTTAATGATAACATCAATATTGAATCAGAGTTTTATTTAGCTGCTATTTATGAATACTGTTGGAAATTTTCATTGAATTTGAAGCAAAACTCAGACGCGACCTTCTTTTGGAATATGCAGAAATGAAGTTTTGAGAAAACCAGGCTTTTAGATAGGAACATACTGTGTACGTTAAGGGAAGAGCACTACTTGGAAGGGCCGTAATGACCACATGGAGTGGGGGATAGGAAAAATGTTAGCTGATCCAAATGCACAGGTGTTCCAGGAAAATTTTAAGGTAAAAAAACAATTTTCGACTTTTTGACAATTTTGACCAAAATTTCACTCCCAGTGTCCCTTAAGTTCCTCATTAGTCACTTTGTCTGGGCCGGCAGCTTTCCCATTAGGTAATTTCCTAATGAGCTTGTAAACTTCCTGCGGTGTTATTAGGGATAGCTGTTGCTCTTGCTTCTGCGCCACCCAGGTTTGTTCCCATGTCTGGGCCTCCGTTCTAAATCACGGTTGGTAACTGGGTTTTCGCTGAATCTATCTTCAAGACAGTCAGCGAAGACCTCGGCTTTCTCCTCTTCGGAGAAGTGCAGGCCGCCATGAGTGCACAGCGCCTCAGTTGCGGAGTTGACGCTCGTGGAGACCTTAAATGCCTTTAATAATTTTCACAGGGAAGAGTCCGACTGGGTGGTACTCAGCATTTTGTTTTCCCACTGTTCAATTTTGTTAAGTCTAATTTACTGTTGAATGATGCTGCGTAGACATTTTGCTAGCAGTTTGTATTCAGGCTGACGGGTGTACAGCCACACCCTTGTCAAGCGTCGTCTGCGCGCAATGAGTTACTCTACCTCGGGGTACGTACAGAAACCGGGTAGTCTTGTGGTGTATGTGGTAGCGCTTTTTTTGGCCGTGTGTAGCGAGGCAGTGAAGTTTTCAATGGCGACATCTATGTCTGCCTCGTTATAGTATGATAGCCTGGGTTGCGCCATCCTGTGCATTTCCATGGTGAACTTATTCCAGTCGGTCTCAGCCCTCCTTCGAGGGCCAGAGGCACCGGCTGTAATGCCATCCTGTATGTCGAAATGCACAGGAAGATGGTCAGAGTCCAGGCTGTGATACACTGTAAAGTTATTTAAAGGTGTCGCATTTTTTGTTAGGATGAAGTCCAAAATTTCGGGTTCAAAGTGCCCGGATTTGTGCCAAAATGTGGGTTCTGGGGGGAGATGTACCTCAATGTTGTCATTATCCATTATAAGTTCAACCAGATTTCCGGCCGTGTTTGCTCGGTGAGAAAACCCCCAGGGGTGCCGGGCATTGAAATCTCCTGCAATTATAACGCGGTCCTCTAAAGCGAGGATTTTTTCAAGATCACGTATGAAATCTGGGGAGTTGGGGGGCCGATAAAGTCCTACCAGCATTACCGTTTGATTGTTCACACGAGTTTTAAGAGCCGTGCACTCTAACGCTGCCAGTGCTGGCAGCGTGACAGAAGCATGAGCAATGGTGTTTCTGAGCAAAATAGCAGTCCCTCCCCCCTTGTCTGCCAATTCTGTCGTTCCGAAAGATTTGATACCCCTGGAGCTTAAAAGTGTGCTCTGGTTGTAATTTTGTTTCGCAAATGAACGCGACATCGATTTTGTTACGCCGCAGGTAATATTCAAGTTCGTTCTGCTTCCTGTGGATGCCATTTGCATTCCACGGGAGTGCGCGAGTTAAAGTTATGCCTCCCCTTGAAGCTGCCATTTACTCGAAGAGGGTGGTCACCAAACATTCGATGGCTTCTAACTTCTCCATGGCGCTGTTGCAGCCTTTTAGTTTGGCGATGATAGGCTGCAACTTTGTCAGAAGCGCCGGGAGGTTTAAATCTTTAAACAAATTAAAAATTTCTCTTAAACCTCCGAGGTCACTGGTGGACGCCTGTGGGGGCTGGTGTTGTGGAGGGAGACCATTTTGGGGTGGCACGGGTGTTTTTTTTTTTTTTTTTCAAGTGGAGGAAAAATCCATTTACGGAGCCCCATGCGCTGGGATGGCACAGAGGGGGACTGTGGGCCTCACCCGAAGGTACTACTCCACTAAAAAACCTCCACCGGAGAGAATTCAGGGAAGGATCTCCGGCAGTATCGCGTAAAGCACCTGCGGATTCAGAGTGAAGGTATATCGGCCGGTCACTTAGACCTAAGCCAGGCGAATAATGGGTGCAAGGACGTAAACATGACCGAAGCCCTGAATACGCCCTTGGGAAGTCAAGGTGGTAGTGTAGGAAGTAGGATGTTAGGTGTTGGATTAAATGGTGATACATTTCACCTCCGTCGTCCTCGATGCTGCGTCGGCGGAGGCTGTGTAGTGTGCCCGTGTTGTGTGGGCATTTGCTCGGACGGTGGACGCCCCTCCAGCGTAGTGATGAGAGCTGCCACCTCTTCCACTACTAGCCTTCGGAGCGACAGGTGGTGCTCTTCCATCTTCCGCTCCAGAGTCTTCTCTGTCCGGTTGAGGTCGAGCTTGGTTGGGTAGAGATATTCTAACCTCTGAGAGAGTTCGGCTAACTCACTCCTGGATTGGGACAGCTCCTCCTCCAGGGCGGCGATTTTGGTTGTGATGACGATCATGTCCGCGTGGACATCCTCGATCTTCTGTATAGCGGTGTTGGTGTTGGCGGCGGAGTCGGTGAACGTGGTGACGGCGGTAGTTAGTTGGCAGAGTACTTCTTCTATCTTGCCCAGTCTTTGGTCGAGTCTCTCGATCTCCTTACTGGGTAGTTGGGTGTCGGCGGTTGCGGCGTAGGTTGTTGGCGTCACTGGTGTTGTTGCTGCCGGTCTCTGTGGTTGATGCTGTGGCGGTGGTCCAGGCTGTGATGGTGTGGTGGAGTGTGCGTTCGGCCTCGGGTACAAAGGGCAGCAAGCCTGCCCAGTGTAGTGGTCCCTCCTACCGCAGGTGGCGCAGTATTTCAGTCGGCGAGTGAGGTCATGCTGCTGGCAGGAGGACGTCAGGGCCGCTGCACCACAGTAGTGGCATTTTGGTTGTGCCACGCAGTAGTTCTCTTCGTGGCCGTAGATGCAGCATCTACGGCACGGTCGGTGCCATTCGGTCCGGCTACGTTCAATGCGAATGTGCCGGCCGAAGAGGGTGAGTCCTGCGGTGATGGCGGCGGTGTAGTGCTCCCTGTCTCGAAAGACAAGGCGCACGAGGGGAGTAATGCCACTACTTCCCCTGATACGGCTGGCGGAGACGAGTGAGTGCCATTTTCGTTGGCCCTCCTGCAGCAATATCTGCGGGTGCAGGTGTCGGTGTACCCCAACGGCTACGGCGCCGAAGCGACCATACCGAGGGGGTGCTGCAGTAGGCTCGGCGGTGGCTGCGGGAGATGCTCCTTGGTCTGCCCTTGCCGAGGGTGGCCGGCCGACTGGCTGGTCCTCTCGCTGCGGTGCGGTGGGCGAAGGAGCACTCGGCGAGCTGCTGGCGGGCTCGGCGTTAACTTCTGCTGCTGCGGTAGAAGGAGCGCTAAGAGCGCTGCTGTGTGTCTCAGCTGTTACTGCTGGCGTTTGCTCCTTGGCGGCCTCATCAGCTCGAGGGGCAGTACACCCACTCGAGGCTGATTTAGACGGCGTGCTGCGTTGATGCTTCTTGGTGCGTCCCATCCTCACTCCACCGAAGCTCGGTGCGAACTGAACGGGTGGGCACGGGTGCCTTTTGTCCTCCCGTGGCTCCTGCAAAGGAGATGCCGTTTTCTGCCAGGGCCGGGTAATGGATGGGTCGTGTCCCTGGTTGAGCACCAGGACTGGTATCTAGGCGCCTTAACCGGTTCAGGTCCTCTGCTAGCCACGCTTTTTAGCACTCGCTAGCTGCCTCTTTCTCTCCGACTATCTCTATTTTCCTCTTTTCTATTAGCTTTTAAGCTCCCCAGTTAGGCCCCCCCACTAGACTTTTACTCTCTTCTCTCTTCCTCTTCGTAGGTTAATCTTAAGCTAACTGCCCTTAAGGCACTTCACAAGAGCTAGAGCTAGTTGTAACCTACCTGCTATCTGTCTTTTTAAAGACCGAAGCAGGCTAAATAAATAAGACCGTCCCTCTTTTAAACACACAACTAAACTCTCACTTCACACTCATTCAGGAAACCCCAGGTAATCGGAGACATGGGTAAAGTAGGCAAAACTCTCACTCTCTCTCCCTCGTCTCTCTCCAAACCAAATAAGCCGATCAGAGCCACCACACTTATCACCACCAAATCAAACACACTCAAACACACCACCCCAACAACACCAAAAAGACCACACACACGCTCACATAAAAAGACTACACCATCACCACCACCACCACCACAAACAAACACACCAATCACATCAGACACAAACATGCCAACACTAAACACAAACACTGACAACACAAGCACACCTAGCACAAGCACACAAAACACAGACACACCAAAACAAACCACAAACACAAACACAAACACACCAAGCACACCAAACACACCCAGTACACCAAGCACACTGAACATCTCAAGCACATCAAATACACCAATCACAGACACGCCAAAAGCAAACACACCAAACACTGACACAGGAGACAAGCCACAACAAACACTGGAAGAGGACACAAACACAAACAACACAAAAACACCCACACATACACCAGACTCAGAAATCGTGCTTCCTACACCACCCCCTCCAGTACAATCACCACAAGGCCACCCACCCCCAAAACAAACAGCTACACGGAGTATAGGGCCAATCTCGCGCCTTTGTATCTCCACAAAAGCCAGGCAACACACATACACACAATCACCAACAAGTTTGACACAAAATACAAACCTACACACAAGTACACAATACACCGCGCAAATCGCTCCGGTGACTTAGCTCTAAAAATGTTCAGCCTGAGTGACTACCATAATATGGTGGAACACCTCAGGAATGAGGGCGCACAGTGTTATCTCCTCCAACACCCAGAAGGTAGAACAGTTAGGTTTGTCATAAAAGGTCTGTGCGCCCCGTTCACCGGAGAACACATAAAATCAGCACTGGCACAACAGAATTTTGAGGCCATTAGGGCAGTGCAAATGCACTCACTAGGCAGGAATAGGCACCCCCTCCCAATGTTCCTAGTGGAAATGGAGGACACCCAGGAAAATAGGAAGACACTCGGCCTCAAATACTTGGCCCACTTTAGAGTCAGAGTAGAAGAGTACCACTCTGCTCCAGAGCCCAAGCAGTGCCGACGCTGTCAGCAGCTATGGCACTACTACAGAGAATGTCAGGCCCCCTCACAAGCTTGCGCCAAATGTACAGGCCCCCACCCCTCCTACACCTGCAAAGTGCCCACAGAGGAACGCCTGTGCGTCCTCTGTGGCCAGAAAGGTCATGGAGCAACTTGGCGCGGTTGCCCCAAATACCTCTCTGCACTGGAACGCGCAAGGCCCAGGGCACAGCCAGGGAACCCCAAACCCAGGAATGAACAGACAAAATTACCCCAGGCTGGCCCGTCATCAGCAGAAGGGCAATGGTTTATTCAGGACCGCAGAGGCAGAACCCGCCCAGCCCCCGCCCCTTCTGCAGCAGTGACCAAGCAGGTCGCTCCTGCCCAAGTCACGGCACCCACAAAGCGACACTCCCCAACACAACACAAACACAACACACAAAACCCACAAAGACACACAAAACCGCTCCCACACAAACAACCACACACCAGGCAACACACACAAAGGGACCAAGCTTTTTGCTCCCAAAGTCGCAAACCCCTCGCGATGCATTTGAAAATGGCCTTGCACTAGCCAACTTCCTCGCAAAGTTGGGCTATCCAAAACTGGAATTAGGCTGGAACTCGTTCCTCCAGTGCGCAAAGTGGCTCCTGGAGCATATAAACACCAACAGCGAAACACTTTTCCTCTTTGACCATGTCACACATTTCCTGGGAATTCTCGCACAGTTCACTTGTTATGAGTAACACACCCACCGTAAATATCATATACTGGAATTGTAATAACCTCAAAAGGAAGCGCAAGGAGTTTACGGAATTCCTCCAAAGGAATTCAATCCAAATAGCGCTAATTAACGAAATCCACCTGGGACCTGTAGATCGCTTCTCAGTCCCAAGATACTCAGTATACCGAACATATAGAAATAGGAGAGGTGGAGGGACAGCCGTAGTTATTCAAAATTCAGTACAACACCACCAGGCGTTTGTCCCCCAACTAAACCGAATAGAAGCTACCGCGGTTAGTGTAAAGCTTCTTAATACCGAAGTTACATTTATTGCGGCATATAATTCATCCTGCAATATTGACACGGACGACATCGATACACTATTGCGTATGGCCCAAAAAGTAGTAATAGCAGGGGACTTGAACGCGAAACATTTCCTCTGGAATTGCGTAGCTGCAAACAAGGCGGGCAATAAACTACTAGCATACATCAACAGACACAACATACTTCTAACTGACCCTGAAGAGCCGACATTCATACCAAGAGTACATACACACAGACCAGATATACTAGACATTGCTCTCCTCAAGGGCATTACACACAACACAAACACACACGTAATTAACGAGTTAAACTCAGATCACCTCCCAGTGTTATTAGAGATTGAAGCCCCAATTACTTTTAAATCGGAAACACCAAGACCCAATTACAGACAAGCAGACTGGGAGTCCTTCGAAAACACACTTCAAAACATCATACACGAACACACAATCGAGACACTTGAAAAACAAGACGAAGCTATTGAGCATATCGTAGAATCAATTAAGCTCGCTACCGATCAACACATCCCATTCAGATATTCTATAACTTCTACACAAAGATTTCCACGCGACACTAGACAAGCCATTCAAGACAGAAATCGCGCGAGGCGTAAATGGCAAAAATCGCGTAACGTAATAGACCGTAATGCGTACACGGAACTAAGCATTCAAGCGAACGAACGATTACGAGAATACACTACAAATCAGTGGCACGATGTGTTAAGTAACATCAACCCACAAAACCATACAATCTGGAAAATAGCCAGAAACCTAACGCGTACGCACACACATGTCCCTCCCCTCCACACGCCTAACGGAATAGCGGAAACTCCCCGAGCCAAAGCCGAAGCATTTGCAGACACCCTAGAGGCAACATTTGAACCGAATGCCTTTCCGTCAGACCAAGCATTTGTGGACGAAACGGAAGCAATGGTCGTGAATATCGGTAGAACACCAACACATAATAAGACGCGAAAAACGAATGCGGGTGAGATCAAATGGATCATTAAACACCTGCCCTCTAGGAAGGCCCCAGGGCCAGACCAAATCCCAAATATAGTACTAAAACATCTGCCAGCCAAAGCACTGAAGCTACTGGCAGATATATTTAACTATACAATTGAAAAAGGCAGATCCCCTCCACAGTGGGAAGAGGCCAAAATTCTCATGTTCCCTAAACCGAGAAAGAGCCAATCACAGCCTGAAAACTATAGGCCAATCAGCCTCCTCAGCACTATGAGCAAGGTTTTAGAGAAAATAATACTCAAAAGACTTACGAACCACATAATAAAAAATAACTTAGTAATTAACGAACAATTCGGATTCCGGGCACAACACTCGACAACGCTACAACTATTGCGAATGACGGAATCCATCACGCGAGGATTCAACGAAAACCGATTCACCACAGGGGCCATCTTCTTGGATATTGAACGGGCCTTCGATCGCGTGTGGCACGCTGGTCTACTCAGAAAGCTCATATCACTGGAATTCGCGGACTCTATGATAGCCATAATAAAGGACTATCTATCTCACCGAACGTTCCGCACGGCAGTCGAAACAGAGACATCCACGCGACGGCCAATCAGGGCAGGGGTCCCACAAGGGAGTTTATTGGGGCCCACCCTCTTTAATATTTACATAAATGATTTACCAGAGACGATAAGAGTAGACCGATATCTATATGCGGATGACACAGCGCTTGTCACACAATCAACCATGCCGAGGATTATACGCACCAGGCTACAAAATGCTCTAAATGATTTAGAGCCATGGGTCACGAAATGGCGCATAAAGGTAAATACCAGAAAAAGCCAGGCAATTGTATTCACCAAGCGAATTAAGCACCGTCATGGTAAACACAGCCTTCAGCCACTAACGCTTGGACAAGAGCCAATCCAATGGAACAGCAAAACCATCACCTACTTAGGTGTAACGATGGACCAGGGCCTTACGTGGAAACAGCACGTAGACACCGTAAGAGCCAAAGCAAATACACAACTCAATAAGCTATTCCCAATAATCAATACAAACAGTATTCTAAAGTTAGAGATGGGCACAACACTTTATAAAACACTAATCCGGCCCATCCTAACATACGCTGCACCCATATGGGGACATGCAGCGAAAACACACATAAAGAGACTGCAAACGATGCAGAATAGAGTACTCCGAATAATCGCGAGACTACCCGAAGTAGCTCCAACACTCCAATTACACGAGGAGCTAAAAGTACATTCCATTGAACAATTCATAAAAAGGCTCACCTGTAACTTACTTGATAAGAAAAACAAAAACCACAACGAACTAATTCAAAACCTAGGAAATTATGATATAACGCACGACAAACATTCAAGGCCACTATCTCTATTCCAGAGAACTATTGGTCTCGGGGAGCCAGATGTTGACATGCAACAATATCTGGACAACCTAGTTAATTACCCCGATGTTATTCACATGTGAACTGTGCATCACTCTCTCTCTCTCTCTCTCTCTCACACACACATTCATACCTACACTTTCTCTTCAGATAACCCTAAAGTCCTTATTTATAAGGCGGACCCAGGGGGATGAGGGCCCCCTCGGGAGTGGCACTGGCTCGCACCTGCATTTCAGGCAGACTGCCCGCCAAGTGGGCACTCCAGACGAACAGGCGATACAACGGACATGCACTCACCTAATTCACGATGCCGGATGGTATATCAACAACCTTAATTATGAATTGCAGACGACGCCATACGGCGGAACGTAACAATTATAATTTACTCTAGACTGACGACGCCACTAGCGCGCAAATTACCACTAATCTAAGAGACTAATTGTACGCACTTCCTTTGTTCTTAGTGTATGTACATGTATATTTAGATTGTTTCAGGGATCTAGCATGCAGGGTATCGACACGTTCCCAGACTTCAGAGGCGCACGAACAGACGCGGCGTATACACGCCAAGCAACATAGCACCCTGATTCCTGACAGCAATCACAAATGATTCCTACCAAACCATCCATGACTCCGCTAGGGGGAAAGCTGGGCTTCGGTCAAGCTCGTCTCCAAGCTCCTAACCTTCTCCGTCTGGTTACGCTATGCGAACCAGCTGTATCTTCACCACTGAATGCGCGGATGCTACAGGCGGTACCGCAGCAGGCTTTCACCTTCCTAATCCGGTGGATGGGGTTTTTTAGTGGGTACGGCTATCTTCAATGGCTACTCCCACAGTACCATGGGGTCTCGTAACAAGATTTTTCCCCTCCACCTAAAAAAAAAAATAAAAAATAAAAACCAGGAGAGTTCCTGGCTACGGCTGCTAGTTAACGGTGGTGACGTTCCATTCTAAATGTCTCACACCCCTTATAGCTGGCAGGATGCGCTTCCCCACAGTTACCACAGTGGGGTATAACGTCCTGTTTAGCCTTTCTTGGGCACTCAGCTAGGCGGCGGAGGACAACGCAAAGGACATATCAGGAGGTCATATTGCAGATTCTAAAAGTGTGCCCTAACTGTCAAGTGAAAGCACTGTGTAATATTTTGATTACTTTTGAGGAACTCCACGGTGACCATTATATGGCACACCTCTCTTTCCTGCAAAAGCTTCTGATTTTCAGCGGTTCTGTTCAGGTTTACCTGGTAATTTGGAAGAGGCGTGCCGCGGGACACCATTTATCGCACCTGAACGCTGGTGTATCCCTTCTGCTCCATATCCTCCTTGATTTATTCCACCTGCAGGTCTGCAGGCAGACGCTTGATAGCATATCGCAGAGGCTGGTCAGTTCAGGGCGTGAAGCTCTAGTTCTCCACACCGGCGTTCGTCAAGAGCTGCATAGCTGGAGTGGTGTCCTGCTTCCGTTGGAGGAAGAGTTTCAGGCAGTACTTCGTTGTTAGTTCCGCTGGGCAGGGAGTTCCTCAGTACTTGGGGGACCATAACTGCCTATAGGACATCCGGGATAATGATCCTGGGAGACTTTTGATTGTCGGCGTTTTGTGCTGCGGATGTCGTCGCTGTTCTTGAGGTAGTTGGGATTGATGGGGTTTGGTTTTATATCTGTGGGGGGGGGGGGGTGCGGGTTTTTGCTGGTATCTTCTGTTGTTGCTACATAAACTTGGGTTTCTGCAGCT
The DNA here is from genome assembly GCA_030765045.1 of Tenodera sinensis. Lineage (NCBI taxonomy): Eukaryota > Metazoa > Arthropoda > Insecta > Mantodea > Mantidae > Tenodera > Tenodera sinensis. The sequence goes on from JAUKNM010000167.1 coordinate 124,547, forward strand.
TTGGGAAGGGGTTTTGTGTGAGGTGGATGACATTGTTAGGTCCTCCGTCACCTCGCGTTCTGCTGACTCCAGAGGAGCGAAGGAGTTTCTGAAAGTGAAGGGGTGTGGCGGCGTGGGCTGCTTCGGGAGTCTCTTGTTGCTCAGTTGTTGGCCGGGACGTTCGCTGTCCGAATCGCTTTCCCGGTCACTGTCGCAGGCTCTCTTCTTCCTTGTTGGGGCAGTCTTTCACCTCTCACTCATTCGTATCAGCTCTGTCCTTTTAACGGCGTAATCCTTATAGCAGAACGCGGGGTGCTGCGTGAACTTATAAAACTGATTGGAGTCTGCGTCCGTGTTGGAAAGTATATTGGAGTAGTAGTTTATTTCATTATGGATATCCTCCACCTCCGTTCTGAGTTTTTTGAGGGCTAGTGCCTTCTTCTCTTCCTCCTCCATGCCCATTGGTTGCTCTCCTGTGCCGGCGGCCAATGGGGCTGCGGCAGGCGCTACCAAGAGCGCTGCGGCCTGGGTGGCCGAGTCTATAAGTAAGAGCGCTTGCGCGCCGCTCTCATCAGCGAGCAGCAGCGAGAGCAGCAGCAGCAACAACAGGTCGTCTCTCTCCGTCTCTCTTCGGGCAGCAGCAGCCGGCAGGACCTCTCGGCCAGTCACTCTGAGCGTAGCAGCCGACGAGTCATCATCTCACCGTCTCGGCGATCTTCGCAGCACGGCACTACACCACGACTAACCACTTTTCCTTACAGCCCTTGCGAAGGTCTTCAAGAACTTCGAGATCTTCACCGGCCCTGCTCTCTTACCACATAGCCTACCCAACCTGAATTCCTCAACCACCCATCCCGTAGCCAGGTTTTACGCTCTTTGGGTCCTAGACCTTGCCAAAAGGACTGCAAAGTTCTGTAGTTTCCTTGGAACTACACTTACGGCGGCTTTCAAAAAGTCAAGAGCAACAAACCGCGCTTATTAGCAGCTACTCCCACCTAACCTTAAACTACCTGGTCGAAAATGCCTAAAATACAGGCATCGACGGCCACTACGTCTAAACCCCCTCCCGACCCCGAGACCGCCACCGACCACAGCCACGTCCCGACAATAGCTTATAACACCCGGTCCCATAACATAAGCTCAAGTAGCAGCGACTCACATGACACGAGCATTGAATCCACCACTGAACTAGGTAAGCGAATCGGCGCGCTTTCTCCAATTAAACCAAAAACCCCATCAGCAATCCCCCCCGTACCCCGAGGCTGTTATACGATCTATGTCAACAACTGTAGACCCGACAAGCAGAGTGCCTGGCATGTCCGAGCACTCATGCAAAAGCACCAGCAAGATCCAGATAACATCTTCCGAGCGCAAAGAATCCCCAATCCTAAATACACATTTGTGATCATCTTCAGAACACAACAAGCTGCTGTTACTTTTCAACAAGGTGTCCCCCCACACAACTTTGGCCGAGGAGCTCATTACTCCACTCAACTTACACAACAAGATACACCAAGAGCAACACATCAAACAAGCAGGAAAACACTGACAGCCGTTCTCAAAAACATACCGTATGACATTCCGGACGACACAATCTTACTAGACTTGCAGAAGAACTACCCAGAAATCTACAGAGTGAGTCGGATAATAAGTAAGAACAGACCAACGCCTCTTGTCAGAATTTTCACCTCATCGCCACATTGAATACGCTTCTAGTACAGCGAGCCATTGTAGCACGACAAATATTTCACGCAGAACCGTCCCGCACCACAGAAAGGCACATACCATGTAAAACATGTCAGAAATACGGACACCAAAGGACAGAGTGCCCTAACCAAGCAATCTGCTTCTACTGTGGAGATAAGGCAGATACTAGACGCTGTCTCCACAGCACGAATCACAACGCCCCATTCTGCGCCACATGCCGCCAAACCGGTCATTATACAGGACAGACCAGGTGCCCTATGTACCCGAGAGACCCCCCAACAACCACATCACAGATCGCAGAAACCAGGATATTTCCCCACAACCTACCAACACCCCCCAAGCCAGCAGAACAAACACAATGGCAAGAAATAAAATTCCCCGTGATCCCTAGCAACAAAAAAGAAATAACATCCCGTGAAACAGCCAGCCTATTAAAACAGGTAATAACACAAGCCGAGGAACAGCTGAAATTAGTGCAACAGCAAGTCACCCAGATGCAAGAAAACATGAACAAATTCATACAGCAAGTGACGAAGACACTGACGAGCCAAATCCTATCTACCATAATTCCCCCCGCTACAACGCTACCCCCCCCCCCCCCAAGCCAACGTACTACGCTGCTAAATAACATAGCACAAACAGCGCAAAAAACACTCAAAATGACGGTAAACACGGCCAAACTAGGCAACCAACTAGCCATTTTTATAAACGACGTACAACAACAATAAACAGATCACATCAACCAAAACATACAAAAACACTACAGAAATGGCAGGCACAACAACACAGACACACCCACGACAAAACCTGAAACTACTGCACGTCAACATCAATGGCATCAGAAACAAAAGACAACAACTCCAGGATCTCATCATACATCACACAGCAGACGTCATAACTCTGAATGAAACCAAACTCAATAGCCGATGCAATTTCAACTTTCACCCTTTCCAAGTGTTTCGGAAAGATCGAGGACAAGGACTAGGAGGAGGAGTCCTAATCCTAGCAAAAAACGAACTTAGCCCACAACAAATAGATATCCCCCAAGCTTTCCAGCATCACGAGCTAGTGATAATCCAAATCAAGATACAACGCCAAAAACTACACGTCGCCACCATCTATGTCCCACCGAGATCACAGTTCCCCTCTGACGTCATATATTACTTGTATGACAACTTCCCACACCTGATCATAGCAGCCGACCTGAACGCAAACAATATCGACCTGTTAGATGAGCACACAAACGTCCACGGAAGAGAACTTAAGTGCATACTAGACCAAACAGAACTGAAGCTTGTATTAGTACCAGGGCCAACCAGGATCGGAAATGAAGACTTCCAGCCTACATCCCCCGACAAAATCATCACCTCAAAACGAACATACCCCCTCATCGAAGATATCATCACCGACGTACCCCCTGACACAGACCACATCCCTATAATAGTGACTTTAAGAACCAACCCCTGGTACACACAAGAGAAGAGGACAGTAACCATAAATGATTACAAAAACACCGACTGGCGTCTTTTCAAACAGACGACAGAAAACCTCACAAACAACATAGTCCCGCCAAACATCACCACCTGGCACGACATAGATACTTACGCAGCACAAATAACCAACACCATCATACAAGCACGCCAAACTGCAGTACCACAGAAGACAATAAACATAAACCCATACAGCAGACCACTCCCACCAGCCATAGTACAAATCATAAAACAAAAAAGAAGAGCACACCGGAAATACTTAAAAACACATCACCCCCAGGACAAAAGAATTGTTAACAAACTGCAACAGGAAATTAAAGATGCAATTGAAAAACACAATCAACAGCCATGGGAGAACCTGTTAAACAAAATTACAGAGACCAGGAAACACGACGCAGCAAAATTTTGGCAGCTAATTAAGACCACGAAGAAAAAAACATCCCCAACCTACCCCATTAAGCACAATGGCCAACTCATACACGACGTCAATAAAAACTCGAGTTGTTCAGAGAACACTACACTCGAGTTTTTCAGACCCCGCAGGACCCAAAATTTGATAATAACTACTATACCAGAATAAACTACCATGTAGAGCTTCGCCAAGACCTGTACACCCCACAGATGCCAATAGAAGACCTCGACCCTACAGACCAAGCAGAATCACCCATCACACCTCAAGATATACTTGAAACCATCCCCCGGACCAAGAACACAGCCCCAGGACCAGACCAAATATCCTATATAATGCTAAGAAACTTACCAGCCAACACAATACAGCACATAGCAGACATATATAACCTCATGCTCAAGCATGGGTACCATCCAATAGAGTGGAAGAAGGCCAATCTATTACTAATAGAAAAACCCGGCAAAGACAAAACAGATGTCAAAAACTACAGACCCATCTCCCTCACCTCCACCCTCTCAAAGGTCTTTGAGAAAATCATAGTAGGCAGACTCACAGACATCTGCAACAATAAGAACGTCATACCGGACACACAGGCAGGCTACAGGAGTGACATCACCATACAGGATCAACTTGTAAGGGTGATGTCACAGTTCCAGGACGCCTACAATAGAGGTTTTACAACATTGGCGGCTTTTCTGGACATAAAGTCCGCATTCGATAAATGCTGGGTAAACGGCTTACTATACAAACTCACAACATACCAAATACACCCACGCATCGTCCGCTGGATAGCAAGCTTCCTATCCAACCGCACTGCGTTCATCAAAATCAACGGCAACACTTCAAACCCCATCCCCATGACAGCAGGCACACCTCAAGAGAGGGTCATCTCTGGCCTCCTGTACATAATATATACAGCAGATACGCCACAGCCCACACACCCATCAATAAAGCTGGCCCAATATGCAGACGACACTGCATATTGGAGCACCCATGCACAACTAGCAGCAGCCAAGAATCATGTCCAAAGACAACTACAAATATTCCACAAATGGACACAGAAGTGGAGAATAACGACAAACACTGATAAAACCCAACTGATAGTTCTTAAAAAGAAAAGGAAAGAAACACACAAACAGGCATCCATCAAATTCAATAACCAGATAATTAAAACACAGAAGTCAGTGAAATACCTCGGCATACACATACACTATACACTCTCCATAAAACCTCACTACACACAAACACTTAAAAAAACACGCCCCATCCTTGTGTCGCACGCCACTCTCTCCTTGTTTAACTATCTGCTACCATTACTTAACTTGACATTTGCTAAGCCTAGCCCCATGCTTTTTCTGCTACCCCACTTGACTTGGCTTAGCGAGAGTGAGTGGACATCTATTTGCGGAATCGTGTTGGGAATGGATCGGTGGGGTATATTGTGGTTACATATAATACCAAATGCCTTTTCCTTGAATATATTTTGGAAACATAAATAAATACAAGACTTAACACTGACGGTGTTAAGTAACAAAATATACATAAGAACATTGAAAGTATGGTGAATGATAATATATATTACGAAAATGTAGTAAAAATAAACAGTTACATAAAATAGACATGAATGTAAACTATTCTTTGTACTAAGTAATAATTCCTTCCTGACTATTTGACTTCCTGAGCAACACTGGTAAAATGGGCCTGACTCACCAATATAACTTGGCACACAAAAGTCATCCCTTTTAACCACACTCAGTTGATTGCGTTAGTCGGAATTATAACTATTGCCGTTTAGGCTACATTAACCGTGATACAAAGATCACCTACCCTGCTTTAGCATAAAAGCCCTAAAACACTAAACACATACATCTAAATGAAATACAGAACTGTTTGTCTCACCCAAATGTCTGGTGTGTTTTTGGAACAGGTCCTTATCCAATTATGTTGAAATGAACATGCACATGGACTGTGGCACATTCCTGCATATCAACCATGAAGAATAAACGCGTCGTTCCTGCTTAATTCCGCGTATGCCCAGTGTATGCCTGACTTGGCATACATCTCGAAGAAATGGTGGTGAATGCCGACGTTACTTCTCTACGGAGAAAAGTTGCTCACTTGCTTGCCCCCTTTGACAAGCAAAACCAAGAAACATGACCCTGTTGACTTCGATGCGTGCTGACGTCACTGTTGGTGAACTGCTTGGCTCGATGAAGAGGAGCTTGCCGAGTAATGTTAGTAGAATTGAGAATTGCTAAGCCTATCGGCTCATTACTGACGAACATGTAGGCAAGTATGTAAGATACTAATGCTGAGCGCCTCGGCTTGATGAAGATTAAACCATAATGTATAAGGCTCATACATTACGCTTGGTCGAAGCTGACCATACTTTGACTGACGAAGACAACTGGTGGCAGCGCCTAACGGAGCTCGACTACTTGACGAAGACTGGAGGCAGCGCTGAAGTAAGCATCGAAGACTGCAGGCAACGCACTTGGCGTTGAAGTGAAGATCAAAGACTGCAGGCAGCGCTTCGCGCTGAAGTGAACTAACGACTGGTCGGGCAGCCGGATTTTATACTGTGTACGGGGCGTAGCGGGGGCGAGAGGGGTTACGCTTACCAACCTGACGGCTATACACCTCTCTAAGCTAAGGCCAGTCGATATCTCGAAGTGACGACCTTCCATGACGTCACAGACTCCCGGGGGCAATTTAAAATAAAAGGCTTCAGACTTTTATTTTCCATTAATAATCATACTTAAACTATATATTTTGGCTTGTAGACCTTTCCAGCACACCGCCAGACATTTAAGTTTACAATAAACACACTAAAATACACCTTACTTCCTAACACATACATACAATATAGCTTGAAGTTTATGGTTTGAGTTGGCCTACATGTGCCCTTACTTCCTTGTTTGTGTGCACATTCTTTACTATAACAGATACATCAGACACGAATTTGTGCACCTTATAAGGTCCTACATACCTTGGAGCAAGTTTCGCTGAGTATTTATCCGCAGCTTTACTCTTTGGATAATTTCTCACGTAAACAATGTCTCCTATATTAAATTTATGAGGTTGTCTCCCTTTATCATAGTTACGACGTGTCCTCAGCTGAGAACGTATTAAATTTCGTGTCACTCGGTTCCATACATCTCTAATGTGTGTTTTGTCTACCTGCTCTGGAATTATATCGCGGACATTCCACATGTTCGCTAGCGGAGAATTTGGCGGAAAGGAAAACATCAAATTAAATGGACATTGCCCATGAGATTCATGCTTAGCACTATTTAACGCGAACGCTAGCCAATATAATGTTTCGTCCCACTTGGTATGATCCTGAAAATGATATGCTATTAAGGCGTTTTTCAAATTTCTATTCACCCGTTCACTTAATGAGGGTCTAGGATCATACGGAATAGTTGTAATGTGCTTGACTCCCGAACTAAAACAAAATGTTTTAAATAAATTGGACTGAAAATACGACGCATTGTCACTAACAACTATCTCGGGCACCCCAAAACAAGAAATAATAGTCTTTAGACCTTGAACCGCGCTAGCTGCGTTGGCGTCCCGTGTGGGCAACAACCACACATACTTTGTAAAGGCGTCAACTACCACCAGCACAAACCTATTTCCCTGTTTACTCCTGGGTAGCGCCCCAATGTAGTCCACAAATAATTTTTGCATTGGTCTCTCTGCAATCGTGGAAGTCAAAAATCCCAAGTGAGTGCTCTGTGCAGGTTTCGACATTTTGCACAGATGACACGCCTTAACCTGTAAACGAATCTCGTCGTCCATTCCCTTCCAAATAAACTGGTCCCTTATTTTATTCCTGGTTTTAAATATCCCTAAATGTCCTCCACATGGACTATTGTGAAAATATTGAAACAATAGTCTCTTCAATTGCTCGGGTACCACAATTTTATTTTTCCCTGTTCTATCTTTACAACAAAGAACGCCTCTTGATAAGAGATATGGTTGACATTCTTTACCTTGCCGCAACGTTGATATTATGGAAGCTAGATTCTCATCTTTCATCTGATGGTCTTTGAGATCTTCATAAGCGAAAGGAAAATTGCCTAACACTGTCAATACTGGAGCATGAAGAGTATTCGAGTCAACTTGCTCGTTCTTTTCCTCTCCGTACATTCGAGAAAGAGCAGCTGCTACACAATTAAATCTGCCCCTTATATGGTGAACCTTAAACTTGAATGCAGAAATTCGCAGAGCCCATCTAACAATTCGACCACTTTTCCTGGGTCTGGCCAAAACCCAAGAAAGAGCCTGGTTGTCAGTCTCTAGTAGGAATTCAACGTGTTCTAGGTAAAACCTAAATTTTTCTACCCCGTACAACACAGCTAAAGCTTCCAATTCGTACATAGAATATTTTCTTTCCTGTTCATTAAGGATACGAGACGCGTAAGAAACAACACGTCTACCTTCAGGGTGTTCCTGAAGTAAAACGGCAGCAACCGCAGAACCACAAGCGTCGGTTTGCAAAATGAATGGCAAAGAGAAATCAGGTACCGCCAACACTGGAGGAGAAATTAAAGCTTCTTTAAGCCTAAGGAATGCCTGATTCTGTTCCTCATTCCATTTAAACTTTACCCCTTTCTTTCGTAAAACGTTTAAATGACATGCTTGCTCGGCATAGTCGGGAATAAACTTCGCGAAATAGTTGACCATTCCGAGAAATCGCGATATCTGCTTAGCACTCTTGGGCACTGGATACTTCCTGATCTTATTAGTCCTTTGAGGATCGATGGTTACATTGTTACCAGAAATAATATGACCTAAGAAAGTTAATTTTTGAGTAGCAAACTTAACTTTATTTGGATTAACTGTCAAACCCGCCTTACGAAGTCGAGAAAATACTTCATGGAGATGTCTTACATGGTCATCAAAAGTTGTGGAATAAATGCACAAGTCATCTAAATAATGATATAAATAATTAAATTTTATGTCACCAAAAACTCTGTCTAATAATTGTGACAGGACTTGGGCGCCCACTGCTAAACCAAACGGTAAACGATTGAATTCATACAGATTATAATCCGTGGTGAAGGCCGTTAACCTTTTCGATTGTTCTTCCAACGGAATTTGATAATACGCCTGATTTAAATCGATGCTCGTAAAATATTTTGCCTTAGCAAACCAGTGGTAATTTAGATGGACATGTGGTAGAGGAACTTGATCAATTTTAATTTTGCTATTTAACACTCTGTAATCTACTACCATTCTAGCATCATCATCAGCCTTGGGGACAAGGAAAACCGGACTTGAATAATTCGAATTCGACATCCTAATGATTCCTTGCTCTAACATAGTATTTACCTTTTCCCTCAATATATGTAGTCTCTGAGGTGGTAAACGATATGGAGGTAGTCGAACCGGTTGCTTGTCATGCAACTCTATCTTATATGTTACTAAGTTCGTGCAACCTAGTTGGTTCGTGAGTACATCTGGAAACTCAAGTAATAAATTCTGTATCACTTGTCTTTGTTCGTGGTCTAAATGGTCTAAACTAAATTCAGAAACAGGTTGTTGTTCCATAGTATTATCTACACTAGCACATGACGTCATCCCGGGGATATTGCTCAAAGCCTTATATGGTATTTTTACTGAAGGACAAAATTTGAAATATAAGTTTCTACTTGAACTATCCAATATCAAACCAGTATGAGCAATGAAGTTATTTCCCAAGATAATCGGTACAGGTAATTTCTGAAGCACACAAAATTGCATTTTCCAGCGAAATTTTGCTATACTCAGAGATAATAATACTTCCCCCAAAACTTGAATTGGTTCTAAATTTGCTGAAATGATCTTAACAGTACTTGTGTTTAGATTACGACGCAACTTACTAAACCATCTGTGATCAACTAAGGAAACTACGCTACCTGTGTCGATCAATCCTAAAACCGGAATTTTATCTACTTCAACACTAACATACGGCATCGGAAAACCTACTATGGCTTGAATATTTTTCTCCACAGGGATACTATCCGCATAGACTGGCATAACCGAATGTCGGCTATTTTTCTTTTTGGTTGGGAACCTTGAATTGGAATATGTACATCCTTTGTTTTCCGGGCAATTGTATTTGACATGACCTGTCTGTTTACAAGTCCAACACACCGTACTTCTTTCTGAACCCGATTTGACTTTTTCTTCTTTCCTTTCAGAACTGCTATGTTCCGTGGGCAAATGTCGGAATCTAATGACTAAGTCATCCAGTTGTTGATATGACTGTAAATATTGACCTAAAGCTAATGCACGTATTTCCGCATGTCGGGAATTGGAAATTATGTTCTGCACAATTTCTGGTTCTGTGTAATTTACACATAATGCCTTCACGATCAACTTTATGTTCTCCACAAATTCAGAAAAGTGTTCCGTTTATCTCTGTCTGCGAAAGTAATGTAAATTAAGTAACTGATTATAATTCAACGGAGACAAAAGAACTCTAATTATTTCTTTCTGAAATTGCAATATACTATACCCATTCGTAATTGATCTCAACAAAATATCTAGAACTGGGTTTTCTACATGCACATGGAAAAATTGCAAAATAATTTGATCACTCAACGAGTATACTTTCGCTTGATACTGGCATCTAATTAAAGTAACAAGAAATTCCAAAATCTGTTCTGGAGTATTCGCTTGAATTGCCTTAATATCACCTAGAATTCTCTGGCATGGATGCGGTAATTTTAGTTTAGTTAACGTGACTTCCGTTGCATTATCTTCCTTCCCCATTTGACTACCTAAGTTTTCCTGAATAAATGGCGTTACACCATGGGCTCACTAGTTTGTTTAGTGTATTTTAATTCCGAGAGCTTATCTCCTAACTTCAACCAAAATTCCGAAATATTCCTAGTTTGAGATTTCCACCTTTCTGTAGCTAACCTTTGCAAACGGTTTGTTCTATATTGCCAATACTTGACACGACCTTTAATCCTACGCAATTGTGACTGTGTACATCCTACCTTTACATATTCCTCTACTAGATCACCAAGTGATTGAGACACACGCTCACAATACTGAAATTCTATGGTTTCATTACACGGTAAACTTGCACCAATGGTATGTGGATCCTGTGTTAACTGAACTCGCAGTAACTGTTGTAAATCAGTGACAGAATTCTTAGTATCACACTCAACCTTAATGTTACACAACTCATTTTCAAGTTCACTTCTATTCAAAACTTCGGGTTGAAAAGGTAGTTCCATGTTTATAAAATACACAACCTATAGTGAGGCAAACAATTCATAAATCAAAACATTAAATACATTCAAGGATGCATTAGTATACCTTTCAATTTGTGTCGAAGTTATTTTCAACTGTAAAGTTATCAACCAGTAATCACAAAAATTACAAGTAATCAAGAGAATTAAATGTAACCATGAAATTACAAAGAACCGCGATGTCTGTTACCACTACTATTTAACCACGGCATGTAACCACGACATGTAACTACTGCATGTAACCATTGCATGTAACCATTGCATGTAACCATTGCATTGAACCACTGCATGTAACCATTGCATTGAACCACTGCATGTAACCATTGCATGTAACCACTGCATGTAACCATTGCATGTAACCACTGCATTGAACCACGCTCTGCTACCACTACTGTCGCACGCCACTCTCTCCTTGTTTAACTATCTGCTACCATTACTTAACTTGACATTTGCTAAGCCTAGCCCCATGCTTTTTCTGCTACCCCACTTGACTTGGCTTAGCGAGAGTGAGTGGACATCCATTTGCGGAATCGTGTTGGGAATGGATCGGTGGGGTATATTGTGGTTACATATAATACCAAATGCCTTTTCCTTGAATATATTTTGGAAACATAAATAAATACAAGACTTAACACTGACGGTGTTAAGTAACAAAATATACATAAGAACATTGAAAGTATGGTGAATGATAATATATATTACGAAAATGTAGTAAAAATAAACAGTTACATAAAATAGACATGAATGTAAACTATTCTTTGTACTAAGTAATAATTCCTTCCTGACTATTTGACTTCCTGAGCAACACTGGTAAAATGGGCCTGACTCACCAATATAACTTGGCACACAAAAGTCATCCCTTTTAACCACACTCAGTTGATTGCGTTAGTCGGAATTATAACTATTGCCGTTTAGGCTACATTAACCGTGATACAAAGATCACCTACCCTGCTTTAGCATAAAAGCCCTAAAACACTAAACACATACATCTAAATGAAATACAGAACTGTTTGTCTCACCCAAATGTCTGGTGTGTTTTTGGAACAGGTCCTTATCCAATTATGTTGAAATGAACATGCACATGGACTGTGGCACATTCCTGCATATCAACCATGAAGAATAAACGCGTCGTTCCTGCTTAATTCCGCGTATGCCCAGTGTATGCCTGACTTAGCATACATCTCGAAGAAATGGTGGTGAATGCCGACGTTACTTCTCTACGGAGAAAAGTTGCTCACTTGCTTGCCCCCTTTGACAAGCAAAACCAAGAAACATGACCCTGTTGACTTCGATGCGTGCTGACGTCACTGTTGGTGAACTGCTTGGCTCGATGAAGAGGAGCTTGCCGAGTAATGTTAGTAGAATTGAGAATTGCTAAGCCTATCGGCTCATTACTGACGAACATGTAGGCAAGTATGTAAGATACTAATGCTGAGCGCCTCGGCTTGATGAAGATTAAACCATAATGTATAAGGCTCATACATTACGCTTGGTCGAAGCTGACCATACTTTGACTGACGAAGACAACTGGTGGCAGCGCCTAACGGAGCTCGACTACTTGACGAAGACTGGAGGCAGCGCTGAAGTAAGCATCGAAGACTGCAGGCAACGCACTTGGCGTTGAAGTGAAGATCAAAGACTGCAGGCAGCGCTTCGCGCTGAAGTGAACTAACGACTGGTCGGGCAGCCGGATTTTATACTGTGTACGGGGCGTAGCGGGGGCGAGAGGGGTTACGCTTACCAACCTGACGGCTATACACCTCTCTAAGCTAAGGCCAGTCGATATCTCGAAGTGACGACCTTCCATGACGTCACACTTGCCACACTCACATTCCTGGCGAGACTAAACAAACGCGGACTGGCGCCGCGTATACTGCGAACCCTCTACTTCGCACTCATCCGTCCGCAGCTGACATACGCCGCTGTTGCTACAATGCCCCTGATAAACCCAGACACGATGCAAAGAATACAGGCCTTCGAAAGAAGATGTCTCAGAACCGCATACAAACTACTTCCCAGCTTCAGATCCGACTCACTACACCAACACACCAAAACAAAACCAATAGACCAGCACATAGCACAGCTCATGCTAAATTATATCCACAATGCACACACCAGACCATATCGCCGCAGACTCATCAACACAGCACAAAAGATGAAGAAAGCACCACCAGACCAACGGAGAACTAATCCTCCACTACTGACACTGATACAAATCTACGACGATCACCAGGATCGAGAACAGCAAAAACTCCACGAACACATACAACACTTTCAGAACATCTGAGAACAACCCGACAAGGCAACAGACAGCCAAATAAAATGTAACGAGCCACAGCAGCAACAACAAATAAAACCAGCCGTAACTAAACAAAAAGTCTTCTTGGGTAGGAAAGCGTGCCGATGGATTTTGGGTTACCACAGGGAACAATATGCAAAGTCAGTATAAAAAAAAACTATATAAACATAAAATACAAAAAAACTATATATACATAAAATACAAAACACAAAACAAAAAAAAACAAACAAACAAAACAAAAACAAAAAAAAAACACTTATACTCAGAACTTATAAATATTGCATATTGTACCCAATTTTATATCCCCAAAACATGTAAATATGAATACATATTTATGCCCAAAAACCATTATGACGAGCCGTAGCACACCAACTGAAAGATCTCAGCCCGCCGCAATAATAAAACACCCAACTAGGCTGAAGAGGGCAATTTCCCTAACCAGCCAGGGCATGCTTCACATGCCCTAAATCCCCTTTTCATTTCATTTCATTTCATTTCATTTCCGCTCTCAGGAGCAGTAGCAAGTCACTTGTGACAGAAGAGCTACACTAGCCGTGAAGGCGAGAAGCGTAGATCCGAACCGGCGTGGGTAACCAAAGCGGAGAAACCACGGTAACGTAGGGGTAAGTATAACAATTGCTGCTTAGACGAGTAGGCTAGCACGGCCAAAGCCAACAGTCTCTTTGACTGGAGCCAAGGCTCTCTAACAGGTTCGGCCCACAGCAAGCCGCGCCGCTGGGCACTCGCTATCTGCCGCTTTCTCTTCGACTGTCACTATCTTTCCTCTGTTCTAAATTAGTTCTAAGTCTCCCGGTTAGGTCCCCCTGTTAGGGCTTCTATAAAACACTACTTTTCCCCGCTTCTATGCATACACACACAGACTCACATCTACACAGACACTCAAATCAAAAGTCACCCACACATTCAAGCAAACTTACACACAACTCTCACCCATACCCTTAAGGAAAAAAGATAATACTAATAATAGTAATAATAATAGTAATAATAATAGTAATAATAATAATAATAATAATAATAATAATAATAATAATAATAATAATAATAATAATAATAATAATAATAATAATAATAATAATAATAATAATAATAATAATAATAATAATAATAATAATAATAATAATAATAATAATAATAATAATAATAATAATAATAATAATAATAATAATAATAACTATGCTGAAAGTGACGAGGATAAGGCCAACGTGCTGGCCGATGCCCTTGAGAAAACTCGCTTCTGGAGAGAGAAATGAAAGATACGCTTGCCAACCCAGCACACAATAAATGTAGAAAAACCAATCCTGGAGAGCTGAGGTGGATAATCAAACACCTTAAGGACCACAAAGTCCCAGGACCGGATCAAATATGAAACTTGGTATTAAAGCACCTCACGGCTAAAGCGCTTCACCTCCTAAGCGACATATGCAACTACTGCCTGCAACAAGGTTACTACCCAACATGCTGGAAACAGACAAGTGTGCTCATGTTCCCAAAACCAGGAAAGGACAGGGCAGAACCAACTAACTATAGGCCAATTAGCCTGCTAATGACGGTCAGTAAGGTAGCAGATAAAGTATTACAGAAACGTATGAGCACGCATATAAAAAATAATAACCCCATGATAGACGAGCAGTTCGGTTTCGTGCAAATCACTCCACAACGCTGCAACTAAGTCGCAAAATAGAGCTCATAACAAGAGCTTTTAATGAAAACAAATCTACTGGGGTAATATTCCTAGATGTGGAACACGCTTTCGATACAGTGTATCATGCAGGCCTGATACAAAAACTGAAAGACCTTAACTTCCCTGAAGTTATGGTCAAAATCATAGCGCATTACCTTACCGGCAGAACATTCACGGTAACCCTACAGGGAAAAAGCACCCAGGCAAGAGAAATTAAGGCCGGGGTCCCACAAGGTAGTTTGCTGGGGCCCACTCTGTTCAATATGTACATAAATGGTATACCCAGAACGCCAGATACAAAAGTTTCCATATATTCGGACGACACTGCAATTGCAGCTCAGTCATGGCAGCTGGTCGCGATTGGCTGAAGGTTGCAAAACTCACTATCAGCCCTAGAGCCACGGCTGACAAAGTGGAGAATTAAGGTCAACACCGCCAAATCACAAGCCGTGCTCTTCACCAATAAGCACTGTCATGCGAACAGTACACCAAATGTTACGCTATTCGGAGAAACGATAATTTGGAAAAACAAGGCCAAGTATCTCGGAGTTACGCTGGACTCCAAGCTCACATTCAATGAACACACCACTAACGTGAGACGAAAAGCAAACCAGCAACTAGGTGCCCCATATCCCATCCTAAATCGCAAAAGTGCGATAAGCATGCAAATGGGACTGACCTTATACAAGAGCCTAATTAGGCCAGTAATGACATACGCGGCCCCCGCGAGGGGCCACTGCGCCAAAACGCACCTTTAGAAACCACAAGTAATGCAGAACAAAATACTTAGAGTCATTACGAAGGTTCCCAGGACAGTCCCATTGGACATATTCCACGAGGACACAAAAATGCACACTATAGAGCAGTTTATTAAAAGGCTCGCAGCCAACATGTACAAGCAAGTGAGGAAAAGCCACAATGCGGCCATAAGCTCACTAGGCACTTACGATCCGAACGCAGACAAACACAAAAGACCACTATCGCTGTTTGACAGGATTATCCCCCTAAACAGACATAGTGCAGATGATGACGAAGCCATCCTTCAGTTTCTAAACAATCTAGTCCCACCATAGATGCCCATAAGTCCCAGAAAGGATGAATTCCCCACCCTGGGAGGACTGGGGGGCCTCGGGCGCCCCCCAACACTACGACGACCAGGCAGATTAAAAGGACATGAATTAGCAAAACAGCATAGAACAAAATAATAAAAAAAAAGAACAACAAAAGAAAGAAATATATATATATACGATAAGCTCTAACGATATTGTACATATGAACAAATTTTTACTGTGTAGCCAACCCTATGTATATGATGTCCCCCCTCTCTTAATTTGTTTCAGGACCATCAGCGACCAGCTGAAGAACCATCAACATAAATATGAATAAATTATATTCTGTTCCAACCATCCTCCTTATGTACATGCACCCCCCTGCACCTTGTATGCAGGTGCCTTTTTAGAAATCACCGACTAACATTCGGTTTGCTTCGGCGGTACCGGACACCAATTATCACTTTTCCTACCCTTCACAGTAGTGTAGCTTAGCGCATGGTAGGGGAGGCGATGTATATCCCTTTCGGATGATCGTCACCAGGTGTGGCGGAGGCGGGGCCACTCCTTTAAAAAAAATTCAATCTATCTATTCGGTAGTTCAGGAGGATCATTTATTCTTTCGGTGGTCCTGTGCGCATGTGTGGCCTGGGCTAATGCCTCCAAAATTGCCCTTAAACAAATCCAAACCCTCCAAAACCTCTCCCTCAGATAAATCCTCTCTGTTCCACTCCTCACAACTAACCAAACTCTTCACCTCGAAACCCAGATCCCGTTCATCCCAGACACAATAGACAAACGAGCAATGGCGGCATGGTCGCGCATTTGGAACCACGAAAATGGCGTGATCGCCAACATTGGCAAAGGCGAGCCGAAACACCGCAAGTATAGTAGAATAAAAATGTTCTAGACGCGGCACGGCTCGCCGACTAATGCGCGTCCACGCAACCTCGGTCTTAGGACACACATTTGGTAGACCAGATCAGTTTCTCAACAATGCTTACCTACTCCGAAAAAACCACTGAAGGACAGAAGAAGTATAAAAAGTTGCTACGATATGCCACAAGACACTGCATTGACACGGCAACCGATCATCAAAGCCCTCATAACTCCAATCGCGTCGTCTGTAACCTCCCAACTTATAATCTTACTCAAGCCGATGTATCAGTTTTGACCAAAGGGGGAAACTTCGCCGTTACACCACCGGTAGTTCCAACTGAAGATATTATCGCCAATATAGAAGCTGGTATCGCAAAATTGCCCGAACCAGCAGCTGAGGAAATACGGCGAGAAGCCTCGAGAATTTTACAAAGGTCCAAACGGCCCAAGTCCAATCTGAGAAAGGAGTTGCAAAACCATAAGTCCGACACCGAAATCACCATTGTTTCAGCGGACAAAGGAAATGCCACGGTGGTAATGAACACTGAGGATTATAACCGTAAAATCTCAGATGTCTTAGACCCAAACACATACAAAAAACTCCTGAAGGACCCCACAAAACGTGGTTTAAAGAAGACTAATCAGCTCATTATGCAGCCGTCTATACCGCCCGAGGTTAAACGAAGCATCAGGAGAACATAAGCATTGTCGCCTAGACTTTACGGCTTGCCAAAAATTCAGAAACCGGACATTCCTCTTCGTCCACGTCAGTACCATTGGGTCACCGACTCATGAGGTGGCAAAGTACTTAGCCAATCTACTTCAACCCCATATCGGTGAAACGGACACCTATATCAAAGGTTCAACACACTTCATACAGAAAATAAAAACACATTCTTTGAAACCTAGTTCTCAACTGGTCAGCTTCGACGTAGTACCATTATTCACGATGGTACCTGTCAACGATGCCCTAGAACTTGTCAAAGACTTATTTCCCAATGATATATTGGCTCTATTTGAACATGTCGTAACTACTACTTACTTCCAGCGGCAAGAAGAATACTATGAACAAGCTGGCGTTGTTGCTATGGGTAGCCCATTGAGCCCTGTAATAGCTAACTTTTATATCGAATACTTTGAAGCCGCTGCACTGCACTCCGCCCCCTAAAAACCCGCCTGTTGGTTTTGTTATGTTGATGACACCTTTGTGATATGGGACCTGGTAGACTCCGCCTTAGAAGAGTTTCTACTTCACATTAATAGTCTAGACCCTTGGATTCAGTTTATATGGAGAAAGAAAAAAATGGAACACTCCCTTTCCTGGACGTTCTTGTTATCAAGAAAAGTGATGGCACACTAGGACACACAGTTTATCACAAACCCACCCACACCAACCGATATCTTCACAAAACCGCAAACCATCATCCGGGACAAAAACGGGCCGTGATCAAAACTTTGGTAGACAGAGCCTTAAGAATATGCGAACCTCAGTACTTACAACAGGAATTACTACATCTAGAATACACTCTCCGTAATAATGGGTACACACACAAAGAAATAAAAAGAGCCTTACACCCAAAAAGAATACTGAAACACAAAGGGGACAACACCCTAATGACAGGAAAGGCACGGCATACCTCCCTTATTTGCCACACACTACACACCGACACACCGTATTTCTAAATTATTGAAGGCTCATAATGTAGAAACAGTTTCCCTTCCGACCAAAAAGATTCACCGTTTTCTTCGTTCAGCTAAAGATCCCAGAGACCCATTCACATCGGCTGGAGTGTACGGAATGCCTTGTTCTTGCGGGTCAGTCTACGTGGGCACCACCCAACGCAGTATCAATACCAGGTTAAAAGAACACCGTAGACATTGCCGCCTGGGACAGCCGGAGAAATCAGCAGTTGCCCAGCGTGCCTTAGAAGCACTCGGTGAACACGTCATCCACTACGATGAAACTGATATCCTCGCTATAACTTCCCATTACCACGCACGCCTATACCGTGAAGCAATCGAAATTTACAAGCATAAAGACAACTTTAACAAGAAAGACGAAGCTCTCAAACTTCATAAGACGTGGTACCCTGCTCTGCTAAGCAGACCCACAGCCAAACCCCGTGGACCAAACGTAGGAGATCACAGGAAACAGGTGGACCAATCAGGTTACGGGAGTGCGGTACCTACCAGCACATATAAACCTGTTCTTTCTGCCGGCAATTCAGTAGCTACCGAGAGACCTAGGAGAGTTGTACATCGTCACTGATGATGCTTGCCGTAGCTGCAAGCGAAACGTCTGGGAGAGTGAAGGAACCCAGTGGACCACGGCCTCTCAGCCCGGAAGCATATTCTTCTAATTTAGGCGCTAAATGTTCTGCTGCCTATGCATTCGTCATAGCCTACTTGAACAAATTCTCCAATAAATTCCTTAGAGGGCAGTGCTTTTCGTTTGTCATTTGTTGGTTCCGAAGTTATTTATCGTGCTTCTGTTTGGCTTCGCAAATTTCTGTGTTTACAAGCTGGTCGGGTGCATTTGATCTTACTTTCAAAATAGTTCAGTGTATTTACGAGGTTGTTTGAGTGTAATTATTGATATATACATGTTGTGTAGTATTATTTTATTTGTTGCGAAAATAAAGCTTTAATTGTGGCAACAGGTACTTTGCTTTTATCTCTATGAACAGATCACGTGTTTGTAAACACTGTATGTGAGGTATAATAAGTTAATATATGTATTAAAATCACACATTGAATTACTGTGATTTGGAATGCCTAAAAGAAAGGTAAGTACGTCAAACTTATGCAAATCGATGAGCAAACTCAGATGGGGAACAAAAGATTCTTACCTAGAGCAGGGGTGTCAAACAGCACTCACCAGGCGTGAAAAATTTTCCCCTATTTTCCCTCCCTCCGTGATGATCAAATCGGAAAACGGGAAAAACAAAGCGAAAACCGGTTCTACTAGTGCGTGCTACTGCAGTTAAGGAGGGGTAGACCCCTCCCTTCACACCCTCGGAGTGACGTTTGGCATGCCTGACCTAGAGGTTAATGAGGAAATGTGTGTTGTGATAGTAACACAAAAATCATGTTGTTAACATCAAATTTCATATATTGGCAATGAAATAAAATGAATTGCAATGGGTGACAATGATACAAAAAAGAACGTTGCTATATTTTGTAATAATAGACCTGATACTTTATCACTTTAAATATAAAATAAAATTTAAAAATATCAATAATAATAATAATAATAATAATAATAATAATAATAATAATAATAATAATAATAATGATAATAATAATGATAATGATAATGATAATGATAATCATAATGATAATGATAACGATAACGATAACGATAACAATAACAATATTATTATTATGAATAATAATAATAATAATAATAATAATAATAATAATAATAATAATAATAATAATAATAATAATAATAATAATAATAATAATAATAATAATAATAATAATAATAATAACAATAATAATAATAATAATAATAATAATAATAATAATAATAATAATAATAATAATAATAATAATAATAATAATAATAATAATAATAATAATAATAATAATAATAATAATAATAATAATAATAATAATAATAATAATAATAATAATAATAATAATAATAATAATAATAATAATAATAATAATAATAATAATAATAATAATAATAATAATAATAATAATAATAATAATAATAATAATAATAATAATAATAATAATAATAATAATAATAATAATAATAATAATAATAATAATAATAATAATAATAATAATAATAATAATAATAATAATAATAATAATAATAATAATAATAATAATAATAATAATAATAATAATAATAATAATAATAATAATAATAATAATAATAATAATAATAATAATAATAATAATAATAATAATAATAATAATAATAATAATAATAATAATAATAATAATAATAATAATAATAATAATAATAATAATAATAATAATAATAATAATAATAATAATAATAATAATAATAATAATAATAATAATAATAATAATAATAATAATAATAATAATAATAATAATAATAATAATAATAATAATAATAATAATAATAATAATAATAATAATAATAATAATAATAATAATAATAATAATAATAATAATAATAATAATAATAATAATAATAATAATAATAATAATAATAATAATAATAATAATAATAATAATAATAATAATAATAATAATAATAATAATAATAATAATAATAATAATAATAATAATAATAATAATAATAAAAACAGGTTATGGGCACAGAACGTGAAAGTTATGCGTGAATGGGTACATCGGCATAAAAATTGTAAGTAAAAGTGACGTGTCTGAGAGAAGTGAAATAACTTAAAAAGTAAAAACATGGAAACAACTACAGACGAAGTTGCATTGATTACAAAATTAAAAAATGCAGATACTTATCCATTGTGCGAACTGGAAATATCAGTGTTATTTCGTGCCAGAAGGTTACATAAAATATTGAACGGTGACAATTTGTTATCGAGTCAAGAAAACGAAACTGCCGTAGAAAAGTGGAAGACAAAAGATGCAAAGGCGCAACGCATGATTCTAAGAACACTAGATCACAATGTAAAGGCCCATATTCTTTCGTGTGAGACATCTAAGGAAATGTGGGACACTTTGAAATCAGTATACAAGAAGGAAACCACTCAGCAGAAAGTCCAACTACAAACAGAATTCTTCAACTATAAGGCGATATTTTCCGCGTAAGCCCTCTGGTATATTTAAATGCAAAGTTGTAGATGTGGCGGAAAAGGCCCCCTAAAATTAGAAATAATGTTTATAGTCGGCAAAAAAGTGCATATTGAATTGTTTCTTCTTCTTCTTCTTCTTCTTCTTCTTCTTCTTCTTCTTCTTCTTCTTCTTCTTCTTCTTCTTCTTCTTCTTCTTCTTCTTCTTCTTCTTCTTCTTCTTCTTCTTCTTCTTCTTCTTCTTGTTCTTCTTCTTCTTTTTCTTCTTCTTGTTCTTCATCTTCTCCTTCTCCTCCTTCTCCTTCTCCTCCTCGTCCTTCTCCTTCTCCTTCTGCTCCTCCTCCTGCTCCTTCTCCTTCTTCTTCTTCTTCTTCTTCTTCTTCTTCTTCTTCTTGGGTTGGCGTCGGATGGAAAACGCGAAGCCCGTATATGATTTGGAAGTTTATATATAGTGTTGAACTGAATGAATATTGTGTAGTGGAAGATAACTGAAATAATAACGCAAGGGACAAATATATATTTTTGTTAAGCGGCGCATGAATAGAAAAGAATTACGAACTTACAACTACACGTAGTCCGTGTTCGGGAAGTGTAAACCCCATAGCACGTGATAGAAAGGACACCAATCCAGGAAAATCGACAATATATTTATCATATAACAGAACAATAAATCAACTTTCAATGTGGAACTGAAAATTAATCTTTCTAAATAAAGTGCTGACCCATACCACGCACTGGATACGAAGGAAATAGAAAAGTGAGTTGTTTAGGCTCATTGCTGTTCTAGTCCGGCTGAACGAAATTACCACGCCCACCACTATTTAAATACGATCCAACTATAAATATGATAAAAGCATGGATATCATGGCTAATATCAGTCATATACAAAACATAGCTTTTAAGCTTAACCACTTAAATGAAAATCTAAGTGAAGAAATTGTCATGACCAAGATCTTAACCATCCTCCCTGAATATTATAAACACTTTGCCACTGCTTGGGATTCAACACAAGAAGGAAGCAGAACCTTGGATAACCTATAAACCAGATTGAGCAAGGAGGAATTCTGTAGAAAGTCATCTACTGAGGAAACAGTTGTAGCATTTAAAGTATGTACTCAACTTCAAAGGTAAACAAAGAGTAAGATGCTATGGATGCAAACACAATGGCCATGAAATCACAGATTGCCCAAAAAAAAAACAAAAGAAGCAATGTGAAATATGCAAGAAATGAAATCATTTGACAGAAAATTGCTACTTCAGAAAAAGAAATTGTGCAGACAAGAATAAAAAAAACATATCCAGCTTGTGGAATGTGCAAGAAAACAAATCATTAAATGTTATTTTAAGAACAAGAATAACAGTGATAATAGTAGGTAAGAGGCAGAATGAAAAGGTTACTTTTCTGACAACTCAAGAAAGAATTGCAGCAGAAAAAAAATCACATGATTTTTGTTGTAGATAGTGGCTGTAATGGCAACAAGAGAAATGATGTAAAACAACTTACAAGAATAAGAAACACAAACATTAAAATCAACCTTGCAAAGTATGGTAAATGTCTAATTACAGAAATGGAAGGTGATGTAGAGACAGTGTGATATTAACAAATGTCAATTATGTACCTGGTTTAAAAAAGAGTCTCATGTCAGTGAAAACTATAACAGAAAAAGGTGCAATTGTTCTTTTTAGTGAACATGAAGTGTGGATAGTAAAAGATTCATCTATTGTTCTTAAGGGATACAAATAACCATGTGGATTGTATGTTGTCGACTTAAAAAAATCAAGAAAAACAAAGCATGAATTTGGAGTTAACAACTTTATTGACAACTTTAGATCAAGAAATGCAATGGCACAGAAAGCTTGGTCACATTAACTTCAACAGTCTGAAGAAAATTCCCATACGTGTGATGGTGTTCCTAAGATAATGAAAGCTCACAAGGATGATGTAAACTGTGAAATATGCTGCCAAGAAACCCTTTCAACACAGTGAGATTCAAAGCAACAAGACCACTACAGTTAATACATACTGATGTGTGTGGAAAGATCAGCCCTTCTAGTCATGATGACCAAAATTATTTCATGACATGTGTTAATGATTACACACATTTTGTTAAGGCATATTTGTTGGAAAGCAACGATGAAGGTGAAGAATATCTTAAAAGATATGTGTATGAAGCAGAAGCCCATTTCAGCTTGAAAACTTCAAAAATACTATGTGACAGTGGAGGAGAATATTGGAGTAATAATTTCAAAGTTTGGTGCAGTAATAGAGGAATTATGTTGAACTATACCATTCCCCATACACCTGAACATAATGGCACTGCTGAAAGAATGAACAGCACCCTAATAAATAAAATCAGAGCCCTATTGTTCGACTCTCATTTAGAAAATGAAATGAAATGAAATGTGGGGTTATACAGGTACACAGCTGCCTATGTGGTAAACTGAAGCCCAACTGTAACAAACAAAGTAACACCAGCTGAAGCATGGCATGAAAGGAAACCAAATCTCTCAAACCTACAGATCTTTGGCTCAACTGTATTTACAAAAATACTTGTTCATCAACATAAATTAGAACCCAGAACGAAAAAAGGAATTTTTGTGGGATACTCTGAAAATGGTTATCAAATTTGGAATGAAGCTAAACAAGAAATATATATATCAAGAGACTTGATATTCCTTGAAGTAAAGAAGAAAGAAGACAAACCAAGAACCTCTATATATGTTGAAGACATTGATGATGCTGATAAGGAAGAAACACATGAAAACCAGAGAGGAAACTAGCATGGAAACCCAAGAAATGAAGATGAAGAAACTATTGAAACCAAGAGCAATGAAGAGGATAATCAAAATGAATATGAAGTTGAAAATATACAAATTAGCAACATTGAAGAAAATGTGAATGTAAATCAGAATAATAAAAAACCAAGAAGAGAGATAAGAATGCCAAGAAGATTTCAAGACATTGCCTGGAAGGTGATAAAAATTATGCTTTATTAGCCTATAAAGAATGCGTGGAAAGTGAAGAAAAAGAAAAATGGCTTGAAGCAATCAATGAAGAAAAAAGAAATCTGGAAGCAAGCAACAGATGGAAACTTGTGGATTAAAGTGAGGCAATTGGAAAAGAAGTTGTTACAAGCCAGTGGATATTCAGAATAAAAGATGATGGAAAATATAAGGCACGTTTAGTTGCAAGAAGATGCTAACAAAGAAAGGACAGTCTACTTTTTGAAGAAATATACAGCTCAGTTGTTCATTCAAACTCTTTAAGGACACTTTGCTGTGGCTGCAATGAAGAAAATGAATGTGTGGAAATTTGACACAAAATCAGCCTTTTTACATGGAGAACTCAAAGAAGTGACATGCACATACCTGAAGGATATGAGCATCCAAACAAAATATGTAAGCTGAAGAAAAATGGTCTCAAACAGCCTGCACTACAATGGAATAAAAGATTGACAAATTTTCCGAAGTCTGAAGATCTTCAACAACTGAAATCTGAAAGATGTATATTTAAAAACACAAAGGATAAAATGGAAATGTTTATAGCAATACATGTAGATGATGAACAGTTGTGAGTGAAAGTATTGAAGATATGGAAAAACTAATGAAAAGACTGAATGAAAACTTTAAAGCAACAGTTAACATTGAACCAGAGAATTATGTAGGAATCAAAATAAATGTGAGTGAACATGGAATCTCCCTAACTCAAACAAAATATGCAAATCAAGTTGTAAGAAACTATGGCATGGAAGCTGCAAGGTCAGTAAGCACTCCTATATGTCATCAAGACAAGCCAAAGAAAACAGAAAAGGATGACAGAGAAAAGAAGACTGAGGAGCAACTAGAAGATGCAAATAAAGAAAAACTATTAGAGAAAGATCATCAAAATACAGTAAAATTCCCATATCATGAAGCAGTTGGAAGTCTCCTACATTTGGCCTGCAAGACACGCCCTGACCTGAGTTATGCTGTGAACTGTGAAAACAGAGTGGTAAATGCACTATCTCAACAGGATGTAATCAATATCAAGAGAACTCTCAGATATCTCAACTGCTACAAGAATCTTGGAATCCATTACTCATCAGCGAGTGAACATGAAATCCAAATAAAGGCATACTGCGATTCAGATTTTGCTGGGGACATGAAAGACAGAAGAAGTACAACTGGTTTCATTGTTACGATTGGAGGAGGACTGGTCATATGGAGTTCAAGAAAACAAAGTATTATGGCACAATCATCCACAGAAGCAGAATATGTTGCTGCCGCACACTGGTGCAAGCAAATGAAGTTTTTGAAGAATCTCATTGAAGAACTCAACATTGGAAAGCCTAAAATTACAATGTACTCAGATAATTAAAGTTACATTAAACTGATCAAATCTGGTCAAGCATCATGTAGCACGAATCACATTGGCATAAAGTATAATTTCGTACATGATAAGTTAAATAAAAATGGGTTTAATTTAGAGTATTGTCCTAGTGATAAAGAAATTGCAGAAATTTTAACAAAACCTTTGCAATCTACTAGATTCAAAGAACTATCAAACAAGTTTGTGATACACATTCAAGTAAAAGTGTTTTTGTAGGTTAAATATTTGTTTATAAATTTAATTTAAAAGGTGAATTAATTAATAACACTGAACAACACTTACAACAACACTGTTTTCAAACTTCTATGAAAGGAAGATATTTGTTTATAATCTTGTTTTCCTTAAATTATGTTACAATTATTCAATGTAAAAGTATTTTTTGAGGGAGTGTCTCCTTTATATTGTGTGAAAGAACAATTAAGATACAACATGGTTGTCTATGTTAAGGGAGTGTGTTGTGATAGTAACATACAAAAATCATGTTGGTAACACATCAAATTTCATATGTTGGCAATGAGATAAAATGCATTGCATGTAATGGGCGACAATGATACAAAAAAGAACGTTGCTATGTATTGTAATAATAGACCGGATACTTTATCACTTTAAATATAAAATAAAATTAAAAAATATCAATAATAATAAAAACAACAATGTGAGTCTAAACTTTAAACTCATTTTTCTCGGAAGCAATTTTTTTATTATTTTCTCACATTCAAAATGTATCTTCTCCCACAAAAATCTAGCTAGAGGTGTAACATAGTTTTGCAATGTAGTTCAGGATATGGGTAGTAAAATGTCTGATTGGAATTTTGATATTGGTTATAAACCTTTTTAAAAAAAATAATTATAATGATGCTTTGTTTTATGGCATTTTTACACGTTGCGGCATTACAATTTTGAGAGAAAACTATTCATTATATGAAAATTTCCATCCTTTAATTTGTTACAAAGGTAATAAGAGATATAATTATAGAAAATCAACTTTGTAATGCCATATCCATTGGAGAAGATAGATTTTGATTATACCCAATAAAATTGATATACATTAATTTATATATTAAGAATGTGATGAATGAAAGTTGGTGCATGCATTTCTTAGGTTGCTGGAAATGTCTGTGTAAAAAATTGAACCTGTAACTTCAATAGTTTGGAAAATCACCCTTTTCACTTCGATGTGCCCTTGAGTGTCTTATGCGCACACATGGATGGTCCCAGTATATTTTTTATATTTTATTGAAACAAATCAACTTCCCAAATTTTGTGGGTTGTCAAGTTTGACAAAGTAAAAGAAAAAGACAAATAAACATAATTACTAGTCATTAGACAATATTTGGAGTTTAGGTTTAACAATACAGTCATGATATTGAGATAGAATTAATAACATGGTTTTATGGAATTAAAACTTTTAAATAGAGATTATAAAACAAAACATATCCTGTTTTTAAAGTTCAAATAAGTGCAATCTAAGAATGTTTATATAGCCATGTATAGTGGCGTTAACGATTTTCCTTATGCTGGTAGTTGGAAATTTAAATTCTTTCCAAAAGTTCACAAAAAGGGCTGGAATAGTGCCTCTGGCTGGTATTTATTTTTACTTTCTCTACTGGTAAGTAGGGGAAGTATTGTATTCCACCCAAAAATTCGATGTCGAGATTTCACCGAAAATATAGTGTCACCGCGCCCGCCGCATCTGATTGCCTGCACTGGGGAGGGGGGACCCAGCCAGTCGCCTACCTGGCCTAACGACCAGCCTTGAGGAGGGAGCAGTGTCGCCCATCGCATTATTGTCGGCACTACCGCAAAGGAGCCGAAGGAAAGAGACAGAGAATGGCCGCATTGTTGGGCGCTTGCCGAAAGAGAGAAAGGGATAGAGACTTCTGGAATTGTCTGCTTTGTATTTGACCGCAATAATAACGGAACTTTCCTGAAGTTTCCAGAATAGTGCCTGGGAGATATAAATAGCGGTAAAGTGTGAGAAGAACAGTTCTTTGTGTTAAGAATTCGGAGCCGTGCTGTTGGAGAATCGGAAAAGACTTTCTTGCTGTTGCAACGAGTGTACAAAGTGACTATTTACGGAAATAAAAGTGTTTCTTTATCTCGACTCCATCTGTCTTCTTTACTTTACACCCTCCAAAGTCACAATATGTTTTGAGCCCCCCTGAATCCAAAAAAAAAGAGCATTTTTAGAAAAAGGTCCGTGTGTATCTGTCAGTCTGTGTGTGGACAGCATAACTCAAAAACGAAAAGTAGGTTAAAAGCCAAAGTTGGTATTTAAGTTTGGTGTCTTTCAAGGATGCGACACGAAGATTTTGAAGAAATTAGCCCCACACTAAACTACCCTTTAGATGGAAAATGTTTATTTTCTTGAAAATGGCTCTAACGATTTTGGTTAAAATGTTATATGTTTGAGATATTTTTATGACAAATGAAATGTATATTTTGAATTTTCTGGCTATAGCCCCTATAGTCGTATTTACTCTGGACGACTTTTCCATAACTGGTAAACCGTTAGAGACAGACCAAATCATACTGTACAAAAAATGTAGATCTTGCTAAAATACACAATTTATGTCTGAATAAACTTTCTTGTCATTTCAGAGATATTCCTTGTTGTGTGTGTGAGTTTCGGAAAACTTAAAACTTTCGTGAAGCGGAACATAGGTGTTCATTTTTTATGTTAAGTGAACAAAGAGAACGGAATCTCTAAGCTTTAAAAGATTTGACTATCGCACAAAGTCCACTGTATTGTAATATTCCCCTTGAACCTACAAGGAAATAAGCAATAAGATAATTTGCACAAATCGCGCCTCCCAAGGAAGAAGATCGTAACTCACTTTTCATAACTTTTCAGGAGAGCAAAAACAAAGTTTGAAGAACAATGAAAAATCACTGTTTTCGTAGTTTACTCTCAAGTTGAGGTATAAGTACTCATTATGTATCTGTTAATACAGTGTATTAATATTAACCTTATCAGAATTCAATTACTGAAGCTATTATGTTTTCTCCGTTACAAGGTGTGAAGTTTTTTGAGTTACGATGTTTTTCCGCGGAAATTATGAAAAAAGTCAAGTTACAGTAGAGGCTTTTTTATTAAAAATAAAATAAAGTAACTTCTACTTGCAGCAAAGAACAGCTTTAATTGTGTCAACTCTTAGTACTTGTCAACACAGTACAAACAAACATAAAAAGGACACATTTTTAAAAGTACTGTCAAACTGAACATTAGATTTTACATCATACTCTACTTCTTCCTCTGCAGTTTGTCATCTGCAGATTCTGATTCAACTCCTGTATAGCTGTGCTTTAGAGAATAGTAGTAACAATGATAACATTCAGGAATGTTTCTACTTTTGCACAAGAAAATGAGATCTTTATATTTTGCAGTTGATATTGGAATAGTTCTTCTGTAGGTTCTTGGTAAATGTTTACATTCCATGGCAGATCTATCTTTTCTGGCTTTTTGCAAAGGTAGAGTGCGGTAATCTTCATCAAATGAATATCTGAACTTTGGTTCATGAAAAGTTGCCGAACAAACGGAAAATTCTCTGATTTTATTCCACATAACAGAGTTGCCTGAAGAATCAGTTGACCAGTTTTGGAAACCAACTAAAGACTTGAAAGAAAAACAATCTGTTTGTGCCATCTCTTTGATTTTATAGGAATTTCCCGTAACTTTTGCTGATCTCACTAGCATATACCATTGCTGTGGTGTGAAAATTTCGAATCCTTTCTTTCTCCTTTCTATTAAGGCATGCATGCTGTCTCCCTCATTCTGTGTAGGTATGTCCTTTTTCTAAAAATTTATGCGAAATATCTATCTTATAGGGGCTCTAATGACCTAGCTGTCGACGGGCCCTTAAACCCTACTCACTCACTCACTCACTCACTCACTCACTCACTCACTCACTCACTCACTCACTCACTCACTCACTCACTCACTCACTCACTCACTCACTCACTCACTCACTCACTCACTCACTCACTCACTCACTCACTCACTCACTCACTCACTCACTCACTCACTCACTCACTCACTCACTCACTCACTCACTCACTCACTCACTCACTCACTCACTCACTCACTCACTCACTCACTCACTCACTCACTCACTCACTCACTCACTCACTCACTCACTCACTCACTCACTCACTCACTCACTCACTCACTCACTCACTCACTCACTCACTCACTCACTCACTCACTCACTCACTCACTCACTCTCACTCACTCACTCACTCACTCACTCACTCACTCATTCACTCACACACTCACTCACTCACTCACATACTCACTCACTCTATCTTATAATTCGGGGATGCAAAAACGTGATGGGCAAAAACAAACCTATTCCTATTTTGACCCCCGCAGTTGCCAGAGAAGAAGGTTTTGTTTTTCCCTTCTTCCTTTTTTTGCTTCACAAAATCAATTAAACAGCTTGCGACCTCATTTGCTCCACGTTTAGCAAGACTCGTGCCACATCTAGCAGTAACCGTCTTTATTGCCCAAATCATACACGGTGATATTATATGTGCTTAACTTCCTCTTATAATAAAAAACGCTGACATCTGACATTGGAGTTTGAAGCACTTTCTGAAAACCAAATACCGCACACGCTAAGGAACAGTCATTTATGGAATTTTGTTTATCAACTTCCTTCTGGTTTCTAGGTAATTCTTTGTTGTGTTTGTGTTTCTCAGAATCTTCTTTCTGCAATAATTTTTGATCGGTAGTTAATTTCATCTAGCTAGAACAAAGTTCACATTGACCCTTTTTAGGTTTAAAAATACCAATGTTATATTCGTTGTCAACAATTTCTTGATACTGCCTGCGTGTAGCTGGTTTAAAAGCATATGTTTGTTGAGTGGACCATTCAGAGAAAAGTCTGTACAATTTTGAGAAATTTAGATCAGCTTCCAGAAAGAGTCTACTAGTATTCCTACGCAAGTAATGGGACTCAACTTTTGGAATCAGTTGAATGTGAACCCTTACTGTATCTTTAACAGAATCACTTATTGCATGAGGTCTCTTACTATGGTGACCACGCTTATCAGGGGATATACAACTACCAACAACCAATTTTGAAAAAACAGTGCTGACATACATGTCTATTATTGATAATGTGTTCAGGAACACAACCTTACAAACTTTAATAGGAGAATCGTTTACACGAAAGCAATCACTAAATATGTTGCTCCTCCTTGAGTTTCTCCCTTTGCCTGTAGTAACTTGTTTCTTGTCCAATTTACTGACATGACTGGTTATAAAATCCCATCTGCGAGTATGGCTGCCTATTTTCCAAAACCTTTCGAATATCATTTTTGGCATTTAAACCTACATCTAACTCCACAACCATTCCTCATCTACTTTGATATTACCACTTTTCCAGTTCTGTTTGTGTATTCCAATCCCAAATTTATTTTTGTTTTTCTTACATCTTTCCATGAACTTCCATCCCTCTTCGTTTTTTTACCTCTTCTTTTTTTCTAAAGAATCACGTTTCTTAGAGCGACATCTTTTCATTGCAGGAGTTGCCTCTGGATTGACAGTAAAATTTAGTATCTGAAAACCCAAAGGCCCAGGATAGCTCAGAACTATTTTTTCATATGCTGGTGCAACTGGTTCACTTTCAAAATCAATGTGTTTACAACACTGCAGTATGTCATTCTTGACACTATCTCGACTTATAACCTTCATGTTCCTTTTTTGTTTATGTGTTGGTGTTTCTTCATCACTGTTAGTATCAGCTAAAACAAGGAAGAAATGTATATTTAAAAATGATAACAATACAGAATATGTGTAATATCATAGTAATTATTGTCACTAAGTTTTGTAAAATTTGGAGGTTATGTTTTGTCCCAGCACCTTATAATGTATGTTCACCAATGACAACAATATTGAATGGCACAACAAATTATATCAAAATAAGACTTACAGTGTGACGGTTCACAAACAGAACAGTCAGGGCTGAAGTCCTCGTCTCCTTGCTGGTGTTCAGTAAGTCTGGGAACTAGCCAGAAGAATTCATTGTTCCTTTTAACGGTTATAGAAAGTATCAATCGTTATTTACCAGTGAAATATATAATATAAGAATAGTAATTAATGTTTCCTACCTGATGATAAAGGCATCTGCACCATTCTCCTTGCTCTTTCCATTGTGGTAAAATCAACAGTAATTATTGAGACAATGCACACAAGTTTACCAACATCGTACCAGGTTCATTATCTTCACAATGTTGAAGCTGCACAATCACTGTGCCAAATTAACTGCCATAACATATTTCCTCTTTATTTTATTAAAATTAGACTGCAAATCTCCTTGGAAAACAAACGTAACTTCAGTTAAATTAGAAAGAAGGCAACAATGTTAACCTGGAAGAGTATTGTATCTCAACATACGATAGTTTTCGACGAATAATATAATGACCTCAAAGATACAACATAAAACAATTGCTTACAGCTCATCAACAATCAAAGATAAAAATGTGATTTTTATACACAAGATGCTCTTTCACCTACACTTTCTGAAACATACCATATCTCAAAATTGCAAAAAAGTGAGCTACGATCTTGTTCCTTGGGAAGTGCGAAATGCTTATCTTAACACGAAGAAGATATAGGAGTAAGAGTTTGTAAGAATGGTTAGTACGAGAGTAGAGAAAGTCATGTGAGTGCAACACATCAGATTTTTATAAAAGGGTATGGTAGGTACGTAGATAGTTTGTTTTTCCAGATGGACTTCCGTAGTTTGACTAAGATGTTACTCAAACCTTATGGTTAGACCAATAATAAATTCCGTTTTGCTGTCTTCTCGCTACGCTATAATGTCGATCCGACGTGTGCTGGCTGTTGTGGATAAACCTCTCCGTACACCTTAAAGTTCTTTTCGCGCAGTTCTTCGGCGATGAATGACCTGATCTGATGGTGATGTGAGTTTCTGAGTACCTCACCGTGAGGAAAGGAACCCAGGACGTAGACCAGCGTTTCGTTCTCTCTGCCACATCTGCGACACAGGTTTCCGTCCTGAGACCTGCCCGGAACAGTACGTACAGCAGACACATTTGTAGTCATTTTTAATGTTTCTCGCCACTTGCTTGAAGAGAGTCCATGGTGATGTCAAATCCAGTTGTTTGCTGGGGTGTATTCCTTAAAGAGCTCTACACCTATCCCTTTTTCTGGTAAAGAGCACAGGTTACGAACTCTCGTTTCCGTAGTTCTTAAGTTTTTCTTGTATGTGGCAGCCCGTTGCTTACACTGGAGATGATTGAAGCTTCTGTGATTTTGAGAGTCCGTAAGCAATGTGTGGAATTAGATGAGATATCCCGCAGTTTTGTGATGTATACATTTTCAGCACGATGAAGAGCATTGCATGCGTTAACCTGTTGAAGATAAACTTCCCATACTGCTTTAAATAAACCAAGTCCTTCGGATTTCAAATTATAGCACACTGTTTGGTGTATCCGTGGGTAACTCCAAAATGTCTTTGAGACAGCTCTTTATAATTTTATCTACGGTGTCCACAAAGTTGGCAGGTACTTGCTTGATCTCGGCGGTTTGGAAAGTATACACAAGACTCGGACAGATAGCTTTATTTAACACAGTACATTTCTGGTCGGCTTTGAGTAAAGGAGGCGACCCTAGTAATTCCGATTTACTGTGTAATGCTTTCAAACCAGAATTAGCATGAAATTTACATGTACCATTGAAAGAGATGCCTAGGTATCCAATTTCTTCTGTACCATTTATAGTGTTAATTTTGATATTTTCGTCAATATTTATTTTAGTGCCTCATTTATTAGTTGCCCCTTTTCAATACATATTCCTGTGCATTTTTTCGGATTTATTTCCAGACCAATTTCCTGGAAAAGTCCGAGAGGAATTTGTGTTAATTCAATTGCCGCTTCTATATTTTCTCCAATTATGCCCGTGTTGTTTACGAATCGCATAATGCTGAGCGGCAACGCTTCTACGCATATTGGTTAACCATATTCCTGTAGCAGACTTTCTGCAGTTAGCTCATCAAAAATAAAATCGGCAACTAAGTTGTAAACCTTAGGCGATAATGACGATCCCTGCGTAACACTGAATAGGCTTTGTTTTACCTAAAGACGTCAGCAGTTATAGTCCCTCCTTAATCAATTGGATTAACGATAATTTCAGCGCTAGGTGCCGTTAGTGTCGCGTGGCACTAGTGTCGCTTTTTGATGGCGGGAAATTTGAAAATTTCAAGATGGCGGAAAATTATAAAATTTTCCCGCCATAGTCCTACATTTCAAATTTTCAAATATCCCGCCATTTAACGTTTTTTAAATTTCCCACCATCAAACGGCGACACTATGAAAAAAACTTATGATGGCGTTAAATTAGAGAATTTGAAAATTTTCCGTGAACGTTGTTATGATCAAATTTTCAAACTTCCCGCCATCAACGGTGCGCCACACGCCACTAACGCCATTTTAAGGTAGGATTATCGTTAATCTGATTGCTTAAGGGGGACTATGGATTACATTATTTATTTTATTGAGAAGATGCATTGAAAAAAATGTCTAAATTATTGTACGAAAAGGAGCACAATCCTGTTTGGTGGTTATAGAAAGTTGGCTGCAAACGAGGTGGCCGTGTGGGTTGGATGGGAAATGATGAAGGATGACTTTGCCGTTGATGAGCAACGCTTGTTGTTCCTTTGTGGGTAGCAGCAGCACCTCGATGCGTGGACATGTTTTTCCAGAAAACTTTAGGAGAACGGAGTAGTAGGAGTAGTTGGTGTGGAGCATCAGCAGAGGAACTTTTGCGGAGAAAAAAAAACTGTTGGATTTGTGCGTTGAGTTGGGTGAGATCTTGGTATAGTGCAAGTTGACACTTGGAGCACAAGTGCAAGAGACGAAGCCGGAGTTTGCCACAGGAGGAGTAGTTGTAGGTCTTGCAGGGTTGGCAGGTCGTTTCTCCCCGAGAGCTCGGTCTCAACTGAAGTCAAGATGAGACGTCTATGTAGATGAAAGAGGTATCAGGTGTAAGCGCTGAGTTGGCGAACACGCCCACATCCGCCGGTGAGGAGGGGGGATGAGGGAGGGAGGGGAGGGAGATTGCGATATACCACATCCGCCGAATGGGGTTTTCTGGCACAAGAAAAAACCGTTGAGATTTTCCCACCAACCGTTGCTTTTTTGAATAAAATAATATGATTGGTGGACCTTGAGCGTCTGGATGTTGAGCGAGTACTCTGTCTTGACGAACGCTAAGCATCCAATTGCCGAGAATGTGATCTGCCATAATATATGTCGGTGAATGGTCCAAGTGCGCGGTTAAGCATCTGCCGAGATACATACGCTCTAGGTTTTTATCATTTGCTGCATTTTGACTGCCGAGATGTATTGTTGCTCGTAGAAAACGAAAAAAAGGCACGTGATTTGCGGAAGGGAGCAGTGATGTGGTCTTGACGGGTGTTGGGAAGCAAGGAAGGGAAGGATCTTGGAGGAATGGGGAAACGTGATATGCGGAAGTGACGTGTCGTGATTTGATTGGATAAAATAAGACGAGATGGGATTGGTCGTTAGGATTCCAAAATGACGATGATTGGTGGAAATAAAGTACGTTGCGATTGGATGAAAAAAATGAGGAAGCATCTTTTGCCTGAGTTTTTGGATTGGTGAAGCGGTAGCAAATATGTTTATTATTTTTTTAATACTAGAGGGATAAATATGTTTTTCATTTTATTTTATTTTTGTTTTATTTTATTTTTTGATCCGGCGGAAGCGTTGAGTTAACCTCATCTCCCCCTCCTCAAACTAAAAAGCAAGAAACTCATCTGCTGATGGAACGTCACACCGAAATATCTATGGGGTAAAGCGTGGAATGCGGAAGTGACATGTCGGGATTTGATTGGAGCAAATAAGACGAAATGGGATTGGAGGTTAGGGTTGAAAAAATGTCGGTGATTGGAGGGAATAAAGAGCGTTGCGATTGGATTAAAATGAGGAAAATGAATGGGAGAGAAAGGGGAGAGGAAAAGGTGTACAAAAGGGAGAGAAAAAGGAATTGCAGCAATGATAGCGTTGCTGATGGTGAAAAAGTATAGTTTAAAAGAAAAACGAAAAAAATATAGTCGGTTAACGGACTTACATTTAAATCTTTCAAGAACGAGATATGAAAATGTTGAAAAAAAACGCAACATGGAAAATGTTACCAAATTTTGTATTTTCTAAAAAAAGTGGCTTCAGAATTTTGCTTAAAATATCAATTATATTGGTACGCATATGTTCAGTCTTGTTTTTTTCCTCATTTGCTTGGTTTTTTCTTCATCTTTTTTCTTTTGAACACAGGCTAATATTTCTAACGTATTTAACAGACATGCTTTAATGTTAAGCCAGCAGTTAAAATCCGATAAAATGCTCAGACTATGGTTGAACACGTCACACTAAACTAACAGCGACAAAAGCAAAAACAAAACCCTATTTTAATACTAGTGGGATATATTTTATTCATCTTTCTTTTATTTTTGTTTTGGGACAGCTAAGAACAATACAAGAAGGAAAGGAGACCTGTCAAGGTAAAATGAATGAGGATAAATAACATAAACACAATATAAAATAAAAGCTTGTAAGCGGAAATTATATTGGAACAAAAATTAAAAATGCAAATTGCTACATTATTAAAAAATGTATATGAATATAAAGAAAATACATGATTACACACACACACACACACGCGCGCGCGCGCGCGCACACAGACACACACACACAACACTTTAGCGCGGTGCTTTTTGTTGTCTTTACTACCGCAGAACATTTGCAAATATTACTGGAGCAGTTATTCTAAATACTGCACAATACTTTTAGGACATGTGCACAAGGTGTTGTTGCTTTTTTACGGAAATGGCTGAATGGGTTAGGTATCCCTTTTAGAGAGCAAATGCACAGGGCTTGACAATATAGGCACCTGGGCTGTAGAACAACCGGAAGAACATTAAATTCAAGATAAACGGGGTTCTCAAGCAAATTATCATAAAATGAACTTCCCGAAGTGAATGGTTACCACTTACAACAATAGAAGCAGTTTTGGCTGAGCCATCTAAACTTGCAATCAGAACACGTCCACCTTTTTGGCTTTACGGGTTCCATGTGAATTAAAAAACAAAGCACCGGATGAAAATTAAATACTGCACAATAAGAACAGGTTAAAAATGCATGGAATATGTTCAAGGAGCTACACCAGTACACTATACCAAGATCTCACCCAACTCAACGCACAAATCCAACGGGTTTTTTTCTCCGTAAAAGTTCCTCTGCGGATGCTCCACACCAACTACTCCTACTACTCCGTTCTCCTAAAGTTTTCTGGAAAAACGGGTCCACGCATCGAGGTGCTGCTGCTACCCACAAAGGAACAACAAGCGTTGCTCATCAACGGCAAAATCATCTTTCATCATTTCCCATCCAACCCACACGGCCACCTCGTTTGCAACCAACTTTCTATAACCGCCAAACAGGTTTGTACTCCTTTTCGTACAATAATTTACACTTTTTTCAATGCATCTTCTCAATAAAATAAATAATGTAATCCATAGTCCCCCTTAAGTAATCGGATTAACGATAATCCTACCTCTAAATGGCGTTAGTGGCGTGTGGCGCACCGTTGAT
Organism: Tenodera sinensis; assembly: GCA_030765045.1. Taxonomy (NCBI): domain Eukaryota; kingdom Metazoa; phylum Arthropoda; class Insecta; order Mantodea; family Mantidae; genus Tenodera; species Tenodera sinensis. Next base: position 162,077 of record JAUKNM010000167.1, read on the forward strand.
GGCGGGAAGTTTGAAAATTTGAACTTAACAACGTTCACGGAAAAATTTCAAATTCTCAAATTTAACGCCATCTTAAGTTTTTTTTCATAGTGTCGCCGTTTGATGGTGGGAAATTTGAAAAACGTTAAATGGCGGGAAATTTGAAAATTTGAAATGTACGACTATGGCGGGAAAAATTTCAAATTTCCCGCCATCAAAAAGCGACACTAGCGCCACGCGACACTAAGGGCACCTAGCGGTGAAATTATCGTTAATCCAATTGATTAAGGAGGGACTATAACTACTGAAGTCTCGACTCGTGTAGTATTGTCTCTCTGTAAAAATAATATAAGCCTTTTTAGTTTAGAGGGAACAGATTTGACAGACAAAATTAGATCCAAATGGCGATAACCAATATCCCCAAAAGCCTTTGAAACATCTAAAACACCAGTCATATCTTGTTTTTCTGCTTTAGTTGTCTTTAAGAGTCCTCGAAGCACTGATGTGTGAATAAGACAGCCGGGCTGGTTGATGCATCCTTTTTGGTGTTCATTGAAATATATAAATGCACATAAATGTTGATTTAGTACTCTTTCAATAATACGTCTTAGCACTGGAGTTATTGGCCTCCAATTTGATCAATACTTTATCGCCTTCTTATGGATTAGCACAGTGCGAGCTATTTTCAGACATTCAGGTACGCTGCCTCTTGCAAGAATTTGGGTTGCAATTACAGATGAAATTTCACGACACGTCCCTCATAACTCTTACCAAAACGTGGTCGGGCCCTGGACCAGTGTTAACCACAATACGCGCTGCCGCCGCTGCAATTTCTTCTTTTGTGGTGATGGAGTTGTAAGTTTCATCAAGCTCTGTGCGACAAATTTCAGTAAGTCTAGAAGGGTGTACATACTGGTATTTTCAGTGGAAAATATTGTTGAGTTGTTTTCAAATATTTTGTTAAGTTCAATCTTACAATTTTTGGTGTCCGATTCCAATACTCTACGTACCACTTTTCTTCTCTGGTTATGAAACTGAGATCGTGCAAGTTTATAATCGCACTTGTGCTTTCTCTGGTTACGAGCTCCTTCTGTTGCACGTTGGGAATTTGATGTCTTACCGTACCTTTTACCCTGATCTGCATGGCGCTGTTTTCTTCCGGCTATATAATATTTTGTAACAGGGTGTTTCGGGCCAGGAAGGAGGTGAATGGAACTACTGAGAAATTTTTAAAACTCATGTATGAATATGTTGAATTGAGAATTGAGAATGGGCGATTTAGAAACTTTTTTCCTCCATTCACGTAATTTTGATTTAAAATTAACCTCTTCACTGCCATCATGATGTTCATTAGAGACAGTGCCCGTTTCAGATGCTACTGATTGAGAACCAGAATGTTTGGTTTTAAAGAGTTGTGTACGGTGTATTTGCGGATGCGAGCGACTAATGTAAATTTTCACACCCCTTTGTCCTTGGAAACATCCGCCACAGTGTGGGCATTACATTCTATTCCGATTTAAATCAGTATTTTCTGGAGTTTCCTATTTTCCTTTTCTCCATTGGCTAATGTTCAACAATGCAGCCTTCTAACATGTACTCATAGCGTTAATGAAACCTGCAGTGGTTTACAGCATTTAGCGTGAAATAGCAGATGAATAATTGCTGAATTAAATAAATGTGTGTATTATGAATACTTGCAGATATTTGTGTAACCTGAATGTGCTCTTACTTTGTTATAATTACTAAAAACTCAGGAGCTTCTGTATCTTCCGTTGTATCTAGACTCATGGCCTATAGTACACCCTGCTTTCGTTACTGGCAATGCTGGCCCATTTTAGGCTAAATGAGAGATATAGGACATAAAAAGTTATAAAAATAAAGCAACAGCTAGAAGAAAAAAAAAAAAAAACATCACTTAAAGTTATTTAAAAGAGATAAATTGATTACAGTGTTTGATCAAAACATTTAAAGTATAATAAATAAAGTCGATGAATTATTAATTAGCTTCTATCTGAAAAAGTATACCCAGATATTTTATGCATAACAGAACATTACATGGATCAACAGAAAATGTTACATATCTCAATGGATGGTTATAAAAGAGCAGTAAGTTTCTGTAGACGTTTCTGTAGACAACAATTCTTTAAAGGAGGTGTGAGTATCTTTGTTAAGAATAATATAGATTTCAATAAAATTGATCTGAGGTGATACTGTACTCTACTGCAGGGCTGTACGTATAATGACAATGAAGGAATTGATTATATTAGCAGGATACACAGGTAATCTTGAAAACTTTACACACAACTTAAAATGCTCTTCAAACCAGAGTTTGAATTTATTCTCAGTGGTGAGTTAAACATAGATTTCTTATTTGATAGCAATCAGAAACCGCAGTTGGTTCATTATTAAGATCGCACAATCTTATGCATACAGTAAATTTTTCAAGTACAGTTCAAAATAACTCCAGAATAGTTATTGACAACATTTTCATTGATATGTCGAAAAAAAAAATACACGAAATACAGTTGATATTAATTAATGTTAATACAATTAATGTTATTAATTATTAATTAATGGACCTTCATATCATAATGGGCTGCTAATTAAGATTATCATTTTCCAACACCCTGGAAAGAGAACCGAATAACCAGTTTTAGAGTAATAAATAAGGCTGAGGATTGTAAAGAGCTAATGCCTGAACGAACAGAACGAACAGAAATTAGGTTGCGCTACAACTGGACTTAGGCAGTGTGTCGGAGGTACCACCTCTACCCCCACTCCCAGTACAGTCTGTGCGCATATATATTAGACCTTGTCCTGCTGTCTTATAGTGCCGATTCCGTGTCGCTCTCTTTGGCCACAGTAACAGGTACAGCTGGCTGCAAATGTTTTCCGGTTGACGAGAGGGTGTAGGGGAAACAGACGAAAAAGTTTCTTATGAATTACTTGCGCCTGGTCCGGCCAGTTTAACGACGGCTTTACCAGAGGTATTTCCTTTCGTGCGTGTTCCTCTGATGTGTGGTCACCGGGAAGCCAACGAGAAGCTAAATAACCAATTTTATTCCATAAAAAAATCAGCACATTCCTTTCTGTACGTATTTAAACAAGTAACAGTGCCTTTTTATGGTAGCATTAACGGCGTTTAAGAAATATGTTTAAACAATTCCTTAAACAAAGATAATGCATATGGTGTATTTCTCAATAATAATAATAATAATAATAATAATAATAATAATAATAATAATAATAATAATAATAATAATAATAATAATAATAATAATAATAATGACGATGATGATAATGGTAATGATAATGATAATGATAATGGTAATGGTAATGATAATGATAATGATAATGATAATGATAATGCTAATGCTAATGCTAATGATGATGATGATAATAATGATGATAATAATAATAATAATAATAATAATAATAATAATAATAATAATAATAATAATAATAATAATAATAATAATAATAATAATAATAATAATAATAATAATAATAATAATAATAATAATAATAATAATAATAATAATAATAATAATAATAATAATAATAATAATAATAATAATAATAATAATAATAATAATAATAATAATAATAATAATAATAATAATAATAATAATAATAATAATAATAATAATAATAATAATAATAATAATAATAATAATAATAGTAATAATAATAATAATGATCCTAACCATAATAATCATAATAATGATAATAATGATGATGATAATTCGTAGTGGTGGTGTTGGGAGTGGCACAAAATATCTTGTGAGGGAAACAATGGTTAACCTTGCTAACAATAATACACACACATACTTGAAATTGGAAAATGGCCATGTGAAATTGTAGTTTAACGTTAAATTTTGTTGTATTGTAATGCAGTGAGATGAAATATCTGCTGAAACTTCGTTACCCTCATTCTAAAGGACACTTTGAACTAGTTTTTTTATTTTGTTGTTTTAACGACGTTGTCAATTGCCGGGATCACATCAGCGTCACCGTTGTGCCGGAATTTCGTCCCGCAGGGGTTCTTTTACATGTCAGTAAATCTACTGACATGGAGCTGTCGTTTTTAAGCACACTTAAAAAAACATCGGTCTTTGTTGGATTTGAACCCACGACCGGATCAGTACACTTTGAACATATCTTCACGCAACAGACAATCAAACAGTGTAAAAAAATTCATGCTTTATATTCCTGGATAAGTTCATATCATGCACCAAGAATCTTCTGTTTTGCCTACGTTTCTCCTTTTCTGCTTCTTCGCCAATTAGAGCTAGTACAGCCAAGTGATCCATTGTGCTGATTGACAGTGACTGGCCTTGGCACATCAATTCTTCGGGGCGCTTCGCTTCCGATAGATGTGAGCGAGTTGGTTCTGTTCGGCCCGCCGTGCTTTGCTTCTGCGCGTCCAGGTGTGAGCCTACTTGTAGGTGGAAATTTTCCGACATTTGCGTTTCGCTTTCTTTAACTAGTTTGTCCATGTTAGGGCGTAATGTACGGCACATTTGTAACTGAAAACTGCATGTAAGATTGTGATCTGACAATATGCTTTGGGATTTTTACTTAGAAAGGTTCATAACAGAAAAGAATTGTTCGCACACATACGTAGAACCAAACATACATTATATCCGTGCAACAAGGGCATACAACCTCAGAAATCTGGTTTGAGGAACATTCTTATAAAAATCAGCCAAGTCTTCCTTGTGTTTATAGTCGTCCTTCAGCAAATCGTCGCACTATAAATTTATCAATTCAATTTGCTACCTGCTAGAAACATTGTTAACATCCAATGAATACGGGGTCGCAAAGACCTGAAACGTAGTTGAGAATGTTTCTACATCTTGAAGCCTGGTCTCAAACTGGTGTGAAACACGGGGAACTGAACACAAACACAAAACCACTACACAAAACACTACACGTCAACAAAAACACAAAATAAAAACAAAATTCGCAGTAACGCCGTTAAGATCCCTCACAAAAAAAAAAAAAAAAAAAAAAAAAAAAAAGGCCCTCAGACTAGGCTGAAGAGGGTTCTCCCTAAACAGCCCGGGCAAGTTGTAAACATGCCCAAATAACATTTTTCATATTCATTCAGTTTCGTGCAAGTAGCGCCGCTGATCTAGGCAGCATAGCAATACACCGCTCTCGCCTGACGTCACACGAACGTACAAGCTGGCCCTTCGTTTAAATACGTCACACGGCCCGAAGTTGTCTTCCCCTGGATTAAGGTCACGACATATTAAACAGAGGAAAGGACTATTCCAATACATAACAAGCCATCGACCCTATAAAAGTTACTTAAAAAGATAGGCAGCAGTGGCAGTGGTAAGTGTGAGATGATACACCGGAATATGTTATGTTTGAATTTCTAAGGTATAGTGAAGAACTTGAGAAAGGAAGGAAAATCCTGCAAGGAAAACGAATATGGGACATTGTTAGAGACCAAGGAATGTATAAATCCATGGAGGAGCTGACGCAAAAAGTGTCAGCATTGGAATTAGAGGAGTGTTTACAATGAGGAGGAAAAAATTTTGATCAGGAATGAAAACGAAGTGTCACCTCAAACAACGAGAACTTCAATCGTAAGTCGACAGAGAAATACAACAATAGAAATGCAGAATGTGCTAAAAGTAACAGATACAGGAAGAAATAGAACATAGTTCCATACTAATTCAAATAGAAGAAGAGAATTTCTGGATCACCAATGGAGGGCCTGAGGCTGGAAAGGAAGAACAAAGCGCAACCAGATTCTTGCGAGCGTGAACAACAATTAAAGCCCACTAATCGTTTTAAGCTCCTCACCTCCTTAGGTTTTCCCAAAACAGTGAAGTAGCTATATGCAAGAACGAAGCACTAGCAATGCAAAGACAAGATTGTGGCAATATTCACAAAGAGACAAGGCGATCTAGTCGTTTGAAGCCTATTAGCTATTTATGTTTCACTGATACAGAAAGGTAAGAAGGAGGCGGAGCAAAGTCATCTTCACCATGTTGAAAACGAACCAGTCGTTTTAAGCCTCTTGGTAATTTATGTTTCCCTAATACAGAATGTGGGCCGCGCCGTGGCCGAACGCTTAGACAGCTTGGCTCTCACCAAAGCAACTCAGGTCCGATCCCAGTCTTTAGTATGTGGGAGGCATGGTGGACACACCAGTGCATGGGCGGGTTTTTTCCGGGTTCTCCGGTTTCCCCCAACATTAGCTCCATCATTACCTGTCCTGTTATCTTTCGCCATAAATATCATCCATTTTCCTCGCTCTCACACCAGGCTCCAGACTGATCACAAATCCTGATTCCTCTCCATGACCAACTACGATTCCGAAGACCACATATACTGACCTGGAAGGCTCGGAGCACTGACCACGTCCCACTCTCCACCACTGGGCCACACTCCTGACGCCTGCAGTGGGCCGAGGTTGGGTGTCCAGTGGTCGAGTGGTGCCCTATGTTTCACAAAGGAATAACAGTATCTCAGTCAATACTGAAAGGCGAGAAGGATGCGCAAGAACAGCCAACTTAGGTTCGAAAATAAATTCACCATCCGAAAAGCGATCCAACCGTTGTAAGCTTTTTATTTATTTATGTGTCCCAAATACACAGTCAAGAAAGACATGCGGCAAGATGACATTCACAATGGTGAAAACGATATTTCGCTCAGCAGTTGCGTTTGCAAGATGATGGAATACACAATAAATGGACGATTGGCATGGTGCCTAGAAACTCGTACCCTGTTAAGCAACATCCAGTGTGGTTTTCGACGATGTAGTTCAACTGTGGACCATCTTGTGTCGATATCGACACAGATCATGAACGGATTTATGAAGAACTTTCAACACGTTGGCATATTTTTCGATCTCGAGAAGGCTTATGATATATGTCAGCGAACAGGGACACTACGCTCTCTGTACACCTGGAACATACGTTGACGCGTACCACTGTTCATTCAGACGTTTATAAAGGACCGGGTTTTCCCAGTAAGGGTCCGCTCGGTTTTTTTTCTAATCCTTTTGTTTAGGAGAACGGCGCCCTGGCCGAGCGGTTAGAGCGCTCGCCTACCACCTAGGCGGCCCGGGTTCGATCCCAGGGACTCGCATGTGGTATTTGTGGTGAACGAAGCGTCGTCAGGGCGGGTTTTCTCCGGGGGCTCATTTCATATCATCCTCTTCATCACTATCATACCTGGTGCTTGGCTGACCACCTGCTTCCAGATCTTCACACTATCCGGTCCAGAGGTTCCTGTGCTGCCCAACAGGCGTCTGACTCTAGGCACTGGCTTGTAAGTCCTAGGGGGTGTAAGTCCTACTTAAAGGGAGAGTGATGAGGAAGAGAAGAAGAAGAGGAAGAAGAAGAACAAGAAGAAGAACGTAGTACCTCAGTGTTTGGTACCACCTCTATGTGTCACACTGTTTGCTATAGCAATTAATTTCATCTACACATGTGTTGCACCTGGAGTTTCGTCATGGGTATTCGTAGACGACTTTGCCGTTTATTGCACTTCCCAGCGCACGGCATTTTTGGAACGGCGTCTGCAACAATAGACGATCTTCAAGAATTGAGCTCAAAACACGACTTCCGTTTCTCAACTGAGAAGTCATTCTCCTCTAATTTCTGGAGCAGTTGGAGACGACTACCGCCTTCGTCTCCGTTTCGGTCCCGATCTACTTTCATTAGCAGATGAGACGCGTTTTCTGGGGTTGATCTTCGATAGGAAACTTAGCTGGTCATCGCATATACCACAGCTAAAAGCACGATGTGACCGTTCCCTGAATATCTTGCGGGCATCTAATGGCGAGTCGTGGTGAGTGGATCGGGCAGTTTTTGGAGTGTGTTGCGCATTGTTCCGATCAAAATTAGACTATGGGTGTATCGTTTATTCTTCAGCACGATCATCTGCGTTAAGAAGATCAGATCAGAGGATGATCTTGAATTATCTAGTTCCCTGAGAGATGCGTGCTTTCAGAATAAGTAGGGTTTGCTTGAGCTTAGATAGTTATTCAGTAATTATCCTTCGAGTCGAGCACATCAGCTTCTCTTAGCGAGATTACCGCTCAATAGCTTTGATAAGTTATCAAGGCGAGTCAGTGGAAAGTGCTATAAGCATTTATTGAATTATATAATTTGCAAGTGTTGCACTACATATTATAAAGTTGTGGAATGGTGGAGTAATGGAATCGGTTCCGAGTGCTATACCAGATTATAGGTGCAGCAAATGTGACAAGAGTTCTCTACGCGACTACCATAAGAAGAGGCATGAGCTGATATGTGGTGAGTTTTTCGAGTGTAGACACTGTGGTGATGTTTACGGTACTGAAAATCGAAGGGATGTACATGAAGGGCGCTGTGATAGGGCTGTAGATGCTAAGAAAGTCAAATTCGAATCTACTAAGCATAAATTATTGTTAATGTCTCCTGATGAAGACGATGTTGTAGAATATGAGGCGGCTTTTCAGGATCGACTGAAATCATATTTCATCCAATGCCCAGCAAGTCAGGATCTAAATTCATACCTACAGCAGGCGAAGCAGCGCATAGTTCATGCTGTTCAGAAGGAGCTGCGGGTTCATAAAAGTTTGAAAGTTAACATTATGGCTGAACGTAAGTTTGTGAATGCTGTGGGGGGTATGACTAACAAAGTCTTCAAAACGCGTAATCATGCCGTGTTTTTAGATAGTGACTTGGATGCCATCTTGGAAAAAAAATTCGAGAAGCTTCGTGCTGAAATGGAAGAAAGTAAGCTGAAAGATAGTAATTGGGCTCTGCTGAATGTTGATGGTGTTCGACTGCGTATTAACAAGTATAATCTTCTTCGAGGGAGCAGCTATATTCCTCCACCGTCATCTTTGGACGCGAAAAAAGCCTGTATAAACCCTCAGAACTATAGTGACGAGAAATGCTTTGTATATGCTGTTCTTGCAAAGTTCATTCAAAAGGATGCTCAGCGTGTAAGGGAGTACAAGAATTTCCAAGAAAAATATGATTTCTCATGTGTTTCGTTTCCTACGAGCTTGGGCGAAATCGCTAAATTTGAAAAACTCAATAATATGTCCATAAATGTGTTTGGAGTTGATGATAAATGTGAAGTGTTTCCCATAAAGGTGGTTGATGAAGAATTAACTGACCACCGCGACCTTCTTCTGTTGAGTGAATCAGCTGACAAACATCATTATGTGTATACAAAGGATTTTGAGAAGCTTATTCGTAGGCAGAAAACAAAACATAAAGAATGAATTTATGTATGTAAAAGATGTTTCAGTCATTTTGATGACCAACATGGACGAGGTGGAACGGAAAAATTGCAAGAGCACAGCGAAATATGTAGACAATACGGCATTGCTAGGTGCGTTATGCCTGCAAAGGATAACTCTATCGTTAAATTCAAGAATGTTGAGAGGATGCTGAAACTGCCCTATGTTATCTACGCCGATTCTGAATGCATTCTCACCCCTCTCCATACCTGCTTCTCTAACCCTGAAACCTCCTACACAACTCCCTATCAAAGTCACTCTCCTATGAGCTTTTGTGTTTATGTGAAGCCATCATCCAGTGTTGAACAACTAGAAACAACTCTTCCTACTGGGCCGTATGTTTACCGAGGGCCTGACGCTGCACAGAAGTTTATGGAATGTCTGATGGATCCAGCAAATAAAATTAGTGACTTATACAAATCTGCTAAACCTCTTAATCTTACAGCTGAAGAACAAGAATCATTCGATGCTTCTACAATATGCTACCTGTGTGAACATGAATTTACAGAAGATAATTGGAAGGTTCGCGATCACTCACATATAAGCGGGGCGTACAGAGGAACTTTACACAATAAATATAACCTGGCTTGTAAAACACCTAATTATATACCTGTCTTCATTCATAACCTGAGCGGTTATGACTCTCATTTCATTGTTAAGGAGTTACGGTGTACTAGCGAAAGAGTAGAGGTTATACCAAATTCAGAGGAAAGTTATATATCATTCTCCAAGTATGTTGGGGATATTAAACTTAGGTTTGTGGATACTTTCTGCTTCCTCAGTACGAGCTTGGAGAAGCTTGCAATGAACCTTGAAACGCATCCTGAAACAGCGAAGTACTTATTGGCTTGATGACTCGAAAGGGGGTATTTCCCTATGATTACGTAACATCGTGGGATGTCCTGAACGATACATGTTTGCCTTCTAGGGATGCCTTCTACAACAGGTTAAACAGCGAAGAATTCAGCAGTGAGGACTATGATCATGCAGCCAGCCAGCCAGCCAGCCAGCCAGCCAGCCAGCCAGCCAGCCAGCCAGCCAGCCAGCCAGCCAGCCAGCCAGCCAGCCAGCCAGCCAGCCAGCCAGCCAGCCAGCCAGCCAGCCAGCCAGCCAGCCAGCCAGCCAGCCAGCCAGCCAGCCAGCCAGCCAGCCAGCCAGCCAGCCAGCCAGCCAGCCAGCCAGCCAGCCAGCCAGCCAGCCAGCCAGCCAGCCAGCCAGCCAGCCAGCCAGCCAGCCAGCCAGCCAGCCAGCCAGCCAGCCAGCCAGCCAGCCAGCCAGCCAGCCAGCCAGCCAGCCAGCCAGCCAGCCAGCCAGCCAGCCAGCCAGCCAGCCAGCCAGCCAGCCAGCCAGCCAGCCAGCCAGCCAGCCAGCCAGCCAGCCAGCCAGCCAGCCAGCCAGCCAGCCAGCCAGCCAGCCAGCCAGCCAGCCAGCCAGCCAGCCAGCCAGCCAGCCAGCCAGCCAGCCAGCCAGCCAGCCAGCCAGCCAGCCAGCCAGCCAGCCAGCCAGCCAGCCAGCCAGCCAGCCAGCCAGCCAGCCAGCCAGCCAGCCAGCCAGCCAGCCAGCCAGCCAGCCAGCCAGCCAGCCAGCCAGCCAGCCAGCCAGCCAGCCAGCCAGCCAGCCAGCCAGCCAGCCAGCCAGCCAGCCAGCCAGCCAGCCAGCCAGCCAGCCAGCCAGCCAGCCAGCCAGCCAGCCAGCCAGCCAGCCAGCCAGCCAGCCAGCCAGCCAGCCAGCCAGCCAGCCAGCCAGCCAGCCAGCCAGCCAGCCAGCCAGCCAGCCAGCCAGCCAGCCAGCCAGCCAGCCAGCCAGCCAGCCAGCCAGCCAGCCAGCCAGCCAGCCAGCCAGCCAGCCAGCCAGCCAGCCAGCCAGCCAGCCAGCCAGCCAGCCAGCCAGCCAGCCAGCCAGCCAGCCAGCCAGCCAGCCAGCCAGCCAGCCAGCCAGCCAGCCAGCCAGCCAGCCAGCCAGCCAGCCAGCCAGCCAGCCAGCCAGCCAGCCAGCCAGCCAGCCAGCCAGCCAGCCAGCCAGCCAGCCAGCCAGCCAGCCAGCCAGCCAGCCAGCCAGCCAGCCAGCCAGCCAGCCAGCCAGCCAGCCAGCCAGCCAGCCAGCCAGCCAGCCAGCCAGCCAGCCAGCCAGCCAGCCAGCCAGCCAGCCAGCCAGCCAGCCAGCCAGCCAGCCAGCCAGCCAGCCAGCCAGCCAGCCAGCCAGCCAGCCAGCCAGCCAGCCAGCCAGCCAGCCAGCCAGCCAGCCAGCCAGCCAGCCAGCCAGCCAGCCAGCCAGCCAGCCAGCCAGCCAGCCAGCCAGCCAGCCAGCCAGCCAGCCAGCCAGCCAGCCAGCCAGCCAGCCAGCCAGCCAGCCAGCCAGCCAGCCAGCCAGCCAGCCAGCCAGCCAGCCAGCCAGCCAGCCAGCCAGCCAGCCAGCCAGCCAGCCAGCCAGCCAGCCAGCCAGCCAGCCAGCCAGCCAGCCAGCCAGCCAGCCAGCCAGCCAGCCAGCCAGCCAGCCAGCCAGCCAGCCAGCCAGCCAGCCAGCCAGCCAGCCAGCCAGCCAGCCAGCCAGCCAGCCAGCCAGCCAGCCAGCCAGCCAGCCAGCCAGCCAGCCAGCCAGCCAGCCAGCCAGCCAGCCAGCCAGCCAGCCAGCCAGCCAGCCAGCCAGCCAGCCAGCCAGCCAGCCAGCCAGCCAGCCAGCCAGCCAGCCAGCCAGCCAGCCAGCCAGCCAGCCAGCCAGCCAGCCAGCCAGCCAGCCAGCCAGCCAGCCAGCCAGCCAGCCAGCCAGCCAGCCAGCCAGCCAGCCAGCCAGCCAGCCAGCCAGCCAGCCAGCCAGCCAGCCAGCCAGCCAGCCAGCCAGCCAGCCAGCCAGCCAGCCAGCCAGCCAGCCAGCCAGCCAGCCAGCCAGCCAGCCAGCCAGCCAGCCAGCCAGCCAGCCAGCCAGCCAGCCAGCCAGCCAGCCAGCCAGCCAGCCAGCCAGCCAGCCAGCCAGCCAGCCAGCCAGCCAGCCAGCCAGCCAGCCAGCCAGCCAGCCAGCCAGCCAGCCAGCCAGCCAGCCAGCCAGCCAGCCAGCCAGCCAGCCAGCCAGCCAGCCAGCCAGCCAGCCAGCCAGCCAGCCAGCCAGCCAGCCAGCCAGCCAGCCAGCCAGCCAGCCAGCCAGCCAGCCAGCCAGCCAGCCAGCCAGCCAGCCAGCCAGCCAGCCAGCCAGCCAGCCAGCCAGCCAGCCAGCCAGCCAGCCAGCCAGCCAGCCAGCCAGCCAGCCAGCCAGCCAGCCAGCCAGCCAGCCAGCCAGCCAGCCAGCCAGCCAGCCAGCCAGCCAGCCAGCCAGCCAGCCAGCCAGCCAGCCAGCCAGCCAGCCAGCCAGCCAGCCAGCCAGCCAGCCAGCCAGCCAGCCAGCCAGCCAGCCAGCCAGCCAGCCAGCCAGCCAGCCAGCCAGCCAGCCAGCCAGCCAGCCAGCCAGCCAGCCAGCCAGCCAGCCAGCCAGCCAGCCAGCCAGCCAGCCAGCCAGCCAGCCAGCCAGCCAGCCAGCCAGCCAGCCAGCCAGCCAGCCAGCCAGCCAGCCAGCCAGCCAGCCAGCCAGCCAGCCAGCCAGCCAGCCAGCCAGCCAGCCAGCCAGCCAGCCAGCCAGCCAGCCAGCCAGCCAGCCAGCCAGCCAGCCAGCCAGCCAGCCAGCCAGCCAGCCAGCCAGCCAGCCAGCCAGCCAGCCAGCCAGCCAGCCAGCCAGCCAGCCAGCCAGCCAGCCAGCCAGCCAGCCAGCCAGCCAGCCAGCCAGCCAGCCAGCCAGCCAGCCAGCCAGCCAGCCAGCCAGCCAGCCAGCCAGCCAGCCAGCCAGCCAGCCAGCCAGCCAGCCAGCCAGCCAGCCAGCCAGCCAGCCAGCCAGCCAGCCAGCCAGCCAGCCAGCCAGCCAGCCAGCCAGCCAGCCAGCCAGCCAGCCAGCCAGCCAGCCAGCCAGCCAGCCAGCCAGCCAGCCAGCCAGCCAGCCAGCCAGCCAGCCAGCCAGCCAGCCAGCCAGCCAGCCAGCCAGCCAGCCAGCCAGCCAGCCAGCCAGCCAGCCAGCCAGCCAGCCAGCCAGCCAGCCAGCCAGCCAGCCAGCCAGCCAGCCAGCCAGCCAGCCAGCCAGCCAGCCAGCCAGCCAGCCAGCCAGCCAGCCAGCCAGCCAGCCAGCCAGCCAGCCAGCCAGCCAGCCAGCCAGCCAGCCAGCCAGCCAGCCAGCCAGCCAGCCAGCCAGCCAGCCAGCCAGCCAGCCAGCCAGCCAGCCAGCCAGCCAGCCAGCCAGCCAGCCAGCCAGCCAGCCAGCCAGCCAGCCAGCCAGCCAGCCAGCCAGCCAGCCAGCCAGCCAGCCAGCCAGCCAGCCAGCCAGCCAGCCAGCCAGCCAGCCAGCCAGCCAGCCAGCCAGCCAGCCAGCCAGCCAGCCAGCCAGCCAGCCAGCCAGCCAGCCAGCCAGCCAGCCAGCCAGCCAGCCAGCCAGCCAGCCAGCCAGCCAGCCAGCCAGCCAGCCAGCCAGCCAGCCAGCCAGCCAGCCAGCCAGCCAGCCAGCCAGCCAGCCAGCCAGCCAGCCAGCCAGCCAGCCAGCCAGCCAGCCAGCCAGCCAGCCAGCCAGCCAGCCAGCCAGCCAGCCAGCCAGCCAGCCAGCCAGCCAGCCAGCCAGCCAGCCAGCCAGCCAGCCAGCCAGCCAGCCAGCCAGCCAGCCAGCCAGCCAGCCAGCCAGCCAGCCAGCCAGCCAGCCAGCCAGCCAGCCAGCCAGCCAGCCAGCCAGCCAGCCAGCCAGCCAGCCAGCCAGCCAGCCAGCCAGCCAGCCAGCCAGCCAGCCAGCCAGCCAGCCAGCCAGCCAGCCAGCCAGCCAGCCAGCCAGCCAGCCAGCCAGCCAGCCAGCCAGCCAGCCAGCCAGCCAGCCAGCCAGCCAGCCAGCCAGCCAGCCAGCCAGCCAGCCAGCCAGCCAGCCAGCCAGCCAGCCAGCCAGCCAGCCAGCCAGCCAGCCAGCCAGCCAGCCAGCCAGCCAGCCAGCCAGCCAGCCAGCCAGCCAGCCAGCCAGCCAGCCAGCCAGCCAGCCAGCCAGCCAGCCAGCCAGCCAGCCAGCCAGCCAGCCAGCCAGCCAGCCAGCCAGCCAGCCAGCCAGCCAGCCAGCCAGCCAGCCAGCCAGCCAGCCAGCCAGCCAGCCAGCCAGCCAGCCAGCCAGCCAGCCAGCCAGCCAGCCAGCCAGCCAGCCAGCCAGCCAGCCAGCCAGCCAGCCAGCCAGCCAGCCAGCCAGCCAGCCAGCCAGCCAGCCAGCCAGCCAGCCAGCCAGCCAGCCAGCCAGCCAGCCAGCCAGCCAGCCAGCCAGCCAGCCAGCCAGCCAGCCAGCCAGCCAGCCAGCCAGCCAGCCAGCCAGCCAGCCAGCCAGCCAGCCAGCCAGCCAGCCAGCCAGCCAGCCAGCCAGCCAGCCAGCCAGCCAGCCAGCCAGCCAGCCAGCCAGCCAGCCAGCCAGCCAGCCAGCCAGCCAGCCAGCCAGCCAGCCAGCCAGCCAGCCAGCCAGCCAGCCAGCCAGCCAGCCAGCCAGCCAGCCAGCCAGCCAGCCAGCCAGCCAGCCAGCCAGCCAGCCAGCCAGCCAGCCAGCCAGCCAGCCAGCCAGCCAGCCAGCCAGCCAGCCAGCCAGCCAGCCAGCCAGCCAGCCAGCCAGCCAGCCAGCCAGCCAGCCAGCCAGCCAGCCAGCCAGCCAGCCAGCCAGCCAGCCAGCCAGCCAGCCAGCCAGCCAGCCAGCCAGCCAGCCAGCCAGCCAGCCAGCCAGCCAGCCAGCCAGCCAGCCAGCCAGCCAGCCAGCCAGCCAGCCAGCCAGCCAGCCAGCCAGCCAGCCAGCCAGCCAGCCAGCCAGCCAGCCAGCCAGCCAGCCAGCCAGCCAGCCAGCCAGCCAGCCAGCCAGCCAGCCAGCCAGCCAGCCAGCCAGCCAGCCAGCCAGCCAGCCAGCCAGCCAGCCAGCCAGCCAGCCAGCCAGCCAGCCAGCCAGCCAGCCAGCCAGCCAGCCAGCCAGCCAGCCAGCCAGCCAGCCAGCCAGCCAGCCAGCCAGCCAGCCAGCCAGCCAGCCAGCCAGCCAGCCAGCCAGCCAGCCAGCCAGCCAGCCAGCCAGCCAGCCAGCCAGCCAGCCAGCCAGCCAGCCAGCCAGCCAGCCAGCCAGCCAGCCAGCCAGCCAGCCAGCCAGCCAGCCAGCCAGCCAGCCAGCCAGCCAGCCAGCCAGCCAGCCAGCCAGCCAGCCAGCCAGCCAGCCAGCCAGCCAGCCAGCCAGCCAGCCAGCCAGCCAGCCAGCCAGCCAGCCAGCCAGCCAGCCAGCCAGCCAGCCAGCCAGCCAGCCAGCCAGCCAGCCAGCCAGCCAGCCAGCCAGCCAGCCAGCCAGCCAGCCAGCCAGCCAGCCAGCCAGCCAGCCAGCCAGCCAGCCAGCCAGCCAGCCAGCCAGCCAGCCAGCCAGCCAGCCAGCCAGCCAGCCAGCCAGCCAGCCAGCCAGCCAGCCAGCCAGCCAGCCAGCCAGCCAGCCAGCCAGCCAGCCAGCCAGCCAGCCAGCCAGCCAGCCAGCCAGCCAGCCAGCCAGCCAGCCAGCCAGCCAGCCAGCCAGCCAGCCAGCCAGCCAGCCAGCCAGCCAGCCAGCCAGCCAGCCAGCCAGCCAGCCAGCCAGCCAGCCAGCCAGCCAGCCAGCCAGCCAGCCAGCCAGCCAGCCAGCCAGCCAGCCAGCCAGCCAGCCAGCCAGCCAGCCAGCCAGCCAGCCAGCCAGCCAGCCAGCCAGCCAGCCAGCCAGCCAGCCAGCCAGCCAGCCAGCCAGCCAGCCAGCCAGCCAGCCAGCCAGCCAGCCAGCCAGCCAGCCAGCCAGCCAGCCAGCCAGCCAGCCAGCCAGCCAGCCAGCCAGCCAGCCAGCCAGCCAGCCAGCCAGCCAGCCAGCCAGCCAGCCAGCCAGCCAGCCAGCCAGCCAGCCAGCCAGCCAGCCAGCCAGCCAGCCAGCCAGCCAGCCAGCCAGCCAGCCAGCCAGCCAGCCAGCCAGCCAGCCAGCCAGCCAGCCAGCCAGCCAGCCAGCCAGCCAGCCAGCCAGCCAGCCAGCCAGCCAGCCAGCCAGCCAGCCAGCCAGCCAGCCAGCCAGCCAGCCAGCCAGCCAGCCAGCCAGCCAGCCAGCCAGCCAGCCAGCCAGCCAGCCAGCCAGCCAGCCAGCCAGCCAGCCAGCCAGCCAGCCAGCCAGCCAGCCAGCCAGCCAGCCAGCCAGCCAGCCAGCCAGCCAGCCAGCCAGCCAGCCAGCCAGCCAGCCAGCCAGCCAGCCAGCCAGCCAGCCAGCCAGCCAGCCAGCCAGCCAGCCAGCCAGCCAGCCAGCCAGCCAGCCAGCCAGCCAGCCAGCCAGCCAGCCAGCCAGCCAGCCAGCCAGCCAGCCAGCCAGCCAGCCAGCCAGCCAGCCAGCCAGCCAGCCAGCCAGCCAGCCAGCCAGCCAGCCAGCCAGCCAGCCAGCCAGCCAGCCAGCCAGCCAGCCAGCCAGCCAGCCAGCCAGCCAGCCAGCCAGCCAGCCAGCCAGCCAGCCAGCCAGCCAGCCAGCCAGCCAGCCAGCCAGCCAGCCAGCCAGCCAGCCAGCCAGCCAGCCAGCCAGCCAGCCAGCCAGCCAGCCAGCCAGCCAGCCAGCCAGCCAGCCAGCCAGCCAGCCAGCCAGCCAGCCAGCCAGCCAGCCAGCCAGCCAGCCAGCCAGCCAGCCAGCCAGCCAGCCAGCCAGCCAGCCAGCCAGCCAGCCAGCCAGCCAGCCAGCCAGCCAGCCAGCCAGCCAGCCAGCCAGCCAGCCAGCCAGCCAGCCAGCCAGCCAGCCAGCCAGCCAGCCAGCCAGCCAGCCAGCCAGCCAGCCAGCCAGCCAGCCAGCCAGCCAGCCAGCCAGCCAGCCAGCCAGCCAGCCAGCCAGCCAGCCAGCCAGCCAGCCAGCCAGCCAGCCAGCCAGCCAGCCAGCCAGCCAGCCAGCCAGCCAGCCAGCCAGCCAGCCAGCCAGCCAGCCAGCCAGCCAGCCAGCCAGCCAGCCAGCCAGCCAGCCAGCCAGCCAGCCAGCCAGCCAGCCAGCCAGCCAGCCAGCCAGCCAGCCAGCCAGCCAGCCAGCCAGCCAGCCAGCCAGCCAGCCAGCCAGCCAGCCAGCCAGCCAGCCAGCCAGCCAGCCAGCCAGCCAGCCAGCCAGCCAGCCAGCCAGCCAGCCAGCCAGCCAGCCAGCCGGGCAGCCAGCCGGCCAGCCAGCCAGCCAGCCAGCCAGCCAGCCAGCCAGCCAGCAGGCGGGCAGGTGGGCAGGCGGGCAGGCGGGCAGGCGGGCAGTCAGGCAGGCAGGCAAGCAGGCAAGCAAGCAAGCAAGCGGTTGCACAGGTGCATTTTGCCCTCCGGTGGTTTTTGCAAAAGAGGTTCCGTTTTTGACCAGGGCCGGGTAGAGGACGGGGCGTGGCCCTGGTTGAGTACCAGGAGAGTTCCTGGCTGCGGCTGCCAGTTGACGGCGGTGACGTTCCATCTTAAATGTCTCGCCCCCCCTGTAGCTGACAGGATGCGTCTCCCCACAGTTCGCACAGTGGTGTACAGCGTCTTCCTTGGTGTTTTTTGGGCAGTCAGCTAAGCGGTGGAGGTCACCGCAAAGAACACACCGGGAGGTCATATTACACATTTTGAATGTATGGCCTAATTGTTGGCAGTTAAAGCACTGCGTGATATTTTGGAAGGTTTTTAAGACCTCCACGGTGACCATCATATGGCACACTTCGCTTTCCTGTATAAGTTTCTGGTTGTCAGAGGTTCTGTTCAGGTTTATCTGGTAGTTCGGGAGAGGGCTGCCGCGGGACACCATCTGTCGTACCTGAACGCCGGTGTAACCCTTCTGCTCCAGGTCCTCCTTTATGTAATCTACCTGCAGGTCTGCAGGCAGGCGTTTGATTACATAACGCAGGGACTGGTCGTTTCTGGGCGTGAAGCTGTAATTTTCCACACCGGCATTCGTCAGGAGCTGCATTGTTGGAATGGCGTCCTGTTTCCTCTGGAGGAAGAGCTTCAGGCAATCCCTCGTTGTCTGTATTTTGTAGGTTCCGTTGTGTAGCTTGTTTCGCAGTATTTGGAGGACCTTCACTGCTTGCTTGGTGTCTGGGATTATAATTCTTGGCGGCTTTTGGTTTTCTTCTGCTGTGGTCGTCGGGGCTGTAGGTGTGGCTGCTAGGTGGAGGGGACTGGGTTTGAGGGGAGGGGGGCGGGTTTTTGTTTGTGGTTTTTGCTGAAGTGTGATTTTTGGTTTT
Source organism: Tenodera sinensis (assembly GCA_030765045.1). NCBI lineage: Eukaryota > Metazoa > Arthropoda > Insecta > Mantodea > Mantidae > Tenodera > Tenodera sinensis. The sequence goes on from JAUKNM010000167.1 coordinate 180,535, forward strand.
GGTTTTGGTAGTTGAGGAAAGGATACTTGTGAAGGTGTTGGCAGTGTAAGGTCCTCTGTGACCTCGCGTTCTGCGGTTTCCAGTGCGGAGAAAGAGTTCTTCAAAGTGAGGGAGGGGATGCGGCGGCCTGGACTGCCTCGGGATTCTTTTGTTCACGGTGTGTTGGCCGGGGCGTTCACTGTCTGAATTACTCTCCCGGCCACTGTCACGGATGCGTTTCTTCCTGTATGAGGCAGTCTTCCATCCTTCATTCATCCTCACCAGTTCTCTTTTCTTGACAGCATAGTCTTTATAGCAAAACGCGAGGTCCTGCGTAAACTTGTAAAACTTGTCGGAGTCTGCGTCCATGTTTGTGAGTATATTTGTGTAATAGTTTATTTCGGATTGAATGTCTTCCACTTCCTTTCGTAATTTCTGGAGGGATTTACCGTGCACGCTTGTGGTTGCTGCACGCTTTTTATAGGATAAAAAGCTTTCCCACAACGAACTTCTGCAGCTGCGCAGTAGAAACAGTCCCCACCCGAACTTTGTTTCCATTGGCTCAAATAAGAAGTTGCCCTTCTTTCGAATATTGCAATATTGCGAAATGATTTAACAGTTTTTTTATCATGAAAGTGACAAACACATGCATTAATGTAATTTCAAAGATAGTGTATGAATATCTGAAACATGTCTTTATTCTCGTTTCTTATTCAATGAACTGAATGCCGAAGGTTCAGTAAGAAACAGCAAGAAATGTGTTCCAATAAAAAATTAAAGTCGAATAACACTGAAAGCAAAATGTTTGAAATATACGCTGTTTGGATTCCTACTCATTATCATTGTTACTGTTAGCATCACCATGCTATCATCAGCTCCAGGGATTAAGTCTTATACGGTCTGTTGCGGTCTCATTTCTTCTAGCACTATGGAGCTCATCTTGTGTTCTGTCTACAAACCTTGCTTTTCCGTTTGGTTTGTAGCTTGTAATGAGTTTTGGTGTGCGGTCAACATTTATTCTTTGTATGTGTTGTTTCCAAGCATATTTTCCCCCTAAAAGACTGGCATGGATTTTAAAATTTAACAGTACGATTGTTTTATTGTATTGCATGATACTATTATTACTGTGCAAGGGAAATAATAAACATCTCGCGCGTTGTCAGCTCCATACATGTTATGGAGACTTAGAATGTCATAATCAAGCTATTGCTATATGGCTGATATAACGTTTTCATAAATTGTTTTTTGATTGTTAAAATTTCTAAATAGCATGATGTTTAGGCAACATTGTTACTTTGTTATTTTAGCATTATACAAGCAACGTAATAATGTAAAAACTACAAAAATCTATCAACGTTGTGCCTAGAAGAGTTAAATCTGTAAGGAATCATTTTCAGTCGCTTCCGAGCAGAGGCAAACCTCCCTAAGATATAACACATGAGTAGAATTTTGCAAAAGAAAATATTTGTTATCAAGTGTTAGCACTAATAAATGTTCATTCCATTTTAAGGACCCGGCTATAAACAAAGTTATTAATGCAACTTACATCTGGTGAAAAGTTCCACCTGAGCTTCATTAAATCCAAGAACTGTTATTACTTGAAAAAATATATACCTACTTTCGGAGTATCAAGTTCTAGTAAAAATCTTTTACACTGAGCTTTATTAAAACCAAGAACTATTACTACTTGAGAAAACATAAATACTTTCGGGGTATGAAGTTCTAGTAAGATCTTTAAGTATTTTTATTCAAGAGCAATCCATAAAGATTAAAAGAATATGAGTCTAGGAATAGTAAAAGTATAGTATCTTAGTTGTGTGCCTTGCAATAAGACTGCAAACAAATGCAATCTGCTGAAAAGAAAGAAAATAAATTTTGAATTTTAAGTGTTACTAGCTGAAATACGCTGGGCTGTCCGCGGTTTTGACAATTTGTACATAAACGTTCAGAACTACATTGAATATTATAAAGAATCCAAAATAACCAAAGGAGATAAATAAGAAAAAAACAGGGAAAACTTTATGGCGCAGGGAAGAAAAGTGTGCAGAGAAAGCTATATGAATGTAAAAACCGTAAGAGATAGGTAAAATCTTCCTACGCTAAAATTTAGATCTCGCTAAAACACATTTTAAATTCGAGTAAATATTTTAGCGTGAAACATTTCCTCCTTTTTTTTTTCTTCTCTTTGGGAAAGGGGAGACAGAAGTAGAGTTGGAAGGATAAAGAGTTGGCTTATTTCGCCAGGAGAGGAGGGGGAGAGAAGGAAGACTAAGGGGATGGCTTATTGCGCGAGGGATAGGGAGAGGGGAGTTGTGGGAAATTTCAGCGTTTATTTATTTATTGATACGTCGGGCTGGCGAGGTTCCGCATATTGCACCCTCGTTAGTGCGAAAAAGTGTCAGCCGGCTAGTCCCGGCATCGGTGGAGTGCTTTCCGGGTAGCAGCCATGGCAGGTGCCCTGACTACAACACGCGGGTAGTTCAATGGTGAGATTTCTTGGTAGGTGGTCGTGCACCTTCGTGCATTCTGCGTAGAATGTGTAGAGGGTTCAGAAGAGAACGGCGTAGACTGCGTTGGCACTTGTCACAATGCAAGTCGGTGAATGTCGTCGAGGCATATTCCGGTGGTGGGGCAGATCATATATCGGCATTTGTCCTCGCAGTTTGCGACTTAGAGTGGTGGTAGTAGCCATTGCGTTTGTACATTGCTATTTGCTCAGGTGTCGGTAGAATGCGTGCCTGTTGCACATGTGTCGGTAGGTCGTAAGTTTGTTCCTGTTGCGCATGTGTCGGTAGATCGTATGCTTGTTCTTGTTGCCCAGGTGACGGTAGATGGCGCTCCCACGTCTGTAGATGGTAAGTTTGCTCATGTGTCGGTAGTTGGTGTGCTTGTTGCTTGTGTGCCGGTAGGTGGTGCGTTTGTTCTTGTAGCTCAGGTGACGGTAGATGGCGGTCCCACGTCGGTAGATGGTAGGTTTGCTCATCTGTCGGTAGATGGTGTGCTTGTCGCTCGTGTGTCGGTAGATGGAGTTGTTGTTGCTCGTAGTGCTGCTCCCTGTTGAGTGGAGGTGAAGGTAGTGAGGTCTGAGTCAGGACCCTCTAGATTAACGGACCTGACCCTGGCATCCCAGTTGTACAAAAATGGCGTCGGCTGGTGGGAGTGATTTCTGAGGTGTTTCCACACGCTGTTTTTCGTATTATTTTCTGTCTTCGAGTTATTGTTATAATAATTCCTATGTAAGTTTGTCTTCATATTAGCAAAGCGAGTGTTTCGAAAGTTTTATTTGGGCAGTATAGGGAACGGGAATAAATCTAATAATGTGTTGACTGTGCCGTGTGTTTAACCACGTGTTCATGTTTATTGTGTTTCATCTAAGGCTATGGCTACATTAGCCGTATAGTGTGGTTAATTTATCTGTTTGCAAGTACAATTTGTGTCACGATTACAGTGGTGAGTGGTTGTTGAAGAACTGTTCCAGTAGTGTATGTTAATGTTGCCATACTACAACCTAACCTCAAACATCACAATGCACCGTAACTGTTGCATTCCCGGATGCAAATTAAAAATCAGAAACTTTCAGTTAAAACAAAAGGTAAATTACAACGTAAAGCTTCTAAATTCAGTATTTAATTACTATAAATTGCAGCGTTATGTGTGTTAGTTGCCGGTGTATATATAACATGGTGAATAGTGTGAATAGTGAAAGACAATAATTTCGAGTGAACTCAATTAGTGGCATCTGCAACACCAACAGTTTGTTTCATGTAAGTAGTATGCTGCTTGTATTTATACATTATCTTTTGTCTTTGTAATTTAAATGTGTAGCTGTAGTTTAGAAGAAATGTGTTATGCTGCTGCATGTAAAACTGTAGACCATAGCAAAGTTTGGTAAATATTTACAAAATCGGCCGCTCGAGAAAACGAATGAAACATAGTGCAATGGATGCAGTTTTTATTGCTGTAAGTCTTGTATCTTGTAAGTTTTATTGTGTGCTCAAGCTTCGTGTTTTATTTATGAGAAAATTTCGTACGTGCGATGAAGTGGTTTTATTTCGCTTATGCGGCCGATATTTAGCTAATAAATGTGTATAAACGAGTGTAATATATGCTACAATGATTGATTAATGCATTTACGTTGAAATTATTGCATAAACACTGCCCAAATTGTAAATATTTCGATAACAGTACCCTGTCACCCCGCTCATATACATACATTAACCTAACCTAACCTAACACAATGTTGCTTTACAATGCTGATTTAAGATTACGTATTTCATATATTTCATTTATAGTGCTGTTTTACGGTTATTATTTTTAATATTTCATCTGCTTTTGTGAATTCCCCCTGTAAAATAAAGTGTCATGAAGTGCTGAGTAATAAGTTGTTGCAACCTGAGTAATCAAAAGTCTTCAGTAATAGTAAAAGCAAATTTCCACCCTAAAGCTTTTGAATTCAGTAGGTAGCTAATTATTCTAAATGGCAGCATTTGTATATCAGCCATCCAGTATAGTATGTTTTGTGTAGGTATATAACATTATGTACATTGTACAAGTGTGACAAACAGTGTAAACAATGATTAATAATTGAGTCAACTCAATGTCAACACTTCTGTTTTATTTAAGTAACATGCTGCTTGCAGTTTTGTCTATCTTCTTTGTAATTTGAGTGTGTAATGCAATTACATAATGGCATGTAGACCTGTAGATTGCATGAATGATATTTAAGGTTATATATTTCATTGCCCATGGGTTATCGTTTAATATTAAATGTCATCCTTTTTTGTTTACTTGAGGTTATGTGATAGTGTTTTTGTGCGTAACACAGCCCATATTCACAAAATAGGCGTGTTATTACACAACATTTTTATATTACTACGTTGAAATCGTAGCCTGTAGACGAGTTGTTTATAAGTAGTTCCCAACACATAGGCCGCCATCTTGAATCACAGTGTCAGGTCCGGTATTTAGGAGGTCCTGGTCTGAGTGCTTGCTTCATGTGTGGTGGTCGACGGTTGGTTCTCTATTCTGTAAAGTTTTCGTTGAATTGATGCCAGTAATTCAGTGTTGTCCAGTTCTATGGTTGCGGTGCGGAGTTCTTCTAACAGTTTTGCTTCAGCGTTAAAGCCAGTGGTGTGGTGTAGTAGTTGTCGTGAGATTTGTGCATGTTCTTTGCGGTGTGTTCTGCGTAGTGTGTTGATTTTCTTGTTGATCTTCTGTATATCTTGCTGTAGTGATGTGAGTTTGGTTGTTGTAGTATTGTGTTGCTCGTGAACGGCAGTTGTGGCGACTTGAACTTGGGTCCTTACGGTGGCCGTGGAGTTGGCAATTGTCACGGCGGCTGTTAGTTGAAGTACGGCGTTCTCAAGCTTGTCCAATCGTTTGTGGAGGCTTTGGACCTCCTGGCGGATGTCCTTGGCCTCGTTCCTTGGCAGTGGCGTCGTGCTGGTGACAGTGGCGTACGTTGGGCTGGTCTGTTGCGATGTTGATGCTGCTGTGCTGGTAGGAGCTGGTCGACGGCGAGGCTGTGTGGCTGCGGTGGCAGGTACAGGTTGTGGGGCCTGGGCCCGTGGGTAGTGGGGGCACTGCGCTTGACCCGTGAAATGGCCTATGCCATTGCAGGTAGCGCAGTACCGGCGTCGACGGCGGAGATCATGGCTGGTGCACTCACTAGTGAGGCCGTAGGCTCCACAGAAATGGCACCTTGGTGCGGCGCTGCAGGTGGTGGCGTCGTGCCCATATCTGCAACATCTGCGGCAGGGCACTTGTCGTGTAGTCCTGGCGGGCTCTGCAGGCAGGCGCCGCCCAAGTAAGGGCAAGCTCGACCTTATGGCGGCTTCTCGGTCTGCTGAGCCGGCGATGATGATCCTCATCAGGTGCGTTGGTCCTCGGGAGGTGACGATGCGAGTGGCCCTCAATGCTGATGGCCACTCATGTTGTGCTCTGCTCAGTAGATGCCTCGCTGGGAAGTCGCGAGGAACTCCTCGGATAATAACGCTGGCCCCCGAGAGGGGACCAGTGTGTGCGGGCGGCGGTGGTGTGTTGGCCGGGAGATGTTCCGTGGACGGCGTTGGTGGAGCCGGCAACTCCAGGATTGGCACTGCCACTGCCTCTCCCGGGGAGCTAGCCTCCTGCCTGGGTGGCAGTGACCGCTCGACTGGCTGCCCACAGATTACACCATATGATCGACTCTGTGTTAAAGGATGATGTCACAAATGGCGCTGATGTCGCTATGTTTCATCACGGGGCCGGTACGAACTAACGATCCGTCGATAATGCAGTACGCCTCTATATCGACCGAGCAGCGCTACTTCCGCTTCTCCCCACCCCTCCTTCGTCCGTATTCATCGCCAGAATTAAATGCCAAATTTCTTTCGAAATCAACTCGCGCACTCACGAATAGTTCACCGCACATTTCAAAATTTCACATATTAGCGTAATACGCGTTACAAGAACTACATGGAAGCCATATGTGGTAAACGATTCTTATCCACGTAGCTGATGTATCGCATATTACGCTAATATGTGAATACTGGAAATGTACCGTAAACTGTTCATGAGTGTGCGAGATGCGACTTCGAAAGAAGTTCGGCAAGAAGAACCCACTTCTAAACTTGACATTTTTCCCCCTACAAGTAATAGTTGTCTTCAGTTAATCATAATAACTTTAGTGACCAGATGGAGACTGTCAGATCACAAATTGTTGAGACTATTCAATACATTTTTATTCCCTTTCCCTCAAGAATTTCAAATAATAGCTATAGCAATTACAACTACACATTGAGTTAGTGGCAGAGGAAAGCAGGAAAGGATACCACAAGGTTATCTGTAATGCAATTTTCTTGTACACAGTGAATTAGTAATCATGTTAAAAAGAACTGTGAAAGATAACCTTAGTGACCAAGAAATGAAAAACTAAACAGATACATGTAAATTCTAAATGAAGATAATTATACCAACAACTATGTACAAAAAAACAGCACTATCTGTTTCAAACAGAAAACAAACAAGTCATATTAACGCTTATGTTTAATAAGATTCTGAAGAGCAATTACACTTTAATATATATGTACATTACTTTCTGCACAAGTTCACAAAAGAATGTATTAAGAGAAAGATATGAAATTTGAGATTGTCTCATATGGCATTCATAATTTAACAAAACATTTAAAATTAGCACATGAGACAGTGTCACTAATCAAGCGATACGTATAACACTGTCCAAAGTAGGTGCTGCCGAAACCAATTAGGCTTCCCTGAAACAAACAACAGGAAATAGTGCAAGTAATTCATCAGTGTCTCATATAGTTCATTTCAAAACATGATCAAGTCCCTCCCATTCAAATTTAGTTTGGTTCAATTTCCTACTCCTAGTGTGTATTCTATAGTTCTACTGACACATCTTCTGAACTTTCTAAGCCTGCTTGATACTGCGCAGATTTGTTTCTCAACTGTTAGTGTGACTTGTGATTGTTGATTCATTGTGTTGTGATGGCATGTGTATGTGCCCTGGGTGTTTGAACCTGATTTGCAGCGATGTAAACATCTGTAGCATGGTGTCCTTCAGAAGGAAAGCGTGTGCTTGTCCTGTGTTGCAGATTTGCAGTGCGAAAACGAACTTGAGCTTAATTAAGGAGCCTCTGAGAAAAATTACGCAATTTGTCATGCTCAATATAAAATGGGACACTAAGAACTATATCACTTAAAGCGTGTCCATAAATAAAAACTTAATTTTTCCTGTATACATCTCTAAGAGTAAAATAACATTGTTGTAATTAAACCGCATACTACTAATGATTTGGACTAAAACAAATTGTCAAACACCTATTATACTTCACGTAATGAAATTTCAAAAAGTATATTTACATTAAATGAACATAGCCTATCGCAGTACAATGATAAACATTCTGAATAAATCCAGCAATTAATAATTGTGAAACAGGCATATTTAAGGTATATGATTACCTATCAATTACAGTTGTAGAGCTAAAATTAAGTTTCAGGACCATTTGAAAACTTTGTGTTTACATCTGTGCTGCAAATATAATTTTAATGCAACACAGAACGAAATACAATTGTACCATCAACTGTATGACTTGTTGAAAGAAAACTGCTTTCACTGCCCCAATTATACTTTAACATATTTATACACATGACCCAACCAAACGAAAACATTTGGTTTTTACATGATTATTGCTTAACAATGGATGGTGCAAAACATTCGGTTGGCCCATCATGAATAATGTAGCATATTGACCAATACCCAGTTTTCATCACAATTATTTACATTAGGGAATGTTGGGTGCCTTGATAAATAACATCAGTATATTATTATTGTTTTAAGATCATTATATTGCCTCCTAAAACTCTAAAAAGCATGCAAATAACCTTTTTCCCTACCTCGTTGGAAAGCAACACAACCTATAGTGGTGGCATATAGAAGGGACATGAGCGAGGTACGGGAAGGTGGGAAAAGTGGTATTGCCAACATATGAAACGCAGAAACGATGTGAGCAACATGCAGGAAATGGCGTGTGTTCTTTGTGAAGTGCTGATGTTGGCAACATCTGGACAGGAGAGGGAAGGGATGCAGCGTAGAGTAAGGCTCCCGTGATGCCTTGCGTGAAGTACCTGCAGATTATTTAATTTCACTGCTTCACTTTCTGCACCTTGTCTCAATAAAATGCAAGTCAAACACATTTACAGAAATAAATTACATATTATGTGTGTCAATTATTATTCCTGAAGATGTATTCTTAATATTTGTACAACAAAACAGTGCAATAGTATTAAAAGTGTGGGAAAATCTATTTGAAGAATTTTGGTCAATACGCTACATTATACCCCATCACTAAATACAAAATATCCAATTATTTTTAATAGATTGTTTCCTCATCCTCAGCAAATCTAAACTCCTCTAATTTTGTAAATGCAAAATTCTAGTTTCGCCTGTTTACCATAAACTTGCTTCTTCATTTCACTGGAGATTTTATCACATCCTTCTTTACTGAAGTTTGTAAATTTAAATGACTTCCTTGATAAAATGACAGTATTATTTTGTACAGCCAGTAAAGAAGCTTAACCTTAGTATATGATCCTACTCCATTTCTTAATGCTGTACCAACAATATTCAGATTGTGTAAGTAATCTCTCAGTGACAAAATTGAAGAAAAGATAATTTACGAAAGATGTAGCAATGAGTCTGCCATTGGGTTATGAGACAGTAAAATGGAAAATGTCTTAAAAGTAACTTACTTCACATGATACATGAAGGAAATCTGTACCATAGTCCTGAAGATGCACTTCTGTAGGTGTTCAGCACTGCAGTGGTCCAGTTTACAACGTATACAGTTCTGAAATTCAGAGAATGCAAAAAGTGAACTTACTCCAAATGCACTTTTGTTGTTCACTAGTGTTGACGAACTATCTGGTTACAAACTGTTTATTATTATCATACATAAGCAGACTAGATTCGAACTACAGTTGATTTGCAAAAAGTAATATTAGTCAGGTCTATATTGAAAATAAATAAATAAGTAATGCAGGTACATTACAAATCAGGTTATGTCATGGTTTATTTAATACATACATTATAGGTACTTACCAATGGCCTTGTGACAACAGATTTACTTTCTTCTTACTGCTCATATGCTCTTGCACGTCTTTCAAATCTTGCGGGTTTTACAAATACAAGAATATTATTTGAAGGTTTACGAGATTTACTTTCGCTATGCTGTCATTACGATTTCACAGAACGTTAACCACAACGATCACAGCTTTCAAATTTCGAATTAAATAAGATACAGGTAGCCAACTGTGCTGTTTTATTCACATCGTACATTGACTAAAATATTGTGCAAGTTATCCAATATAATATTACGCAAAGGCCTTTATCAGTAGAAACTGACATAAATGCACCAATTTGTTTTACTAAATGTGTGTTATTTTGTAAAATTATTTAGAACACAATACACAGGTGTATAACAATTGTGTTGGCACCCTTTTAATGTTTGTCGCAGGAAGTACGCAGTATCATCTAGCGTGTGAATTTGAAAGTAAAGGTTGCATGCAGCGCTCGAAATCAGGACCTCCTAAATACCGGACCTGACACTGTAATTCAAGATGGCGGCCAAAGTGGTGGGAACTACTTGTAAACAACTCGTCTACAGGCTACGATTTCAACGCAGTAAAATAAAAATGTGGTGTAATAACACGCCTATTTTGTGAATATGGGCTGTGTTAAACACAAAAACACTGTCTTAAACATAACCTCAAGTAAACAAAAAAGAATGACATTTAATATTAAACGATAAACCATGGGCAATGAAATATATAACCTCAAATATCATTCATGCAATCTACAGGTTTACATGCCATTATGTAACTGCATTACACACTCAAATTACAAAGAAGATAGACAAAACTGCAAGCAGCATGTTACTTAAATAAAACAGAAGTGTTGACATTGAGTTGACTCAGAATTATTAATCATTGTTTACACTGTTTGTTTGCACAACATATTACTCAGCACTTCATGACACTTCATTTTACAGGGGGAATCCACAAAAGCAGATGAAATATTAAAAATAATAACTGTAAAGCAGCACTGTAAATGAAACATATAAAATACCTAACCTTAAATCAGCATTGTAAAGCAACTTTGGTATAGTCTACAGTTTTACATGCAGCAACATGACACATTACTACAACTACACATTTAAATTACAAAGACAAAAGATAATGTATAAATACAAGTAGCTTACATGAAACAAAGTTTTGGTGATGCAGCTGTCACTAATTGAGTTCACTTGAAATTATTGTCTTTCACTATTCACCATGTTATATGTATATACACCGGCAACTAACACACATAACGCTGCAATTTATATTAATTACATATTGTATTTACAAGCTTTGCGTTGCAATTTACCTTTTGTGTTTAGTGAAAGTTTCTCATTTTTAAGTTTACAATAATTATTCAAAAATATATTGCTTAGGACTTTACAGCACTTCTTTACAAGTTTTTGTAGAGGTAGTCCACATTGACAGATTTCCTCAAAGTCAACAGAGTGCTGTTCATAATGAAGCATTGCCAATTGCACCACAAGCTTTCTTTGGCAATTTAGGTGCAAGAAATCCTTTTCATATTTCTCACCAACTAAAATGGTGAATATTTTAAACACCAGTACACACAAATGTATCACAAAATCTGAAGGACACTTGAGACCTCCACGATTGATAGCATCAAAGTATGACAATCTTGCATCACACTCAATTATTAAATTTCTAGCAGAGGATAATGTAGAGGTACATGTTGCACATTTGTCTTTGTTTAATTTCAGTGTGTTAAGAACACTGTGTGCCACGTAGCCACCAATGCATATTATCACTTCTTTATTAGTTTCAATTTCAGCTGAATCGACACATTCAATTACAGATTCAAACTTTTCTAGAACTGTGCTTGGTACATTTTCATCATTGGAAACAGTTTTGCTGGAGCAAGAGGAAACAAAGGATGTAATAGAACATTCCCCAAACAAGGCAGATTTTAATTTAATGACACTACAAATTTTCAGTTTTCTTTCAGATTCTAGGACCTGTTCTACTGAAATGTGATAATTTCCACCACTCATTTGTCTATACTGTCCAAATCTACCCTCCAGCTTATCAGTTTGGAACTTTCCTGCCAAAATATACTTCCATTTAAAGTTATAAAAAATGTATTTACACATATGTACAAAAGTGTCTAAAGTGTGTGTGAGAGCAACATGTGTTTCATTTGTCAGTTTACCATTGACTGCTGAAGAATGCCACACTTTCAGAAACAGTGAAAACTCTTCTAAAAATGTAAGTTTTGGATCTTCAGGTCCCTCGATAGGGTTGCAATCAAGATCTCTGTTATGTTTTCCTTTCCATGGACTTTTGACATTTGAAATCTTCCACCATTTGGTAATAAGCTGGAGAAAATTTACTGTTCCTGTAGAAAATTCATTAGGGCACTCGGCCAACTTCCTTTGCAGGGCTACTATGTTTTTGTCATCAAATATCTTTATTGCTAGAGAAACATTCTGCCTCTCAAAAGAAGAGGGAAAAAGTGCCTTTCTGGTGAGTGCAGGAGCTTCCTTAATTATGCTATTTTGCTCTGATTCGAAAACATGTATTAAGTCACTGAACTTAGCTTCTTCTGTAAAATAGGTAAAAGTGATAGATGATGTGGCACTATCATTTATGCTGCTTTGCAACCAATCTTGAGTAATGCCTGACTGAATGTCATTCTTGTTCGGAATATTGAATATCTGGTTTCCTACATTGAGCCAATTGTTTCTTATGCACTTTAACAAATGCACTGAATCAAAAAGTAAGAAGAGTTTTTTGTCACTATTTGAGGGATTTTGTACACTCACTTTTAATGACCCATTACATAAGTGCTGAAACATCCCTTTATTCACCCTGTTGTTGTCAGATATAAGACAAAGAGCAGTGTATCCACAAATTTCCAAAGTGTTCAGTACTTCAAGGGTCATTTGATGCAATGATGTGCTATTTATATTTTTTACTGGGAAGAGAGCAATGACATCTAAATTTCCAGATAGAGGAGATGAAATCATGAATGCTTGGATTGTAGTGGCAGTATCAGCTTCCTTCTCTTTATTTGTGGCAATCCCTTCTATTTTCCCACCCTTATAACTCAACTTGGGCATAACGTAAATTTCATCTAGCAATACACTTACTATTCTTTCATGTTCCCCAATAAGTTTACATTTTTCTGCAAGATATTTTACTTGGGAAGAATTTATCATATTATTATTCCCCAACTTGCAGAGTAGCCTTCTTAAATAAGCTGGATGAGGAAGTGACATAACCTTACTTGTCTGAATCAAACGATAGGCTCCAGGAAAAGAGTAAAATAATACTGAAGCCCAAAACAAAGTTTCCGATGAGTACCTTGGTTGTGTGGACACAGCAAGTTGAAATTGTTCTCTTAAGAACACCAATTTCTTTTTTGTTTTATCTTCAAAATTGGCAAGGTCCATGTTGCCAAACCAATTCAAAAACAATGCAAGTTTATCATTAGTACTTACATTTTCCTCTTCAAATGCTGCTACATGACTCAACAGGCAATCAAACTTTGTCCACTTATCACATATTAATTTCTCACCCAAACACCATTCAAACCGTTTCTTGGGAACTTCTGCATTATTGTGAAATATGTGCACTGAGAGAGATGGCATGATTTTAATACACACAGTCACTTTTGGTGGTTCACTAACACACATGTCATCTATTTTACATAAAGAAATATAAGCACTATCAGGCCTGCTTATTAAAATGAAAGGACTCACATTTCTTCTTTTCAACTTATCCACAAACTCACAGTATCCACTTATATTGTCCCTTTCGTTCCACTCTTCAAATTGTTTTTGGTCACGGGCATGAACTTGGTTCATACGCTCACTGGGGTCCTTTCTTTTAGGAGGCAATTGTTTTGTTAAGTATGATGGTTGATTTTCAAAAATAGTCGGAAATGCACCGTCTTGCAGTTTAATCCTCTTCCTTGGCACTGTTATAAAAGAACCATCATTACAAGGGAATTTATCCTCTCTTACAATAAACTCGGCAGCAAAATGTTTTATGCATACAGCTGACTGCTTTGATGGTGTAAAGTGTTCACGGTGTATGGATCTTATCCATTTTTCTCTAAGCTCTTCATCTTTTGGAAAAATGAATATCGGAACTAATGGTCCATCTTTATTGTAGTTGGATTTGCATCCGGGAACACAACAGCTACGGGGCATTGTGATGTTTGAGGTTAGGTATGGCAGCAATAACAAACACTACTGCAATAGTTTTTCTTCAATAACCTCTCACCACTGTAATCGTAACACAAATTCTACTTTCAAACAGATAAATTAACCACACTATACGTCTAATGTAGCCATAGTCTTAGATGAAGCACAATAAACATGAACACGTGGAAAACACATGGCACAATCAACACGTTATTGAATTTATTTCCGTGCCCTATACTGCCCAAATAAAAGTTTTTAAACACTCGCTTCGTCAATATCAAGACAAACTTACATATGAATTATTATGCTAAACAATAACTCAAAGAAAAAATGCGAAAACAGCGTGTGGAAACACCTGAGAAATCATTCCCACTTGCCGACGCCATTTTTGTACAACTGGGATGCCAGGGTCAGGTCCGTTAATTTAGGAGGTCCTGCTCGAAATGCACGGTGACCTTGACAGAACGATGTAGAACCGGAAGTGCCTATTCCAGTCGGCACCCACTGTGGATGCCTCTCTAACTGCGGTGAAGTGGTGTCAGCGCAGGGGGGCCTCTTCCCGCTTCCCGCGCAATTGCTCTTCCTAGAGCTGTCTGCTGATGACGTCATACGGGAGTCACGCAGTACCGATATTCACACGTGCAGCTTACATTTTACGATATAATTCAAACCCCATCGTGCTAATTAAGTGTCTCTACTCTACTTTCCTTGTTTTCTGACATGAAATGTCAACGCAGGCGTTTTAATTGAACAAAAACAAAGCTCTCATTGTGTAATATTTCGTAAAACAGAAATGAAAATTATCTGTAGGAGGAAGGAACAACAGTGTGCCACATAATCGTGCAATTATTACTTTGTTAAGAGCTTTCAACACGCTTTTTTCACTTTCTTTAGGATTTAAGTTATAATTGCAACGCAGCCCTTACTAAAAGGCCTTTTAATAATGTAATAAACGAAAACAGAATGTGATACTGAAATTCTTTCCCTATTAAGACAGTATTTTATTGACTGAGCTGTTCTTCTAAGAATAGCTGTGTGGCCACTCGTTTTCAACAATATGAAGATGCAGCGCAGAGGAAAATGAAATAAATAACACAATTACGACAGCTGTCATTTTTGAAAATACCAATATATTTGAAACGGAGAGAGAGAGAGAGAGAGAGAGAGAGAGAGAGAGAGAGAGAGAGAGAGAGGGTGAGATGGTTTGTCTATCGCTTTCACCTATGAATCCTTTATAATGTGTAATGAAATTCTATCTCTGTTAACATGAATATATAGAAGGATAAGACTTGGTAAGAATACTTTGCGCAAGAGTGAGCAAAGAAAATCATTTGTATATAGCATATCAGATTTTTATCATTGAAATATATGCTGTGCATATTTTAATACATTAAACAACTATAAATAATTTTAGTTATACATATTGCGCGTTTTCATAGATGACCTCAGTGATCAAAACTAGAGAAAATCTGATTTGAGGCTGTAAAATAATGTGATTAATTGCAAATTACGTTTATTTGTGAAATATCATCAAAGTATTGTATAATTGCAAGGCTATTCCAGCACGGGCCGATTGCTCCTTGGGAAAGAAAATATTGTCCGTATTTCCCGAATGTGAAAGAAGCACTGCATAGCTATACAGGAAGGGTCATTAGCCTTTCGTTCATGTTAAACCTGAATTTCAGTACGGTTTGGGAAAAGGCGGTGCACACCCTTTGACAAAACAAGGGTCATTGTATTTCGCTTCCTTTTATCTTTGTTTATCTTAAAAGGGTTGGAGTCATTCTGTCTCAGCCATGGCGCATTTAAAATAGCACGAAGTAGCATAATAAACGTGCCGAATTGTCCTATGAGATGCACTTAGTGGTACGTGTTAACGCACTAATTTCTAAGACAGAAAATTTTGTATTTTCTGGAAAACACATCTTGAAGTCACGCCTATGCAATTATTTCGACGAATCACAGAACAATATTTTAAATAATATCTTTATGTGATTCACTATACTGATCAATCAGGTGCCCCAATTTCGCGCTCCAGGACAGTTGCAAACAATGCTATTTTCGATCACCTAGTATGTAGCTAGTCTTTGTTGATGCTACATATTTGGAAATACAAGTGTGTGAATTGGTGTTAAAAATGAATGTTTCTAAAAGCAAGCTTAACTGTGCTGTTGCTCAGTGTAGCAATAGAGGGACAAAAACTTCGGGAGTAATGTATCACCGATTTCCAAAAAAATGACAAAGTAAGGCGTACATGGATATATCGTAAGCGGAGCGATAAGTTTAACGCCAACAATACTCGAGTGTGCTCCGTGCATTTTCGTCCTGAGGATTATCAACGGTACTTACGGAATGAATTACTAGGGTTACCTACAAGGAAAATTTTACGTGCCTCTGCGGTGCCGTGTTTGCTGATTCCCAACTGGTATGGTGACACGCTCCCCGGTTCGAGCTCAGAAAGCAGCACAAGCACCAGCCAAACTAATGAAAAGGTATGTAATGTCAAAACGTAATTGTTTATTTGGGTATGTTTACTGAAAGTACGAGATATATAAATGTGTCTCATTAAGAGCATATACATATCCTTCATTTGTTTCTCGTTTGGTTTTACAATAAAAACTTATCTTTCCGGTAATAACTTTAATAACTTCTGCAACAACATGACCAAATGTAAGTCTACTTTTAAGATCAAACAATAATTTGTTACTTCTTATTTTGATTGTAGTTTCGGTGGCGGTAGTAAAATTGGTTTGTAATTAGTAGAATGTGTTGAACGTTTCTAATGTGTTTTCAGTTAAGTTTTCTTTTCTATCACATATCACTGTATTTTTCTACACTTTATTAATTATTGCTTAAGTGTTTACGCACTGGAACTGTCAGTCAATGCTTTAAATGGTATATGTCGAAACGGGTTTAAAGCGCTCACTCTCTATTGCCGTCTGAACTGCGCGCGCTCTCAGACCTCCATGTGACGTATGTTGCCTGCAACCAATGGCAGCAATTGTGCCGGAGTGGCCTACCTTCTTTCTCTAGTAACCTTGGTCAGCGCTAGTGGTCGCTTGGCGCGGCGGTGGCCGCAACTACGGTGGCTGTGTTGGTTGTCTCGGCGGTGACGGTTGCACTCACAGGTTGCACTGGCTGTCTCGGCGGTGGTGATGCTTTTGGGTTCCGGGGCCGATGTGGTTCCAGAACCCGGCGATGACGGTGATTTCCTGCGTAGCTTTCTTCTTCCCATATCCCTGAAACATTTCGTGCCTAAACGCTCGTTAAATCTAGCAGCTTGCACCTACAAGTAAATATACGACAATGTAACTTCCGAAACTGTTTATCTCAAACAACATGAACGAGATAGACGAATAAGTGTTTGTTGAAGCATGCGCCAATAGAGATCGCTAGCATACAGAGCAGAAGTGAGCGCATTGCTCGCTCCCCCTTGTGGGAATGAATGAATGAAAAAGGTATTTGGGCATGTTTTCCAACATGCCCTGGCTGTTGGGACAGTCCCTCTTCAGCCGCGTTTTTTAGTTTTTGTTGTGTTACGGGGCGGAGGGGTTTTTCGTGTGTGCGTTTTATGGTTTTGTGTGTTCGTAGTGTGGTTGTGTGGGTTGGTGTGTGTGTGTTCATCCCTGTATGTGTGGTGGTGGCTTCTGCCCTCTGAGAAGATGGCAATTTTGTTTTATTGTGTGGTTATGTGTGTGTGTTGCTGCAACAGCTCAAGGTTAGTTTTTGTCTGTGTTGTGTGTTATATGAGTTTTGTTATGTGTGTGTAAGTGTGTTTGTGTTTACTGTGTGCTTGTGTTTTTTATAGTGATTGGTGTGCTGTCAATGGTCGTGTGTGTCATTTTTATGTGTTTTCATCTATAAATATTGCCAGCTGGTTGCCAACTCTGGTCGTGTTTATGGCTTTTTTGAGCGTCTTTTGTGCTGTCTGTGTCAGGTTGTGTAGGAAACGTGCTCTGTGTGCGGGTGGTGTAATGTCATATATGGGTGGTATTAGTGTGCTGAGTATTTGTGTTATTGTCGTGTTTGTGATGTCGCGTATGTATTTTGTAATGATTTGCTGTATGTTTTTGAGTTGGTCTTGTAGGGACTTGATTTGTTGCTCTGATTGTGATATTACGTCTTGGAAAGTATTTGCTGCTTCGTGTTTTGACATGTGTTTTTTAGTTTCTGGGATCTTAGGGCAGTTTGTCTCGGGCCAGTCAGTCACGTGTTGTGGTTTTGGTGGCGTGGGGATGTTGTGGGGGAAGATGTAGGTCTTGGCGGTGTGTTCTGGTTGTGTCGGGGGTTGTCTGGGATACATCGGGCATTTTACTTGCCCGGTGTAGTGCCCGTTTTGTCGGCAGGTGGAGCAGTAGGGTGTGTTATGTCTTATGTCGTCGTGTGTCGGAGTTATGCCCACAGTGAAAACATATGGGTTGTTGTGTGCAGTTTTCTTCGTGATGTCCGTACTTCTGACATTGTCGGCATGGAACGTGTCTGTCGGTGTGTTTTGAAGGCTCCGCCCTGAAAATTTGTTTTTCAATGACGGCGCCCTCTTTAAGTATAGCGTTTATTGTCGTGATATCTGTGCTGAAAATTCTTACAAGTTGTGTCTGTCGGTTTTGGCTGATAATCCTGGATACGCGTGTTACTTCCGGGTATGTCTCTTGTATGCTTTGCAATATCTCGTCGTCAGTTATGTCATAGGGTATGCCTTTTACTACTGCGGTCAGGGTTTTGCTTGGTCTATTAGGTTCTGTACCCCCCTTGTGGGGGGCCAGGTAAATACCTTTATCAGTCTGGGTCACTCTCCACATACCAACGTCACTTGAGTGCATGACTGTCTATGGATAGGGTTATCACGCCCACCTGCACTGCGATTTACGCGGGTTAATTTCTTTCTTCCACTCCTTTCTGTACTTCCTTCTTTCTATCCATCCTTCTTTCCTTATTCCTTTCTTTCTTTCCTTCTTTCCTTCCTTCTTTGATCCCTTCTTTCCTTCCTTCATTCCTCCCTTCTTTCCTTCCTTCTTTCTTTCCTTTCTTTCCTTCTTCCCTTCCTTCTATCCCTCTTTCCTTCCTTCCTTCTTTCCTTGCTTCTTTCCTTCCATATTTACCTCCCTCTTTCCTTCCTTCTTTCCGTCCTTCTTTCTTTCACTCCTTCCTTCTTTCCTTCTTCCCGTCCTTCTATCCTTCTTTCATTCCTTCCTGGTTGCCTTCTTTCTTTCCTTCTTTCTTTCCTTCCCTCTTTCCTTCTTTCCTTCTTCCTTTCCTTCTCTCTCTACTTCCTTCTTTTCTTCTTTCTCTCCTTCCTTCTTTTCTTCTTTCTCTCCTTCCTTCTTTCCTTCTTTCTTTCCTTCCTTCCTGCTTTCCTTTCTTCTTTCTTTCTTTCCTTCTTTCCTTTTTCCTTTCCCTCATTCCTTCCTTCCCTTCTTCTTTCCCTCTGTCTCTCCTTCCTTCTCTTCCTCTTTCTCTCCTTCCTTTTTTCTTTCTTCTTTCTTTGCTTCCTTCTTTCGTTGCTTCTTTCCTTCCTTCTTTCTTTCCCTCTTTCCGTCCTTCTTGCTTTCCTTTCGTCTTTCCTTCTATCTTTCCTTTCTTCTTTCCTTCTTTCTTTCCTCGCTTCTTTCCTTCCCTCCTTCTTTCCTTCCCTCTTTCCTTCCTTCCGTCTTTCTCCATCTCTTTCTTTCTTTCTTTCTTTCTTTCTTTCTTTCTTTCTTTCTTTCTTTCTTTCTTTCTTTCTTTCTTTCTTTCTTTCTTTCTTTCTTTCTTTCTTTCTTTCTTTCTTTCTTTCTTTCTTTCTTTCTTTCTTTCTTTCTTTCCTTCTTTCCTTCTTTCTATCTTTCTTTCCTTCTTTCTTTCTTTCTTTCTTTCTTTCTTTCTTTCTTTCTTTCTTTTTCTTTCTTTCTTTCTTTCTTTCCTTCTTTCTTTCTCTTTCTTTCTTTGTTTCTTTCTTTCCATCTTTCCTTCTTTCCTTCTTTCTTTCCTTGTTTTCTTCTTTCTTTCCTTCCTTCATTCCTACTTTCTTTCTTCCTTCCTTCTTCCTTTCTATCTTTTATTTTCTTTCTTTCCTACTTTCTTTCCTTCCTTCATTCCTACTTTCTTTCTTTCCTTCTTTCTTTTATTTTCTTTCTTTCCTTCCTTCTTTCTTTCTTTCTTCCTTCCTTTCTTTGTTTGTTTGTTTCTTTCTTTCGTTCGTTCTTTTTTTCTTTCTTTTCTTCCTTCTCATCTTCATCCTTCTTTCTTTCGTTCTTTCCTTCTTTCTTTCCTTCCTTGTTTTCTTCTTTCTTTCCTTCCCTCATTCCTACGTTCTTTCTTTCTTCCTTCTTTCCTTCTTTCTTTCTTTATTTTCTTTCTTTCTTTATTTCCTTCTTCCTTTCTTTCTTTCCTTCCTACCTTCCCTCTTTCTTTCTCTCTTTCTTTCTTTCCTTCCTTCATTCGTACTTTGTTTCTACCTTCTTTCTTTCTTTCCTTCTTCCTTTTATTTTCTTGTTTTCTTCTTTCCTTCCTTCCTTCATTCCTACTTTCTTTCTTCCTTCCTTCCTTCTTTCTTTCTTTCTTTCTTTTATTTTCTTTCTTTCTTTCCTTCTTCTTTCTTTCTTTCATTCATTCATTCTTTCTTTCTTTCTTTCTTTCTTTCTTTCTTTCTTTCTTTCTTTCTTTCTTTCCTTCTTTCTTTCTTTCTTTCGTTCCTTCTTCCTACTCTTTTCTTCTTCCTTCCTTTCTTTCTTTCTTTCCTCCTTTCTTTTATTCTCTTTCTTACCTTCTTTCTGATTTCTTCTTTCCTTCTTTCTTTTATTTTCTTTCTTTCTTTCTTTCTTTCTTTCTTTCCTTCTTTCCTTCCTTCTTTCTTTCTTTCTTTCTTTCTATCATTCCTTCATTCGTACTTTGTTTCTTACTTCTTTCTTTCTTTCCTTCTTTCTTTTATTTTCTTGCTTTCTTCTTTCTTTCCTTCCTTCATTCCCACTTTCTTTCTACCTTCCTTCCTTCTTTCTTTCTTTCTTTCTTCTTTCTTTCTTTCTTTCTTTCTTTCTTTCTCTCTTTCTTCTTCTTTCTTTTATTTTCTTTCTTTCTTTCGTTTTTCTTACTTTCTTTCTTTCTTTCTTCTTTCTTTCTTTCTTTCTTTCTTTCTTTCTTTCTTTCTTTCCTTCTTTCTTTCTTTCTTTCTTTCTTTCGTTCCTGCATTCCTACTTTCTTCCTTCCTTCTTTCTTTCTTTCCCTCTTTCTTTTATTTTCCTTCCTTCTTTCTGCTTTCTTTCTTTCCTTCTTTCTTTTATTTTCTTTCTTTTCTTTCTTTCCTTCTTTCCTTCTTTCTTTCTTTCTTTCTTTCTTTCTTTCTTTCTTTCTTTCTTTCTTTCTTTCTTTCTTTCTTTCTTTCTATCTTTCTTTCTTTCTTTCTTTCTTTCTTTCTTTCTTTCTTTCTTTCTTTCTTTCTTTCTTTCTTTCTTTCTTTCTTTCTTTCTTTCTCTTTTTCTTTCTTTCGCTCGTTCTTTTTCTCTTTCTTTTCTTCCTTCCTTCTTGCCTTCGTTCTTTCTTTCTTTCCTTTTTTTTGTTCTTTCTTTCCTTCCTTCATCCCTACTTTCTTTCTTCCTTCTATCCTTCATTCTTTCTTTTATTTTCTTTCTTTCTTTCTTTCTTTCTTTGTTTCTTTCTTTCCTTCCTTCCCTCATTCCTACTTTCTTTCTTGCTTCATTCTTTCTTTACTTCTTTCTTTTATTTTCTTTCTTTCTTGCTTTTTTTCTTTGTTTCTTTCTTTCTTTCCTTCCTGCATTCCTACTTTCTTTCTTCCTTCCGTATTTCCTTCTTTCTTTTTTTTTTTCTTTCTTTCTTTCTTTCTTTCTTTCTTTCTTTCTTTCTTCTTTCTTTCTTTCTTTCTTTCTTTCTTTCTTTCTTTCTTTCTTTCTTTCTTTCCTTCTTTCTTTCCTTAATTCTTTCTTTCTTCTTTCTATCTTTCTTTCTTTCTTTCTTTCTTTCTTTCTTTATTTTTTTCTTTACTTCTTTCTTTTATTTTCTTTCTTTCTTGCTCTTTTCTTTCTTTCTTTCTTTCATTCTTTCTTTCTTTCTTTCTTTCTTTCCTTCTTTCCTTCCTGCATTCCTACTTTCTTTCTTCCTTCCTTATTTCCTTCTTTCTTTTATTTTCTTTCTTTCTTTCTTTCTTTACTTCGTTCTTTCCTTCTTTTTTTCTTTCTTTCTTTCTATCTTTCTTTCGTTCGTTCTTTTTTCTTTCTTTTCTCCATTCTTTCCTTCCTTCATTCGTTCGTTCTTTCTTTCTTTCATTGTTTCTTATATTCCTTCTTTCTTTTCCCTTCCTTCTTTCCTTCCTTCTTCATTCATTCTTCCTTCTTTCTTTCTTTCTTTTTATTCTTTTCCTTCGTTGTTTCATTCTCTCCTTCCTTCTTTCATTCCTTCTCCTTTCTTTCTTTCCTTCTTCGCTTCCTTCTTTGCTCCCTTCTTTCCTTCTTCTTTCCATCCTTCAGTCTTACCTTCCTTCTTTCTTTCCCACCTTCTTTCTTTCCTTCTATCTCTACTTCCTTTTTTCTTCTTTCTCTCCTTCCTTCATTTCTTTCTCTCCTGCCTTCTTTCCTTCTCAATTTCCTTCTTCCTTTTCTTCCTTCTTTGCTTCCTTCTTTGCTTCCCTCTTTACTTCCTTCTTTCCTTCCTTCTTTCTTTCCTTCTTCCGGTCCTTCTATCCTTCTTCCTTTCCTCCCTTGTTTCCGTCTTTCTGTCCTTCCTTCTTTCTTTCCTTCGATCTTTCCTTATATCTCTCTTCTTTCCTCTTTCATTCCCTTCTTCCTGCTTTCCTTCCTTCTTCCTTTGTTTCTTTCCTTCCTTCTTTCTTTCTTTCTTTCCCTCCTTCTTTCCCTCCTTCTTTCCTTCTTTCCTTGTTTTCTTCTTTCCTTCCTTCCATCATTCCTACTTTGTTTCTTTCTTCCTTCATTCCTTCTTTCTTTTATTTTCTTTCATTCTTTCTTTCTTTCTTTCTTTCTTTTCTTTCTTTCTTCCTTTCTTTCTTTCTTTCTTTCTTTCTTTCTTTCTTTCTTTCTTTCTTTTCTTTCTTTCTTTCTTTCTTCTTTCTTTCTTTCTTTCTTTCTTTCCTTCTTTCTTTCTTTCTTTCTTTCTTTCTTTCTTTCGTTCTTTCCTTGTTTCTTTCCTTCTTTCCCTCTTTCATTCCTTTCTTCCTGCTTTCCTTCCTTCTTTCCTTGTTTCTTTCCTTCCTTCTTTCCTTCTTTCTTTCCCTCCTTCTTACCCTCCTTCATTCCTTGTTTTCTTCTTTCTTTCCTTCCCTCATCCTACTTTCTTTCTTTCTTCCCCTCTTTCCTTCTTCTTTCTTTTATTTTCTTTCTTTCTTTCTTTCTTTCCTTCTTTCCTTGTTTCATTCTTTCCTTCCTTCTTTCTTTCTTTCTTTCTTTGTTTCTTTCTTTCCTTTGTTTCTTTCCTTTCCTCTTTCCTGCCTTCTTTCTTTCTTCCTTGCTTCTTTCTTTCTTTCTTTCTTTTGTTCTTTATTTCCTTCTTTCTTTCTTTCTGTCTTCCTTCATTCCCTCGTTAATTCTTTCCTTCTTTCCTTTTGTGTTTCCTTCCTTCTTTCGTTCTTTCTTTCTTCATTCTTTCCTTCCATCTTCCCGTCTTTCTTTAGTTGCCTTCTTCGCCTTTCTTTAGTTCCTTCTTTCCTCTCGCTTTCCTTTCTTCTTCCCCATTTTCTTTCCTTCCTTCATTCCTTCTTTCCTTCCTTCTTTCCTTCTTTCTTTATTTTCCTTCTTTCCTTCCTTTCTTCTTTCCTCCCTTCTTTCTTCCTTGCTTCTTTCTTTCTTTCTTTCTTTGTTTCTTTTTTCTAGCTTTCTATCTTTCTTTCTGTCTTTTTTTCTTTCTTTCTTTCTTTCTTTCTTTCTTTCTTTCTTTCTTTCTTTCTTTCTTTCTTTCTTTCTTTCTTTCTTTCTTTCTTTCTTTCTGTTTTTCTTTCTTTCTTTATTTCCTTCTTTCTATCTTTCTTTCTTTCTTCTTTCTTTCTTTCTTTCTTTCTTTCTTTCTTTGTTTCTTTCATTCGCTCTCTTTCTTTCCTTGTTTCTGTCTTTCCTTCTTTCTTTCTTTCTCTTTCTTTCTTACTTTCCTTCTTTCCTTCTTTCTTTCTTTCTATCATTCCTTCATTCGTACTTTGTTTCTACCTTCTTTCTTTCTTTCCTTCTTTCTTTTATTTTCTTGCTTTCTTCGTTCTTTCCTTCCTTCATTCCTACTTTCTTTCTTCCTTCCTTCTTTCTTTCTTTCTTTCTTTTATTTTCTTTCTTACTTTTTTCTTTCTTTCTTTCTTTCTTTCTTTCTTTCTTTCTTTCTTTCTTTCTTTCTTTCTTTCTTTCTTTCTTTCTTTCTTTCTTTCTTTCTTTCTTTCTTTCTTTCTTTCCCTCTTTCTTTCTTTCTTTCTTTCTATCTTTCTTTCTTTCTTTCTTTCGCTCGTTCTTTTTCTCTTTATTTTCCTCCTTCTTTTCCTCTTTCCAACTTTCCTTCGTTCTTTCTTTGTTTCTTTCTTTCTTTCTTTCTTTCTTTCTTTCTTTCCTTGTTTTCTTCTTTCTTCCTTCCTTCATCCCTACTTTCTTTCTTCCTTCTATCCTTCTTTCTTTCTTTTATTTTCTTTCTTTCTTTCTTTCTTTCCTTCCTTCATCCTAGTTTCTTTCTTGCTTCTTTCTTTCTTTACTTCTTTCTTTTATTTTCTTTTCTTTTCTTTCTTTCTTTCTTTTTTCTTTCGTTCTTTCTTTCTATCTTTTTTTCCTTCTTTATTTCTTTATTTTTTCTTTCTTTCGTTCGTTCTTTTTTTCTTTCTTTTCTCCTTCTTTCCTTCCTTCCTTCATTCGTTCGTTCTTTCTTTCTTTCATTGTTTCTTATATTCCTTCCTTCTTTTCCTTCCTTCTTTCCTTCCTTCTTTCATTCTTTCTTCCTTCTTTCTTTCTTTCTGTTTATTTTTTCCTTCGTTGTTTCATTCTCTCCTTCCTTCTTTCTTTCCCTCCTTCTTTCTTTCCCTCCTTCTTTCTTTCCTTCTTTCTCTACTTCCTTTTTTCTTCTTTCTCTCCTTCCTTCATTATTTCTTTCTCTTCTGCCTTCTTTCCTTCTCAATTTCCGTCTTCCTTTTCTTCCTTCTTTGTTTCCTTCTTTGCTTCCCTCTTTACTTCTTTCTTTCCTTCCTTCCTTCTTTCTTTCCTTCTTCCCGTCCTTCCATCCTTCTTCCTTTCCTCCCTTGTTTCCTTCTATCTGTCCTTCCTTCTTCTTTGTTTCTTAACTTCCTTCTTTCCTTCTTTCTTTCCCTCCTTCTTTCCCCCCTTCCTTCTTCTTTCTTCTTTCCTTGTTTTCTTCTTTCTTTCCTTCCATCCATCCTACTTTCTTTCTTTCTTCCTTCATTCCTTCTTTCTTTTATTTTCTTTCTTTCTTTCTTTCCTTTCTTTCTTTCTTTCCTTCTTTCTTTCTTTCGTTCTTTCCTTGCTTCTTTCCTTCTTTCCCTCTTCCATTCCTTTCTTCCTGCTTTCCTTCCTTCTTTCTTTGTTTTCTTTCCTTCCTTCTTTCCTTCATTCTTTCCCTCCTTCTTACCCTCCTTCTTTCCATGTTTTTCTTCTTTCTCTCCTTCCCTCATTCCTACTGTCTTTCTTTCTTTCTTTCTTTCTTTCTTCCTTCTTTCCTTCTAACTTTTGTTTTATTTTCTTTCTTTCTTCCTTCTTTCCTTGTTTCATTCTCTCCTCCCTTCTTTCTTTCTTTCTCTCTTTTCCTTAGTTTCTTTCCTTTCCTCTTTCCTGCCTTCTTTCTTTCTACTTTCCTTGCTTCTTTCTTTCTTTTGTTCTTTCTTTCTTTCTTTTGTCTCTCTTTATTTGTTTCTTTTTCTATCTTTCTATCCTTTCTGTCTTTCTTTCTCTCTTCATTTTTTCTTTCTTTCTTTCTTCTCTCTTTCTTCCTTCATTCCCTCGTTAATTCTTTCCTTCTTTCCTTATGTGTTTCCTTCCTACTTTTCCTTCCTTCTTTCGTTCTTTCTTTCCTTCATTCTTTCCTTCCATCTCCCCGTCTTTCTTTAGTTGCTTTCTTCCGCCTTTCTTTAGTTCCTTCTTTCCTTCTCGCTTTCCTTTCTTCTTCCCCCTTTCTTTCCTTCCTTCATTCCTTCTTTCCTTCCTTCTTTCTTTCTTTTCCTTCTTCCTTTCCTTTCTTCTTTCCTGCCTTCTTTCTTCTTGCTTCCTTGCTTTTCTTCTTTTGTTCTTTCTTTCCTTCTTTTGTTCTTTCTTTGTTTCTTTTTTCTATCTTTCAATCTTTCTTTCTGTCTTTCTTTCTTTCTTTCTTTCTATCTTTCCTTATTTCTTTCTTTCTTTCTATCTTTCTTATTTCTTTCTTTCTTTCTTTCTTTCATTCTTTCTTTTTTTTCTTTCTCTCTTTCTTCCTTGCTTTCTTTCTTTGTTTCCTTCTTTCTTAATTTCCCTTCTTCCCACCTTCTTTCTTTCTTTCTTTCTTTCTTTCTTTCTTTCTTTCTTTCTTTCATTCTTTCTGTCCTTCCTTCTTTCCTTGTTTCTTTCTTTTCTTTCTTATTTTCTTCCTTCTTTCTTTCTTTCTTTCTTTCTTTCTTTCTTTCTTTCTTTCTTTCTTTCTTTCTTTCTTTCTTTCTTTCTTTCATTCTTTCTTTCATTCTTTCTTTCTTTCATTCATTCTTTCTTTCTTTTTTCTTTGTTTCTTTGTTTTCTCCTTTTTTCCATTCTTTAATTCTTTCTTTCTTGCTTTCCTTCTTACATTCCTTCTATCCCTCTTCCTTTCCTTCTTTATATACTTCCTTCTTTGGTTCCTTCTTACCTCTTTCCTTTCGTCTTTCCTTCCTTCTTTCTTTCCCTCCTTCTTTCTTTCCTTCTATCTCTACTTCCTTTTTTTCTTCTTTTCTCTCCTTCCTTCTTTCCTTCCTTCTTTCCTTCTTCCCGTCCTTCTATCCTTCTTCCTTTTCGTCCCTTGTTTCCTTCTTTCTGTCCTTCCTTCTTTCCTTCTTTCTTTCCTTCGATCTTTCCCTTATATCTGTCCTTCCTTCTTTCCCTATTTCATTCCTTTCTTCCTGCTCTCCTTCCTTCTTTCTTTGATTCTTTCCTTCCTCCCTTTCCTTCTTTCTTTCCCTCCTTCTTTCCCCCCTTCTTTCCTTCTTTCCTTGTTTTCTTCTCTCTTTCCTTCCATCATTCCTACATTCTTTCTTTCTACCTTCTTTCCTTCTTTCTTTCTTTATTTTCTTTCCTTCTTCTTTCTTTGTTTCTTTCTTTGTTTCCTTCTTTCTTTCTTCCTTTCTTTCTTTCTTTCTTTCTTCCTTTCTTCCTTTCTTCCTTTCTTCCTTTCCTTCTTTCCTTGTTTCTTTCCTTCTTTCCCTCTTTCATTCCTTTCTTCCTGCTTTCCTTCCTTCTTTCTTTGTTCTTTCCTTCTTTCTTTCCTCCCTTCATTCCTACCTTCTTTCTTCCTTCCTTCTTTCTTTCTATATTTTATTTTCTTTCTTTCTTACTTCTTTCCTTCCTTCATTGCTACTTTCTTTCTTCCTTCTTTCTTTCTTTCCTTCTTGTTTTATTTTCTTTCTTTCCTTCTTTCTTTCTTTCTTTCTTTCTTTCTTTCGTTCGTTCGTTCTTTTTTTCTTTCTTTTCTTCCTTGTCTTCTTCCTCCTTCTTTCTTTCGTTCTTTCTTTCTTCCTCTTTCCTTCTTTCTTTCTTTATTTTCTTTCTTTCTTTTTCTCTATCTTTCTTTACTTCCTTCCTTCCTTCTTGCTTTCTTTCTTTCTTTCTTTCTTTCTTTCTTTCCTTCCATCATTCCTACTCTCCTTCTACATTCTTTCTTTCTTTCCTTGTTTCTTTTATTTTCTTTTTTTCTTTTTTGTTTCTTTCTTTTCTTGTTTTTCTTCTTTCTTACGTTCGTTCATTCCTACATTCTTTCTTCCTTCCTTCCTTCTTTTTTCTTTCTTTTATTTTCTTTCTTTCTTTCTTCTTTCTTTCTTTCATTCTTTCTTTCTTTGTTTGTTTCTTTCTTTCGTTCCTTCATTCCTACTTTCTTTCTTCCTTCCTTCTTTCTTTCTTTCCTTCTTTCTTTATGTTCTAGCTTTCCTCCTTCTGTCTTTCTTTCCTTCTTTCTTTATTTTCTTTCTTCCTTTCTTTCTTCCTTCTTTCTTTCTTTCTTTCTTTCTTTCTATCATTCCTTCATCGTACTTTGTTTTCTACCTTCTTTCTTTCTTTCCTTCTTTCTTTTATTTCTTGCTTTCTTCGTTCGATCCTTCCTTCATTCCTACTTTCTTTCTTCCTTCCTTCTTTCTTTCTTTCTTTTATTTTCTTTCTTTCTTACTTTTTTCTTTCTTTCTTTCTTTCTTTCTTTCTTTCTTTGTTTCTTTCTTTCTTTCTTTCCCTCTTTCTTTCTTTCTTTCTTTCGTTCCTTCATTCCTACTTTCTTGCTTCCTTCCTTCTTTCTTTCTTTCCTTCTTTCTTTATTTCTTTCTTTCCTTCTTTCTGCTCTCTTTCTTCTTCTTTCTTTTATTTCTTTCTTTCTTTCTTTCTTTCTTTCCTTCTTTCCTTCTTTCCTTCTTTCTTTCTTTCTATCTATCTATCTTTCTTTCTCTGTTTCTTTCTTTATTTCTTTCTTTCTTTCTTTCGCTCGTTCTTTTTCTCTTATTTTCTTCCTTCTTTTCTTCCTTCCAACTTTCCTTCGTTCTTTGTTTCTTTCCTTGTTTTCTTCTTTCTTTCCTTCCTTCATCCCTACTTTATTTCTTTCTCTATCCTTCTTTCTTTCTTTTCTTTCTTTCTTTCTTTCATTCCTTCCTTCATTCTACTTTCTTTCTTGCTTCTTTCTTTCTTTCTTTACTTCTTTCTTTATTTTCTTTCTTTCATTCTTTTTTCCCTCCTTCTTTCTTTCCTTCTATCTCTACTTCCTTTTTTCTTCTTTCTCTCCTTCCTTCAGTATTTCTTTCTCTCCTGCCTTCTTTCCTTCTCAATTTCCTTCTTTCTTTTCTTCCTTCTTTGTTTCCTTCTTTGCTTCCCTCTTTACTTCCTTCTTTTCTTCCTTCCCTCTTTCTTTCCGTCTTCCCGTCCTTCCATCCTTCTTCCTTTCCTCCCTTGTTTCCTTCTTTCTGTCCTTCCTTCTTCCTTTGTTTCTTTCCTTCCTTCTTTCCTTCTTTCTTTCCTCCTTCTTTCCCTCCTTCTTTCCTTCTTTCCTTGTTTTCTTCTTTCTTCCTTCCATCATTCCTACTTACTTTCTTTCTTCCTTCATTCCTTCTTTCTTTTATTTTCTTTCATTCTTTCTTTCTTTCTTTTCTTTCTTTCTTTCTTTCTTCTTTCCTTGCTTCTTTCTTTCTTTCTTTTGTTCTTTCTTTCTTTCGTTCTTTTGTTCTCTCTTTCTTTGTTTCTTTTTTCTATCTTTCTATCCTTCTTTGTGACTTTCTTTCTTTCTTTCATTTTTTCTTTCTTTCTTTCTTCTCTCTTCCTTCCTTCATTCCCTCGTTAATTCTTGCCTTCTTTCCTTTTGTGTTTCCTTCCTACTTTCCTTCCTCTTTCGTTCTTTCTTCCGTCATTCTTTAGTTGCTTTCTTCCGCCTTTGTTTAGTTCCTTCTTTCCTTCTCGCTTTCCTTCTTCTTCCCCCTTTCTTTCCTTCCTTCATTCCTTCTTTCCTTCCTTCTTTCCTTCTTTCTTTCTTCTCCTTCTTTCTTTCCTTTCTTCTTTCCTGCCTTCTTTCTTTCTTCCTTCCTTGCTTTTCTTTCTTTCTTTTGCTCTTTCTTTCCTTCTTTTGTTCTTTCTTTGTTTGTTTTTTCTATCCTTTCTATCTTTCTTTCTTTGTTTCTTTCTTTCTTTCTTTCTTTCTTTCTTTCTCTCTTTCCTTATTTCTTTCTTTCTTTCTTTCTTTCTTTCTTTCTTTCTTTCTTTCTTTCTTTCTTTCTTTCTATCTTTCCTTATTTCTTTCTTTCTTTGTTTCTTTCATTCTTTCTTTTTTTCTTTCTCTCTTTCTTCCTTGCTTTCTTTCTTTGTTTCCTTCTTTCTTAATTTCCCTTCTTCCTCCTTCTTTCTTTCTTTCTTACTTTCTTTCTTCGTTCATTCTTTCTGTCCTTCCGTCTTTCCTTCTTTCTTTCTTTCTTGTCTTTCTTCTTTTCTTCCTTCCTTCTTTCTTTCTTTCTTTCTTTCTTTCTTTCTTTCTTTCTTTCTTTCTTTCTTTCATTCTTTGTTTCTTTCATTCATTCTTTCTTTCTTTTTTCTTTGTTTCTTTGTTTCTTTCCTTTTTTCCATTCTTTAATTCTTTCTTTCTTGCTTTCCTTCTTACCTTCCTTCTATCCCTCTTCCTTTCCTTCTTATATACTATTTCTTTGGTTCCTTCTTACCTCTTTCCTTTCGTCTTTCCTTCTTTTTCTTTCCCTCCTTCTTTCTTTCCTTCTACCTCTACTTCCTTTTTTCTTCTTTCTCTCCTTCCTTCATTATTTCTTTCTCTCCTGCCTTCTTTCCTTCTCAATTTCCTTCTTCCTTTTCTTCCTTCTTTGCTTCCTTCTTTGCTTCCCTCTTTACTTCCTTCTTTCCTTCCTTCCTTCTTTCTTCCTTCCTTCTTTCCTCCTTCCCGTCCTTCTATCCTTCTTCCTTTCGTCCCTTGTTTCCTTCTTTCTGTCCTTGCCTTCTTTCCTTCTTTCTTTCCTTCGATCTTTCCCTAATCTGTCCTTCCTTCTTTCCCTATTTCATTCCTTTCTTCCTGCTTTCCTTCCTTCTTTCTTTGTTTCTTTCCTTCCTTCTTTCCTTCTTTCTTTCCCTCCTTCTTTCCTTCTTTCCTTGTTTTCTTCTCTCTTTCCTTCCTTCATTCCTACATTCTTTCTTTCTACCTTCTTTCCTTCTTTCTTTCTTTTATTTTCTTTCCTTCTTTCTTTCTTTCTTCTTTCCTTGCTTCTTTCTTTCTTTCTTTTGTTCTTTCTTCTTTCGTTCTTTTGTTCTCTCTTTCTTTGTTTCTTTTTTCTATCTTTCTATCCTTCTTTCTGTCTTTCTTTCTTTCATTTTTTCTTCTTTCTTTGTTTCTTTCTTCTCTCTTTCTTCCTTCATTCCCTCGTTAATTCTTTCCTTCTTTCCTTTTGTGTTTCCTTCCTACTTTCCCTTCCTTCTTTCGTTCTTTCTTTCCGTCATTCTTTCCTTCATCTTCCCGTCTTTCTTTAGTTGCTTTCTTCCGCTTTTCTTTAGTTCCTTCTTTCCTTCTCGCTTTCCTTTCTTCTTCCCCCTTTCTTTCCTTCCTTCATTCCTTCTTTCCTTCCTTCTTTCCTCTTCTTTCTTTCTTTTCCTTCTTTCTTTCCTTTCTTCTTTCCTGCCTTCTTTCTTTCTTCCTTCCTTGCTTTTCTTTCTTTCTTTTGTTCTTTCTTTCCTTCTTTTGTTCTTTCTTTGTTTGTTTTTTCTATCTTTCCTATCTTTCTTTCTGTGTTTCTTTCTTTCTTTCTTTCTTTCTTTCTTTCTATCTTTCCTAATTCTTTCTTTCTTTCTTTCTTTCTTTCTTTCTTTCTATCTTTCCTTATTTCTTTCTTTCTTTGTTTCTTTCATTCTTTCTTTTTTTCTTTCTCTCTTTCTTCCTTGCTTTCTTTCTTTGTTCCTTCTTTCTTAATTTCCCTTCTTACCTCCTTCTTTCTTTCTTTCTTTCTTACTTTCTTTCTTTCGTTCATTCTTTCTGTCCTTCCTTCTTTCCTTCTTTCTTTCTTTTCTTTCTTCTTTTCTTCCTTCCTTCTTTCTTTCTTTCTTTCTTTCTTTCTTTCATTCTTTCTTTCTTTCATTCATTCTTTCTTTCTTTTTTTCTTTGTTTCTTTCCTTTTTTCCATTCTTTAATTCTTTCTTTCTTGCTTTCCTTCTTACCTTCCTTCTATCCCTCTTCCTTTCCTTCTTATATACTTATTTCTTTGGTTCCTTCTTACCTTCTTTCCTTTCGTCTTTCCTTCCTTCTTTCTTTCCCTCCTTCTTTCTTTCCTTCTACCTCTACTTCCTTTTTTTCTTCTTTCTCTCCTTCCTTCATTATTTCTTTCTCTCCTGCCTTCTTTCCTTTTCAATTTCCTTCTTCCTTTTCTTCCTTCTTTGCTTCCTTCTTTGCTTCCCTCTTTACTTCCTTCTTTCGTTCCTTCCTTCTTTCCTTCCTTCCTTCTTTCCTCCTTCCCGTCCTTCTATCCTTCTTCCTTTCGTCCCTTGTTTCCTTCTTTCTGTCCTTCCTTCTTTCCTTCTTTCTTTCCTTCAATCTTTTCCTTATATCTGTCCTTCCTTCTTTCCCTATTTCATTCCTTTCTTCTGCTTTCCTTCCTTCTTTCTTTGTTTCTTTCCTTCCTTCTTTCCTTCTTTCTTTCCCTCCTTCTTTCCCTCCTTCTTTCCTTGTTTTCTTCTCGCTTTCCTTCCTTCATTCCTACATTCTTTCTTTCTACCTTCTTTCTTTCTTTTCTTTCTTTCCTTCTTTCTTGTTTCTTTCCTTCTTTCCCTCTTTCATTGCTTTCTTCCTGCTTTCCTTCCTTCTTTCTTGTTTCTTTCCTTCTTTTCTTTCCTCCCTTCAATCCTACCTTCTTTCTTCCTCCTTCTTTCTTTCTATATTTATTTCTTTCTTCCTTACTTTCTTTCCTTCCTTCATTGCTACTTTCTTTCTTCCTTCTTCTTTCTTTCCTTTGTTTTATTTTCTTTCTTTCCTTCTTTCTTTCTTCGTTCGTTCGTTCTTTTTTTTCTTCTTTTCTTCCTTGTTTTCTTCCTGCTTCTTTCTTTCTTCCTTCTTTCCTCTTTCTTTCTTTCTTTTATTTTCTTTCTTTCTTTTTCCCTTTCTTTCTTTCTTACTTCCTTCCTTCTTGCTTTCTTTCTTTCTTTCTTTTTTTCTTTCTTCCTTCATTCCTACTCTCTTTCTACATTCTTTCTTTCTTTCCTTCTTTCTTTTATTTTCTTTTTTTCTTTCTTTCTTTCTTTCTTTTCTTGTTTTCTTCTTTCTTTCCTTCGTTCATTCCTACTTTCTTTCTTCCTTCCTTCTTTTTTCTTTCTTTTATTTTCTTTCTTTCTTTCTTCTTTCTTTCTTTCTTTCATTCTTTCTTTCTTTGTTTCTTTCATTCGTTCCTTCATTCCCTACTTTCTTTCTTCCTTCCTTCTTTCTTTCTTTCCTTCTTTCTTTTATTTTCTAGCTTTCCTCCTTTTGTCTTTCTTTCCTTCTTTCTTTTATTTTCTTTCTTCCTTTCTTTCTTTCTTTCTTTCTTTCCTTCTTTCTTTCTTTCTTTCTATCTTTCTTTCTTTCTTTCTTTCTTTCTTTCTTTCTTTCTTTCTTTCTTTCTTTCTTTCTTTCTTTCCTTCTTTCCTTTTTTCATTCTTTTCCTTCCTTCTTTCCTTCTTCCTTCTTCTCCTTTCTTTCCTTTCCTCTTTCCTGCCTTCTTTCTTTCTTCTTCCTTGCTTCTTTCTTTCTTTGTTTTGTTCTTTCGTTCTTTGTTTCTTTTTTTATTTCTATCTTTCTTTCTGTCTTTCTTTCCTCCTTCTTTCTTTCTTACTTTCTTTCTTTCTTTCTTTCTTTCTTTCATTCTTTCTTTCTTTCTCTCTTTCTTCCTTGCTTTCTTCTTTGTTTGTTTCTTTCTTTCCTTTCTTCCCTCCTTCCTTCTTCCTTTCTTTCTTTCTGTCTTTGTTTCTGTCTTTCTTTCTTTCTTCCTTCCTTCCTTCCTTCTTTCTTCCGTTTTTCTTTCCTTCTTTATTCCTTGGTTCTTTCCTTTTGTCTTTCGTTGCTACTTTCCTTTCTTCTTAGTTCTTTCTTTCGATATTTCTTACCTTCCTTCTTTCCTTCCGTCTTTCCCTCCTTCTTTCTTTCCCTCCTTCTTTCTTTCCCTCCCTTCTTTCTTTCCCTCCTTCTTTCTTTCCTTCTATCTCTACTTCCTTTTTTCTTCTTTCGCTCCTTCCTTCACTATTTCTTTCTCTCCTGCCTTCTTTCCTTCCAATTTCCTTCTTCCTTTTCTTCCTTCTTTGCTTCCTTCTTTGCTTCCCTCTTTACTTCCTTCTTTCCTTATTTCCTTCCTTCTTTCTTTCCTTCTTCCCGTCCTTCGATCCTTCTTCCTTTCCTCCCTAATTGCCTTCTTTCTTTCCTTCCTTCTATCCTTCTTCTTTTCCTTCGATCTTTCCTTATATCTCTCGTTCCTTCTTTCCTCTTTCATCCTTTCTTGCTGCTTTACTTGTTTCTTTCTTTGTTTCTTTCCTTCCTTCTTTCCTTCTATCTTTCCCTCCTTCTTTCCTTCTTTTCTTGTTTTCTTCTTTCTTTCGTTCCATCATTCCTACTTTCTTTCTTTCTTCCTTTTTTCCTTCTTTCTTTCCCTCCTTCTTTCCTTGTTTTCTTCTTTCTTTCCTTCCATCATTCCTACTTTCTTTCTTTCTTCCTTCTTTCCTTCTTTCTTTCTTTATTTTCTTTCTTTATTTCTTTCTTTCTTTGTTTCCTTCTTTCTTTGTTTCTTTCCTTCCTTCTTTCCTTCTTTCTTACCCTCCTTCTTTCCCTCCTTCTTTCCTTCTTTCTTGTTTTCTTCTTTCTTTCCTTCCCTCATTCCTACTTTCTTTCTTTCTTTCTTCTTTCCTTCTTTCCTTTTTTCTTTCTTTTATTTTCTTTCTTTCTTTCTTTGTTTCTTTCCTTCTTTCCTTGTTTCATTCTTTCCTTCCTTCTTTCCTTCTTTATTTCTTTTCCTTTGTTTCTTTCCTTTCCTCTTTCCTGCCTTTTTTCTTTCTGTGTTCCTTTCTTGCTTCTTTCTTTCTTTCTTTCTTAATTTTTCTTTCTTTCTTTTGTTCTTTCTTTGTTTGTTTCTTTTTCTATCTTTCTGTCTTTCTTTCTGTCTGTCTTTCTTTCTTTCTTTCTTCTTCTTTCTTTCTTTCTTTCCTTCTTTCCTTGATTCATTCTTTCCTTTCTTCTTTCCTTCTTCTTTCTTCTCCTTTCTTTCTTTCCTTTCCTCTTTCCTGCCTTCTTTCTTCTTTCCTTGCTTCTTTCTTTCTTTTTTTCTTTCTTTTGTTCTGTCTTTCTTTCTTTCTTTGATTCTTTCTTTCTTTCTCTCTTTCTTGCCTAGTTTCTTTCTTTGTTTCTTTCTTTCTTTATTTCCTTTCTTCCCTCCTTCCTTCTTTCTTGCTTTCTTTGTTTCTCTCTTTCATTCTTTCTGTCCTTCCTTCTTTCATTATTTCTTTCATTCTTTGTTTTTTTTCTTTTTTTCTTTGTTTCTTTGTTTCTTTCCTTCTTTCCATTCTTTAATTCTTTCTTTCTTGCTTCCTTCTTCCTTACTTCCGTTCTTTCTTTCTATCTCTCTTTCTGTCTTTCTTTCTTTCCTTTCCTTCCTTCCTTCTTTCTTTCCTTTTTTCCTTCCTTCTTTATTTCCTTGGTTCTTTCCTTTTGTCTTTCGTTGCTACTTTCCTTCCTTCTTAAGTTCGTTCTTTCTTTCGATATTTCTTATCTTCCTTCCTTCCTTCTTTCCTTCCTTCTTTCCGTCCTTCTTTCATTCGTTCCTTCCGCATTTATTCCTTCCTTCTTTCCTTCTTGGTTGCCTTCCTTCTTCCCCCTTTCTTTCCTTCCTTCTTACCTTCTTCCTGTCTTTCCTTCCGTGTTTCCTTCTTTCTCTGATTTCCTTCTTTCTTTCCTTCTTTCTTTCTTTGTTTCTTTCTTTGTGTCCTTCCTTCTTTCTTTCTTTCTTTCTTTCTTTCTTTTCTTATCTTTCTTTCTTGCTTTCCTTCCTTCTTTCTTCCCTTCCTTCCTTCTTTACTTCCTTCCTTCTTTCCTTTTGTCTTTCCTTCCTACTTTCCTTGGTTCTTTCGTTCTTTCTTTCCTTCTTTCTTTCCTTCCTTCTTTCCATCCTTCTTTCTGTCTTCCTTTCGTTCCTTCCTTTCGCAGTTCCTTCCTTCCTTCTTTCCTTCTTAGCTTCCTTCCTTCTTTTCGCTTTCTGTCCTTGTTTCTTTGGTTCTTTCTTTCTTCCTTGTTTCTTTCTTTCCCGTCTTTTTTTCGTTCCTTGTTTGCTTCTTTCTTT
>JAUKNM010000168.1:0-2500 GCA_030765045.1 Tenodera sinensis
ATTGCCACCTCGCGAGTTTTCGCCTGATTTAGTCTTTTAAGACAGTTTTAATCATTTCCTGGGCGTTTTAATATTATTACTTAAATGGCAAAGGCTGTTATGCATATTAATTGAGATGCACGAGGCGTAGTTCACGCAAAAATGTATAGAAACTGTTGTTTAATAATATGTCCGTTTTGACTGTACGGGTCCATGATGGATGAGGCGTGTCTAAATGTTTCCTAATTTTTAGCAGCCAACCCCTGCTCTAAGTACAAGAATCCACCATTTTATTTTTAGCTGACGTTGTTAGTGTACTCATATGATAGGTCCATTTTTTCCGAGGCGTTTACTGAATTACGTTGCTATGTATACTCTAATAAAAAGTTTGTAAAATCGGCCGGAAACCGGAATTCGCTCTCAGTAAACGAGCCGTATGTTTTTGAGGTGTACTTTAGCGAGGAGTACCTACGTTCTATCCCTTAAAGCACTGTTGCTCTCAATTTTGCGCATTCCTCTCTTTAAGAACGTCAAGCAATACATTTTAGTAAGCGCAAAACTGGACTAAAGCGCACATGCCGTTTGATGGGTGGCCTACCTTCCAAAAAAATAAGGCCCGGCTGACTCACCTGGTATGTATATATATATGTAAAATATAAAACATTTTCTATAGGATCGAATTGTGAATCTAGACTGTTCTTGTATATATATTTGGAACACACTTTGTATATATAAGACACAAAATGTGTTCCAAATACCGAGATCTATCACCGGTTTAAATTAATGTAATTTAAACCGGTGATAGATCTCGGTACTTGGAACACATTTTGTATCTTATGTTTTTGTCTCTGACCATTTTCTATGGAGATATTTTAGTTTTATCGAAAACAAGCTGGCAACACTGAAGGTTTCACTTTCACTAGGTCAGTACATAAACAACCGCGCGTCGCTATTATTTCCAGAGCTGCGCGACTCGTGAGTGTAAACATAAAGACATACCATGCCGTGTCTGCTAGGTCGTAGCAAATAAGTACATCTGAATTCTCCAGCACTGCATACTGTAACCTAAACTCACAATCTAAGGATATTGTTTATCATTTCCTTTAACATTATACTTAAACTGTTTAGTAGCTGATACTGCTATGATTTAATAAACCAAACCATCTCTCTGACTTATAAACACAAAGGTACATTTGTTGGCTCTTACAAAGCACACCAGATGACACTATTAAGGTGACAGCAAAAGAATAAGCAATGAACCAAATGGTTCACCTACTTCACAGGTATTGTTCATCATGTCCTCCATTTGTGCACCTGCAAGCCTCACACCTTTCTAACCAATTACACCGCACTCTAACAAAAACACCCTCATTGCTGCATATTTCTTCTGCAGCCAGATAAATGCATTCTCTCAAAGATTCGAGGGCCGTGGTTGCTGGTTTGTAGATGCTACTTTTCATGTCTTCCCAGAAGAAAAAATCCAGAGGATTCATACCGGGTGGAAGGGAAGTCATTACATTAATTTAAATCAGTGCTAGATCTCGGTATTTGGAGCACATTTTGTATCTTACGTTTTTGCCTCTGACAATTTCCTACGGAGATCATTTTGTTGAAAACAAACTGGCGACACTACAGATTGTGTGTCACTTTCACAGGTTCTGTACATAAACAAACAGGCGTCACTACCAAGCATCTCGTGAAGGTCTCCTTCCATGTGCGGGCCAATCACAACCGTCACCTGCCAAAACATCAGATGAAAGAGAAAGTGTTTACATCTAGAAACCAGGTCAGTTCCCTGACCCTCAACACAACATTGTCGACTTAACTTGCGTCTGAAAAAGGTGCTTGGAGAATTTCTTAATGTCTTTTAAGTGATTAATTATTTTGAAACCCTGTTTGATGTCCCGTAATTTCTACCGAAGTAATGTCAGAAGTAAGTGTTACTCTACGCATCTTACAAGTAACAAGTAACAAGCCCGGTTAATATTGCATCTAGTAAGTAACAAACTGTTATCTTCGTACATTTTTGTGGAATTACGCATCCAATTTGGAACAAAAACCATTTATTTTTTCAAAATTGACTGATTTGTTTTTGTTTATAGTCCTTCTATGAAGCTGATATTAGAAGGAATGTATCTCACCCTGCATACTCGAGGACCCAATAGGCGTTGTCCTGTTCAAATGTTGTAAAGCCAACGATGAACAATAAATTGTTTGGAGCACCTTGATGAAAAATATGTTAAAAATTATTTTTAGAATACCTGACACATACAGTTATCACAACTCGATCTGTCAATTGCATGTTAGTGTATCTGTTTACTGTGAACTTAAATGTGTTAAGTACAAACTAAAAACTGCCTTAAATAATAGCGACAAAGAAAAAACTCAAATCATTTCCATGACAGGTATATTTTTTTAATGTACAAAAAATAAATATCAATAAAATATTTTTAATCTTAATATTAACAGGAAAAAATTCTTCTTTGCCTGAGCGCAAGTTGATGAATCATATTTTAGTTAA
>JAUKNM010000168.1:7500-67924 GCA_030765045.1 Tenodera sinensis
AAGTAAGTAAGTAAGTAAGTAAGTAAGTAAGTAAGTAAGTAAGTAAGTAAGTAAGTAAGTAAGTAAGTAAGTAAGTAAGTAAGTAAGTAAGTAAGTAAGTAAGTAAGTAAGTAAGTAAGTAAGTAAGTAAGTAAGGAAGGAAGTAAGTAAGTAAGTAAGTAAGTAAGTAAGTAAGTAAGTAAGTAAGTAAGTAAGTAAGTAAGTAAGTAAGTAAGTAAGTAAGTAAGTAAGTAAGTAAGTAAGTAAGTAAGTAAGTAAGTAAGTAAGTAAGTAAGTAAGTAAGTAAGTAAGTAAGTAAGTAAGTAAGTAAGTAAGTAAGTAAGTAAGTAAGTAAGTAAGTAAGTAAGTAAGTAAGTAAGTAAGTAAGTAAGTAAGTAAGTAAGTAAGTAAGTAAGTAAGTAAGTAAGTAAGTAAGTAAGTAAGTAAGTAAGTAAGTAAGTAAGTAAGTAAGTAAGTAAGTAAGTAAGTAAGTAAGTAAGTAAGTAAGTAAGTAAGTAAGTAAGTAAGTAAGTAAGTAAGTAAGTAAGTAAGTAAGTAAGTAAGTAAGTAAGTAAGTAAGTAAGTAAGTAAGTAAGTAAGTAAGTAAGTAAGTAAGTAAGTAAGTAAGTAAGTAAGTAAGTAAGTAAGTAAGTAAGTAAGTAAGTAAGTAAGTAAGTAAGTAAGTAAGTAAGTAAGTAAGTAAGTAAGTAAGTAAGTAAGTAAGTAAGTAAGTAAGTAAGTAAGTAAGTAAGTAAGTAAGTAAGTAAGTAAGTAAGTAAGTAAGTAAGTAAGTAAGTAAGTAAGTAAGTAAGTAAGTAAGTAAGTAAGTAAGTAAGTAAGTAAGTAAGTAAGTAAGTAAGTAAGTAAGTAAGTAAGTAAGTAAGTAAGTAAGTAAGTAAGTAAGTAAGTAAGTAAGTAAGTAAGTAAGTAAGTAAGTAAGTAAGTAAGTAAGTAAGTAAGTAAGTAAGTAAGTAAGTAAGTAAGTAAGTAAGTAAGTAAGTAAGTAAGTAAGTAAGTAAGTAAGTAAGTAAGTAAGTAAGTAAGTAAGTAAGTAAGTAAGTAAGTAAGTAAGTAAGTAAGTAAGTAAGTAAGTAAGTAAGTAAGTAAGTAAGTAAGTAAGTAAGTAAGTAAGTAAGTAAGTAAGTAAGTAAGTAAGTAAGTAAGTAAGTAAGTAAGTAAGTAAGTAAGTAAGTAAGTAAGTAAGTAAGTAAGTAAGTAAGTAAGTAAGTAAGTAAGTAAGTAAGTAAGTAAGTAAGTAAGTAAGTAAGTAAGTAAGTAAGTAAGTAAGTAAGTAAGTAAGTAAGTAAGTAAGTAAGTAAGTAAGTAAGTAAGTAAGTAAGTAAGTAAGTAAGTAAGTAAGTAAGTAAGTAAGTAAGTAAGTAAGTAAGTAAGTAAGTAAGTAAGTAAGTAAGTAAGTAAGTAAGTAAGTAAGTAAGTAAGTAAGTAAGTAAGTAAGTAAGTAAGTAAGTAAGTAAGTAAGTAAGTAAGTAAGTAAGTAAGTAAGTAAGTAAGTAAGTAAGTAAGTAAGTAAGTAAGTAAGTAAGTAAGTAAGTAAGTAAGTAAGTAAGTAAGTAAGTAAGTAAGTAAGTAAGTAAGTAAGTAAGTAAGTAAGTAAGTAAGTAAGTAAGTAAGTAAGTAAGTAAGTAAGTAAGTAAGTAAGTAAGTAAGTAAGTAAGTAAGTAAGTAAGTAAGTAAGTAAGTAAGTAAGTAAGTAAGTAAGTAAGTAAGTAAGTAAGTAAGTAAGTAAGTAAGTAAGTAAGTAAGTAAGTAAGTAAGTAAGTAAGTAAGTAAGTAAGTAAGTAAGTAAGTAAGTAAGTAAGTAAGTAAGTAAGTAAGTAAGTAAGTAAGTAAGTAAGTAAGTAAGTAAGTAAGTAAGTAAGTAAGTAAGTAAGTAAGTAAGTAAGTAAGTAAGTAAGTAAGTAAGTAAGTAAGTAAGTAAGTAAGTAAGTAAGTAAGTAAGTAAGTAAGTAAGTAAGTAAGTAAGTAAGTAAGTAAGTAAGTAAGTAAGTAAGTAAGTAAGTAAGTAAGTAAGTAAGTAAGTAAGTAAGTAAGTAAGTAAGTAAGTAAGTAAGTAAGTAAGTAAGTAAGTAAGTAAGTAAGTAAGTAAGTAAGTAAGTAAGTAAGTAAGTAAGTAAGTAAGTAAGTAAGTAAGTAAGTAAGTAAGTAAGTAAGTAAGTAAGTAAGTAAGTAAGTAAGTAAGTAAGTAAGTAAGTAAGTAAGTAAGTAAGTAAGTAAGTAAGTAAGTAAGTAAGTAAGTAAGTAAGTAAGTAAGTAAGTAAGTAAGTAAGTAAGTAAGTAAGTAAGTAAGTAAGTAAGTAAGTAAGTAAGTAAGTAAGTAAGTAAGTAAGTAAGTAAGTAAGTAAGTAAGTAAGTAAGTAAGTAAGTAAGTAAGTAAGGAAGGAAGGAAGGAAGGAAGGAAGGAAGTAGGGAAGTAAGGAAGGAAGGAAGTAAGGAAGTAAGGAAATAAGGAAGTAAGTAAGTGAGTGAGTGAGTGAGTAAGTCAGTAAGTAAGTAAGTAAGGAAGGAAGTAAGTAAGTAAGGAAGTAAGTAAGTATGTAACTAAGTAAGTAAGTAAATAAATAAAGTTAAAAAATTTGCTATCGGATTAAACGTGAACCTAAACTATCCAAAGATTAACAAAGAGACATAAATAAATTCAATAAAAAAATATTTTCTGTTGGATCACATTGTGAATCTGAACCATCCTTGAATAAACTTAATGACATAACATTTTATAACAATCAGTTCAGCTGATGCAGAATGTCCCAAAAACACAGACAACGCTTAGTATGTTGTTTGGGATGGCAAACTGATCAGCTTTGAGATAGGAACCCCTGTCCGGAAATTCACGTTTTGGACGCTGTAGCGCATCAAAGTATGAGATGTGTGTAGGGTCATATTTCGTCAATAATCCCATATCAAGCTGTCTGTAATAAAATCAGGCTTCGAACTGTGTACCTCCCACATCATTACAGAACCTTTGTCGGCGGTGGTGAGCCTCCTGTACATGACCCACTACGTGTGATTGTCTTTGAAGATTTTCAGTCGCTCCGTGAACTCGAGCCATAAGGTCCTCCGCTGATGTTACAGGAGTGCCATACGCCATACTCTCCATACAAGTCCACAGGAAATAGTCAAGAAGTGTCAGGTCTGGTGACTGTACTGGCCATAGAACTGGTCCTCCTCTACCAATCCATCAATTTGAATTTGCGACGTTCTGGTGATTCCACAGATTTACATCAAAGTGTGCTGGAGCTCAAGTCGGTCATTTCAACATCTGTATATTGGTACATGTCGGACTGCTGTTAGAAAAAGAGCTACTGTACTGGAAACTACGCAAGTAACCCAGTAGAATGCGCACAAAGGACCCTATGGAGCAATTTATTGCATGCGCAGGAATATTATCATGCTCAGGTCATTCATTCCAGTACACAGATGGCATATCTTCCATATGAAGATACGAAAATGAATTTTAACAAATTATCACAACAGTTCATTCTCAAACTTTGACGCTATCCACCGTTCAAACTGTGCATTTCCACACAGGGGTTCCTATCTGAAAATCAATCAGTTTGCCATCCCGCACAACATACTAAACATGGTCATATATATAACTGGTGAACGAGACAGACATTGTCCTGTTCAAACATTGTACATCCAAAAATTATGAAATTTTAAAAATAAACAATAAATTGTTTTAACTGTTTTGATGAAAAATGTGTTACAAAATTATTTTTAGAATACCTGGTGCCACCATGTGTACCGTTATTGCAACTAGACCTATCCATCATGTGTGATTGTATCTCTTTATTATAAACAAATTTTTTGAGTACAAACTTAAAACTGTTTTAAATAACAGCAAGAAAGAAAAAACACAAATCATTTTCATGACAGGTATATTTTTTAAATATTTAAGTATATTATTTATCTTAATATAGTAAAATCTCCCTTCAACAGACGCCTGTTAAGCGGAAATCTGTCTAAAATAGAAATATTTTAAATTCCTATGAACTTAGAGTTGAAAAACATGCTAAATTCCGTTTATTAAACAGAAACTGTCTTACACAGATAACAGAAATTTCCTTTAACGGAAAATTTTCAGTTTTACAATGTACAGTTTAGAACATTTTCAGGCACAAAACTACATCAATGGACGTGCTTTCAGTTGCAGTGGCAT
Source organism: Tenodera sinensis (assembly GCA_030765045.1). Lineage (NCBI taxonomy): Eukaryota > Metazoa > Arthropoda > Insecta > Mantodea > Mantidae > Tenodera > Tenodera sinensis. The sequence continues at coordinate 11,657 of JAUKNM010000168.1, forward strand.
GGAATATATCACTTAATGATTTATGCCGCTGGGCAGTAGGCGACGTCATGCCAAAATGAATGAGTGCCATATTTGAAATGAGAATATAAATATCCTCAATCTTTATTAAGGCCTCGTTATATATTTCCAGTGATGCATGATCCGTTTTAAGATAATTTCTGTGGTTTAGTGCGGCATCAACATTTTGCTGTAAAAGAAAAAAAATCAAATCAAAACTTTGCTAATAACGTGAATTGTGCTTCTCTTTTGGGTTAGAAGTTGCCATTGCTCATGCACTGTAGTGGGCAAAAGGCCATGTTCATTGTAGTTATGTGATTAGACTGCTGTATGAGAAACCATACTTAAAAGGCTCTATACTCTGTTCATCAAGAGATTAGAGGAGATATAAACAAAGCACCGGTTTGTATCACTCCGCGGCCACGTGCTTTCACAATGACGCAACACAGTTACCTACCGCTACGCGTAGGTATAATATGCATTTTACACTACTAAAGGGTATATTTACTTGATCCAAATAACATGTAGCACATGAGTAGCAGTATAATAGCGACTTTGGCTCAATTAACATAATTTTCCCATTAATCAAACCCTGTCACGCCCCCCTCCCCCCTCCACCCCCACATGTGGGAATTTCCAAAAGGTAATAGCGACTCTGGCTCAATTAACATAATTTTCCCATTAATCAAATCCAGTCACGCCCCCCACCCCTCCCCTCCTACCATCCCCCCTGCCCTAAGTAACATGGGTATTTCTTAGGATACGTGGGAATTCCAAAAAAAGAGAGGGTGGATGCTCTGTCGCGATTAGGATGACAAAGGAAGGGTAATTAATGACCCACGGCCCCCCTCCCTGACCCTCATGTCTGCACGTGTTTTCGAAAAAAGAACGTGAGGGTAAGAAACCCTAAATTAATGGTCCCTTGCAGATCTTGATATATTTATGTGACAGTTGGAAATGTTCCCCTCTGCCAGTTTTGAAAAAACCATATACTGATTCCAAGGGTGAGTATAGACACCTGCATTTTTCTCGTCTGAACAGGCCTAGTATATTCATGTCGGGGGCGAGAGAATTTCCAGCGAGAATAGAAGATGGTAATCTTATTGGTTTCGTTGTGAAACTCGTATATTTATGTTGAAAAAAGGTCCATTGGTTCATATGAGCCTGAAGTAAGATGAAACAAAAAAATTAATTAATGGTGTTATAATATTTGAAGTGGATATTCATATTCAGCAAGTGAAAATTTATTAAAGATTGAATAAGAGAATATATATTCAATTCAGGTATAAAAGAAAATGTTTTTGGCTTAGAGACAGATTATTTGAGTTAAGTCACTTTGATATGAAGAAGAGAGAGTATTAAAAGCGATATTATAAGTCAGATGAATGATGAAAAACAAAATATCATATGATATTTCGATTGAACATATGGTTTGAAGCTGTAATGCTAACGCTGGAAGACAGAATGTACGCAAAAATTGCTTATGATGGAATTCCTACAATGTGAAAAATAAGGAACAATATAAAGTAGCATTTCAATATTTAATAATTCTTACCTTGAATTTCCCCCCAGTAGGCTTTTCAATGATGAAATATTTTTACAACTATCACAACTGCATTTATTGGGCTTAACTGGCGTTCTAACTTTGTCAAGTCGTGTTGTACAACGTCCAGTGGGCGGGCCATTGATGCTTGTGTTAGATTCATTTGCCCTGTCGATGTTTCCTACAAAAGAATAAAAGAATAATAATAAAAATAACAACAAAAGAAAACATTAAATGAATAGCGAAAAAAATTATCGTGTTTTCCTACATTTGGCAATTTCATCGTTAGTTCGGATTTCCACTTTATGAGTTAATCTTTCAATGTGTAAAGGCAATGAATGACGAGCTGATAATTTCAAGTCCATTGTAAGGAAATACATGCCATTTAAAACTTAAAAACTTTATTCTGCACATTTTGTTCCTATTTAATAACTTTTCACTCGTAGAAAGACACCAAAATGTTTCTTTAAAGTATAATAAAATGGGCTTACCTGCCATTATGGAATGTATGTTATTCTTGCAGTGATGTGTAAATGCCAATTGATGTTTCGTCCTCTAGAACTGCAATCACACCTGTATGTCTTGTGAGACCGTTCACTCCTGAATAAATAATAAAAATAAAATAAGGAATTCGGGTATGTTAAAACATACCCAGGCTGCTTAGGAGGTTATTCCTCTTCAGCCGAGATGTGGTTCTTAAATTTTTGTGGGCTGAGGTTTCGGCGGTTGCGTCACGGCTGGCAGCGGTTGCGTCAGGCTGGTCAATTGGGTTTATTTAGGAACAATATTTGTATATTGTTCCCTGTGGGCGCTTGGCATTTAGGCTTATTCTAGGGACCCAAGAAGACTGATTTTAGTTGTTTGGGAAGGTTTTTGTTTGTAGTTGCTACGGCTCGTAAAGTTTTTTGTTTGTGTTTTGTGTTTTTTTCTTTTTTGAGGTGTGGGGGTGCTGTTTTAAATGTTCTGGAAGTATTGTAAGTGTTGTTGTAGTTCTTCTTGCTCGGCTGCTTGCTTTTTGTCATACACTTGGATGAGGGTGATTAGTGGAGGGTTTTTGTCTCTATCTGTTGGTGTGATGGTTTTCATGTGCTGTGCTGTGTTGATGAGGGCTCTTCGGTATGGTCGTGTGTGTGCGTTGTGGATGTACCGTAGCATTAGTTCGGCTACGTGTACATCTATTGGGGGCATTCTGGCATATTGGTGGAGGTTGCTATTCTTATAGTTCGGGAGTAGTTTAAGGGCTGTGCGCAGGCACTTTCTCTCAAAGGCTCTTATTCTGTTTATTGTAGTTGTGTGGATGAGCGGCATGGTGGCTACAGCAGCGTACGTGAGATGTGGTCGAATTAGTGTAATGTATAGTTGTCTGAGGATTCTAGATGAAAGTCCTTGTCGATTTAGTTTTCCAAGGTACTTGAGAGTACCATGGATTGGGCGGGTTTTGTTTTAGGAGCTCTTCATAGTGTGGCTTGATGGAGAGGCTGGCGTGGATTTTGATACCGAGGTATTTTACGGTCTTTTGGCTCTGTATGCTCTGATTGTTAATTTCAATACTTAGTTGTCTGTCTTTCCCTCTTCTTTTTTTCCTAAATACAATGACTTGAGTTTTTTGGGTGTTGATGGTGATTCTCCACTTGCGAGTCCATTTGAGGAATATTCTGAGTTGGTGTTCCAGTTTATTTTTGGCTGCGGCTAGCTGGGTGTGTGTGCTCCAGTATGCCGTGTCATCGGCATACTGGGCTAGCTGGAGTGTTCTATGGATGGGTTGTGGCGTGTCCGAGGTATATAGTATGTAGAGGAGGCCTGATATGACGCTCCCCTGGGGCGTGCCGGCTTGCATGGTGATGGGTTCAGAAGTCTGTCCGTTCATTTTTATTCTGGCGGTCCGATCGGTAAGGAAGCTGGCTACCCATCTCACTAGGCGATGTGGTATTTGCATTTGTGTGAGTTTGTACAGTAGCCCATTCACCCAGCACTTATCAAATGCTGACTGTATGTCAAGGAATGTGGCTATTGTAGTGAATCCTCGGTTATACGCGTCTTGCAGTTGTGACATCACTCTCACAAGTTGATCTTGGATCGTGATGTCACTCCTGTATCCTGCTTGTGTGTCTGGTATTAGTTTCTTTTCCTGGCAGATTTGCGTCAGTCGTTTGACCAGGATTTTTTCTAGCAGTTTTGCGGGCGGTGTACCCATTTATAGGTTAGAATGCTTTCCCCCACCACACCTGTGCAGCTGCGCAGTAGAAACATCTTCCCCCACCCCCGAACTTTGTTTCCATTGGCTAAAATAAGAAGTTAGCTTTCTTTCCAATAATTGGATACTGCGAAATGATATACACAATAGCTTGTTTTTATAATGAAAGTGACAAAGCCAACCTTTAATGTAATTTAAAATGAATGTATGAACATATGAAAGATGTCTTTATTCTCTTTTCTTATTCAATGAACTGAATGCTGAAGGTTCAGTAAGAAATGACACGAAATGTTATGCTTCAATAAAAAATTAAAGATGAATAACACCGAACAAAATGTTTAAAATATAGGCTGGCGAGATTCCTATTCATTATCATTGTTATTGTTCCCATCTCCATGCTACCATCAGCCATTCCCAGGGATTAAGTCACATAAGCAGTTTTGCGTCTTTAATTTCCTTTAACACCATAGAGCTCGTCTTGTATTCTGTCTACAAGCCCCCCCTTTTTCCGTTTTGGTTTGGAGTTGTAATGAATATTGGTACGCAGTTTTCACTCATTCTTTGCGTTGTTTCCAAACATATTCTCCCCTTAAAAGCCTCTGGATTGTAAGATTTAATAGTACAATTGTTTTATACAAACCTGCTATAAACTGGCAAACTTATTAAATCAACTTACATCTAGTGAAAAAAGTTCCTGTTGAGATTTTATTAACCCCTTAACTATTACTACTTGAGAAAAAATAAATACATTCAGGGCATCAGGTCTCATTCACTAACTTTATTCAATAGCAAGGGTAAGATGAATGAAATTCTCATTATTCTGTCTCTTCAATTTTTAACCATTTGATAACAAAGAATAATATCAGGAATTTCATATATTGAAATGAAATTAGCGTTGTATAATTTTTTATGCTCGGTTGTCGCAACCTCTATTTTTACTTTCTCTACTGGTCAGTAGGGGAAGTATCGTACTGCACCCAAAAATTCGAAGTCAAGATTTCACCGGAAATATATGTTCGAGGCTCCCTGAATAAAAAAAAAAAAAGCATTTTAAAAAAGGTGCGTGTAGGTGTATATGTGTGTGTGTGCTTGGTTGCATGTGTATGAGTATGTGTGTAAGTGTGGGTGGGTGTGCGAGTGTGTGTGTGTGTCTAAAAGTTTAATGTCTTTCAAGGATGCGCCACGAAGAATTTGAAAAGAAAATATCCCCCTCCCCTTAACCATCCGTTACATGGAACATTTTTCGAACATTTTGATTTTCTTGGAAATTGCTCTAACGATTGGGTTAAAATGTCATATGTTTGAGATATTTTTTATGTCAAATTAAATATATATCTTGAATTTTCTGGCTATAGCCCCTGTAGTCATATTTACTCTGGACGACTTTTGCATAACTGGTAAACCGTTGTCGTGTAACGGTGTTTTGCACACACGACTATAGATTTCGGGATTGTAGGTAGCCCCGAGCCTTAGCTCGAGAACAAGGTAGCTCAGCAATTAATAAGGCACAATTTAAAGGTGACAAGAAGTTTATTAGTAAAACTTCAAGAATTTAGTAAAGTCCCCGTTGAATACTGGCAACAGGTCTGCCAGCGTTACACAGACGACGTTCAGGACATAAGTAACCCCAATCATTTCCAATGGGATGTCTTATAGCTTTAAAGGCCGTTAACTCCCCCGTTGGGATAATTGCTTACACAGCACAAAAAATAAAACAAGGTCCACACACTTTCTAGGCTGACTCATATAAGAGCCTTAACTTCTTTATGTTTCCCAGTTAAAAATAATTACAAGTAAACATGGGCGAGGGATGGTATCATATTACTTAGGGATGCTTTACGTTGGCATGTCACAGAAGTTGTATTTCTATACGACACCTCCCCCCTTAAGAAAAAGGTTGTTGCTGTCTTACGACAAGCTCAAGCTTTTGAGAACATCCACCCCTTGGAGGCAACATCTTCTTTTGCCTTTAGCCTGGAGGACCTGCGAAATTCTACTGGAGGCGGTAGTCTAATCTCCTCCTCAGATGCAGACCCCATTTCAAAATCCTGACCTGGCCTTTCAGGCTGTGAAGTTATTACAGGTAACCTTTGATAACCCTGTCCATCAATCAGTATCTGCGATCTAGCATTTGCCCCGCTGTTCACATTAACATTAACTAAGGCTCTCATATGTTCACCTACTGAGTCAGTACACTTCTTCGGTGGACATTGCTTAAATAACCAGGTGCTACAATCTCTACAACACTTACAATAACAACAACTACATATCCAAATCACAAAAATAATACACATACATAATACGTAATTGCAGCCAGAATATACAAAATCTGACCAATCCCTTGGTCTATTGGCTTCCTTTGATTCCTGTTCCTTAATTAATTTCTGCACTTCGTCTATTTTATAACCGGCCAATTTCAAATCCGTCACTGAAGACATTATGTTATGTAGAGGAAGGGTTAAAGGAATTTTATGAATTTCTTCTTGATCAGGAAGTCTTATACAACAATCGGTGTCCAAAGGAGAGAAGGGATGTCTTCCTTGGTATTGTTTGTCTCAAAATGGGCCAGTGGATACAACACACTTCTTGCTGTTAACCCTTTACATAATTTACCTAAGGACGCTAGTCCTCTTCCTAAAAGTCTATGAGATTCACTTTTCTCATTACCACTAGTTGTAAACAGTTCAACTTGCGGTGCCACATATAACCATTCATTACTCATATATAATGGTATCCAAAGGGTGTGAGCTAAAGGTAAGTACTTTACATTATAATTTTGAGGTGATTCCTGGGTGTTTGGATGTAGTAATGTGGCTATACAATCCTGACCTGGAACATAAGTCAGAATAGGCATCCCTTCTGAACACACATAGGTTAACTTATTTGGACTATGACACTTTTCCAAGTTCATTACTGTTAAGTATCCATATTGTTGTCGTAGATTGTCCACAAAAATATAGTCTTTCGGATATTCAATGAACTTTGCACTCAAATTTGATTGCATAAGCACTGGAAATGGCAATATTTTATACAACTGATATTGTTTCTCATGCAACAATGGTATTTTTGTAACATAAACCAACATTGATCCCTGAGTATAAATTGTTGGCTGGATCAAGGACAAAAGTTGTGAAGAAGGGAAAGGAGGGAACATCGTTAGATCTGCATTGCTTTCCTTTTTTAAAAGCTCTCTTATCTTTTGCACTGTGATAATTTGAGGCTGTAAAATTCCTTTTTGTGAATTCAAATATACGTTAATGAGAAGATCGAAAGTGTTTTGACACTCTTCAATCCCTCTTTGAATCTGTTGTATTAATTCATTTATTACCATACTTGTCTCCAGTTCATAACGTAAAGCTGCATTTTGTTTTGTTGTTTCTAATGACAACTTCTCTATTACTTCCTTAATTTTATTTTCATTTAATGCTACTTCTTTAACAGTGGAATTCATAGTGATCAGTGAGATTTTAAAACAAGCATCTGTTCCGAAGCTATTCGCAAAAAATCCCTATGATCTGATTCTAAATGCCTTATGTGTTTAGCATAATTTTGAAGTTCATCTTCAGTAGCTGTTCCAAAAAGAAAATTTAATGCCCTACCAATGAAATTTAGAGGGCTGCGCTTGCGTCTAACATTTTGATTCAATCCTAATCGCCTAAGACATCTTTTAGCCTGTCTATCACTTTGCGTTTTGAATGAAGATACGGAATGGAAGGTTTACAATCGGTATACATATATCATGTTTCATTTTTTACCTTTTCACATGTTTGTATCAGAACTGTAATCTGTTGTTTTGTCTTTCTCCACAGCTGTTTTACAGGTTCTAAATCTACATATGTTAAGAAACTACACTCTGCTGGATAGGAATACAATGTTCCTATATGGTCGAAGTAAACGCCTGCCTGATTGCTAATTACTTTTACCTGAGCTTTTATCTCTTGTTCTTCAACCACTGTTCCTAACGCTTCTCCTTGAAGCTGTTCCTTACGCTTCTCCCTGAAGCTGTTCCTAACGCTTCTCCCTGAAGCTGTTCCTAACGCTTCTCCCTGAAGCTGTTCCCACCACCACAATAAAACGATCACCTTGATCAGATAACTAACCCTCATCTTCCATCGCACCTGCAAAATAAGGTTTGCTCCTATTAATATGAGTTTCGTATTTCCTTTTTACCTGTTACTCCTGCCTTTTTCAACTAAACATTTGGGCCCTTTACCTCGGTCACTTCATAAGGTCCGTTCCATAAACGATCTAGTTTCTTTCTTTGCTCATTATATTCTAACACCAATTCTCCTTTGGCATATTTCCTTGCCTTTATAGTTTCATTAAATTTTTTACACTGTTTTTCTTTCCGCTCCTGTAAATTAGACCTTGTTTGTTGCCATGCTACTTGGAATTTCTGTTTAATTTCTCTCACTAAATCATCGTAATTATACATGGCTGAGGCTTCTTTGCAATATCCCTGGCAGATTTGCCCTTCTACCAAATAAAAATTCATAAGGTGTATACTTGGTTGCAGTATGAGGGGTTGTGTTATATGTGAAGCTTGCAAAATTTACCCATTTATCCCAGTCAGTTTGTAACTTGTTTCCAAAACAACGCAAATATTCTACAATAACCTTATGTGATCTTTCCAAACTGCCATTGGTTTCTGGGTGGTAAACACTTGTGTGCAACTTCCTAATCTTAATTAATTTGCAACAGTCTTGAAATACCTGACTCATAAACTGAGATCCTTGATCTGTTAAAATCTCATCAGGAATCCCATACCTAAGAATAATTTCATTCACAAATTTATCCGCCACAGTGTTTGCACTCTGATCTATCATGGGAATTACTATCAAATATTTAGTCAAATTGTCCTGACATGTTAATAAATATTTATTTCCTGAATCTGAAGTTGATAATGGGCCTACAATATCCAAGTACACCTTATTTCAAGGTTGTGATTGTGTGTCTGTTATTTGCAATTCAGCTTTAGTGCTTGGAAGTGTCTGTTTGTTTAGTTGACAAGTCGAACATAGTTTTAGGTAATTCTCTACATCCTTAAACATATTAGGCCAAGGAGTGTACAATTTTAACCTTTCATGTGTTCTTTGAATACCCTGATGACCTCCTATAGGACATACGTGCATCTCTTTCAGTAATCTCTGCTTTCTTTCTTTAGAAATTTCTTCCTCTGTTTTTAGAACAGCATTAATTTCTGGAAGGGGATACCTACCAAGCGCATCTGCGTTTACAGTTTTGCTACCTGATTTATGCACTATTTGAAATTCATATTCTTCCAATAACAGTCTCCATCTAAGAAGTCCCGAACTCGGATCCTTAACATTGAAAATCCATATAAGAGGTTTATGATCTGTTACCACTGTGAAATTTCTTCCTAGTAAGTATGGACGAAAATACTTACAAGACCATACTATAGCTAGTAACTCTTTCTCCACTGTGCTATAGTTTATTTCCGCGTCATTCAATATCCTACTTGCGAAAGCTATAGGCCTATCTCTACCAATTTTCCCTTGACTTAGAATACTCCCAATTGCATAATTGCTCGCATCAGTTGTCAAAACAAAGGGTTGCGTAAAGTCTGGAAATTGCAATACTGTATATTCCAACAATTTACCCTTTAATTCCTGAAAGCTATGTTCCTGCCTTTCCGACCATTCCCATTCTGTTCCTTTTTTTAACAAATCATTAAGCGGTTTAGCAATTTTGCTAAATGCTGGAATACATTTTCTATAATAACCTGCCAAGCCTAAGAATGACTTTATATCTTTGGGTGTCTTAGGTTTTGGAAATTTACTTATAGCTTCAACCTTCTTCGGCTCAAGATAAACACCTTCTGCAGTAACTACATGACCTAAATACTGCAATTCGCTTTGAAGAAATTCACATTTATCTGGTTCTAATTGCATTTGATTTTCTCGCAACTTTTGAAAAACTTGTCTTAACCGAGAATTATGATCCTCCAAAGTTTCACCAAAAATAATTACATCATCTAAGTAAACCACACATCTAATTCCAATTAATTCCATCAATATGGTGTTCATTAACCTTTGAAAAGTAGCGGGGGCTGATTTTAATCCAAAGGGCATTCTAGTAAAATGAAAGTGACCTTGACTGGTGCTGAAGCCAGTTTTTGCTTGGTCCTCTGGTGCTAAGGGTATTTGCCAATAACCACTTGCACAATCTAAAGCCGAAAAGTAACGAGACCTTCCCAATTTATCTAGAATTTCCTGTATGTTGGGTAGAGGATAGCTATCACCTACTGTCACCTCGTTTAATTTCCTAAAGTCAATACAAATCCTCCATTTTCTAGTACCCGAAGCATCCACTTTCTTTGGAACTACCAAAATTGGAAAATTCCATAGGCTCGAACTCGGGACTATAATGTCCTGGTCTAGCATATCTTGCACTTGCTTATTTACCTCCTGTTGGTGCTGTTCTGGTACTCTGTAATTCTTTAATGTGATAGATCTACCAGGTGGTAAAGATGGTGTTGGGATGTGATGTGTTATTGCCTTAGTCTCTGTAAGCCTATCGCCTGGTAACCTAAATATATCGTTATATTTCAAACAAATTTCTTTCAACTCTTCTAACCCCTCTTTTACATGTGCAACCCTTAACTTAGAAAGCAGTAGCTCGCTTCTCCTTTCCTTCCTTATTCTAATTTCTTTCCCTTTTATATCAGACTTTGTCAATTGCGGAGTTACTGCCACTATTCTCTCATCTTCATTTAAATTAACTATTAAACAGCAAAACTTTCCTCCCTTACAGTTTACAATGCTTTGAGCACAAACTAAATTATCACCTACTTCCTGTTTCTTACAGTACCTTACACCTTGCTCTGATGTATCAAACTGTACTAAAACTTCACTCATTGGTTTTATTTTTATTGCCGCATGCTTCCACGGGACCCTTAATTCACCTTTGTGTGCCTCTAACCAATCCCTTCCTAGTAGCAGGTCTAGTTTTTCAGGTAGATGCGAAACTACATAAAATTTATGATCTGGCCCAAACATTACGTTGCTGAAACTTATTTCTGCGCATCCAAAAACCTTGAACCTTTCCCCAGTTATTGTTTGAAAACTAACTTCCTCTTTCTTTATTTTCTTTGATCGCAATGCTTCTTGTCTTACCAGAGAGACTGCTGATCCTGTGTCAATCAGTGCTTCTCCATAACCTTTCTTTAAATCATTACTTAATACAAAAACTACGTAAGGATTTTCCTGTACCCCGTTAGTAACATTAAACTTATTTGCTAGGTTCTCTTTCACACCTATTTTGTTTGTTAGGTCCTCTTTCATACCTATTTTGTTTGTTAGCTCCTCTTTCATATCTATTTTGTTTGTTAGGTCCTCTTTCATACCTATTTTGTTTGCTAGGTCCTCTTTCATACCTATTTTGTTTGTTAGGTCCTCTTTCATACCCATTTTGTTTGTTAGGTCCTCTTTCATACCTATTTTGTTTGTTAGGTCCTCTTTCATACCTATTTTGTTTGTCAGGTTCTCTTTCACACCTGGGTTGCAACCTTTACTTTCATTTGGACTTACCACAGGTTGCACAGGTAGCCCTACTGCCTGTTTCCCCTGTGCGAGACATTCCCTCGTCTCATGTCCAACTTTACGGCATGCCTTGCAGTAGGCTTCCCTCTGCATTCTTTATCAACATGCCCCTGTTTACCGCATCTAAAACACACTATAGGTGCTATCGCGTGAACCCCTGATGGTCGGCGCCTCACGTTCTCAGGCCTGCTCTTTACGCCCATGCGAGCACCCTGGAACTGGTGGGAACTGTTACTTGCCATTGCCCTTCTTTCTCCGTAATAACCCTTAAATTTCTCGCAAGACCTTTGTGCACTTTCATCTTCTACTGCTAATTCAATTAATTGTTTCATCGACATTTGATCGCATTTTACCCTAACTATAGTCTTAACTTGCCCATCTGCCAAACCTTGTACAAAACATGCTCTACTTAAATGCACTATTATATCTCTGCCTCCCATTTTCCTATCCTAATTCCAATTATTCATTATTTTTGAAGTGGATCGTATTAAATCGGAGGTCATCTTTTCTACTCTTGCATCTCTACTCAGTGGGGAGTTACATTTTCATTGTGTGTCTGCTTGCTAGTAAACAACTTATTAGCATAATAATCTAACGTTCTGTGAACTGCATAGTGCGTTTCTAATTTTTCTTTAACATTTTCCCAGGTACCCCGCAGCGGGCATTTCCTTGAAGTTTAAAGTTACCTTAGCATCTCCAGTAATTCTACCTAAAACAAATTTCAAAAATGTAGGATGATCTACTGGAGACAAAATGCTATAAGCATTTTCCACATTGTTTATAAATTCCTGCAAATCTTTTGGGATTTCTGTCAAATTTTGTTTCCAATAATTTAACTGCAGTAGCTACTGACACGAAACTATTCGTTTCTTCCACCTCATCGTCTGGTTCTGTAGGAAATTCTACTTTACTTCTACTTGCGAAAGACATGGCAAGGGTTACTTAGCCTGATTGTCTATGATTAACACAATGCCAGATTTAACGATGGTGAGGACTTACTTGGAAAGAATGAAGGGAGTCTCGCCGTCCCTCGGGACTGTCCAGGTGTAGTTGCCACCGCGAAGAAGGATAGCTGCAGGCTTGCTGAGTAGATCTGTGTCCCCTCGAGGACTCCAGGTGACAAACAGAGCCCAGGCTTGTTGACGAGCTCGACACCAGAAGGCGGACGGACTGCGCCGGCCTCCGGCTAGAGGAAGCAAAGACGTTCGGAGGTTCGTGGGCGCCGTCCCTCCTGAAGTACTGCGCGTCTTCCACCTCGATGAAAGATCTGCGAAGTTCTAGAAGGTGAAGATGAAGGTCTGATTCAGCTCTTCAGAAGACACCCTGAATCAGGAAGAAGTTCAGTCGAAGTCGAAGAAGTGCCGTCTTCTTGATTGCTTCGCCTTGTAATCGCCTTGTAATCCCGCCGCTGCCACCAGATGTCGTGTAACGGTGTTTTGCACACACGACTATAGATTTTGGGATTGTAGGTAAGCCCCGAGCCTTAGCTCGAGAACAAGGTAGCTCAGCAATTAATAAGGCACAATTTAAAGGTGACAAGAAGTTTATTAGTAAAACTTCAAGAATTTAGTAAAGTCCTCGTTGAATACTGGCAACAGGTCTGCCAGCATTACACAGACGACGTTCAGGACATAAGTAACCCCCAATCATCTCCAACGGGATGTCTTAGAGCTTTAAAGGCCGTTAACTCCCCCGTTGGGATAATTGCTTACACAGCACAAAAATTAAAACAAGGTCCACACACTTTCTAGGCTGACTCATATAAGAGCCTTAACTTATTTATGTTTCCCAGTTAAAAATAATTACAAGTAAATATGGGCGAGGGATGGTATCATATCACTTAGGGATGCTTTACGTTGGCATGTCACAGAAGTTGTATTTGTATACGACACCGTTAGAGATGGACCAAATCATCCTATAGAGAATATAGATCTTGCTAAAATACACAATTTTTGACTGAATACATTTTCTTGTAGGGTGAATCATTTCGGAGATATTCCTTGTTATGTGTGTGAGTTTCGGAAAACATAGAACTTTCGTGAAATGGATCATCGTTGTTCATTTTTTTATATGTTAAGTGTGCAAAGACAACAGAGTCTCAAAGCTTTAAAACATTAGACTATCGCACAAAGCATACAGTATTCTAACATTCCCCTTGGACCTACAAGGAAATAAGCAGTAAGATAATTTGTGCAAATATTCATCTTAACTAACACGAAGAAGATATAGGGATAAGAGTTTGTAAGAATCGTTAGTACAAGAGTAGAGAAAGTCATGTGAGTGTAACACATCAGATTTTTAATGTTTGTGTTTATGTAGAAATGAAGTCAAAAGAATTTTCTGTAAGATTGAAAGGGGCTATAATATATGTAAACATGTGTTATTCCAGTAATTACATTGAGCAGAACTCTCGAATTTATCATTAAAGAAACTAATAATAAGGCGAGATATTACTTAGTGTCCTTTTCTCAATACAATACTGTTGCTGTCTTTGCCTCTATTTTATGATGTAACAACAATAATAACCTGTATTGCTGATGGTTCAATGATTCGGCTACATTCCTCGGGTGCTTACTGTTCCTGCATTGTCGTATCGTTATTCTTTGGTGCGATTTAAAAAATATTACTTGCTAGGATTAAACAAGCATAGTAATCTCGTAAGATTCTATAAATATGAAAATAAATGTATAAATAAGTGTCCTCTTAAACACCCCGGATATTTCAGAAAGAAAACTGAGTAGAGTATCCTTGTGAAAAGTGATGCATTGTCCAGCATAAAGTCCTTAATTTAAGGAAATTATAAATGAAGCTTATGCGGTTTTGTGCGTGTGTTTGTGTGCATGTATGTCTGTTTGTGTGTGTATGTGTGTGTGGTTGTGCATTCATGTGTGTAGGTGTGCATGTGTATGTGTGTGCGTGTTTGTGTGCATGTGTGCGGGGTGTATGTGTGTGTGTTTACGTGTGAGTATGTGTGTGTGCCTGTAGGATTTTTTTGGAGATATTTCCATGATATTAGTTGAGTTTTGGGAACATAAACAAATGCGAAGTCAAGAGATGTGGATGGACCAAAAAATTCCCTTGGGAATGTTTTTTCAGTAGAATTGCGTGTAGATTTTGATCAGTACGCAAAGCCTTCCTTACTCTAATATCCCGCTTGCACATACAAGGAAATAAGCAGTGAGATAATTTGTGAAAACTTTTATCTCAGCTAACACGAAGATGTTAGTGCAAATAACATTTTGTATTAATTGTTAGGGCAAGAGTAGAGAAAGTTGCGTGAGGGTAACAGACGAGACAATATTTTCAGCTTAATTAACATGTTGTCAAAGCTTAAATTTGCTTGAAAGAAACGAGAAACAGCCTCTCTGATCGTCGAACATGATACTATACACAAAATGAATGTTGCAAGTATAAAATAACGTTATTTATAGAATAATACTGAAATTAAATGGGAGTATAAGCCAGTATTTTCATGAGGATTAACAGAATGCAAACAATCATAAATGTCACAGTAAGAAACGTGTGTAGAGAGAACTCTATGAGCGTAAAGATCGAGAGATAGTGCCTGCGTTGATTGTGCGGGACACCGTTGAAGTCTATAAGGAATCCAAAATAAACAAAATAGATAAATAAAGAACAAAAAACTAGAAAACATGACACAGGAAAAGTGGACCGATAAAGCCTTGTGAATGTAAAAGCCTCAAGAAGTAGCCCGAATCTCACCGAAATAAGCAATAAGATAATTTGTACAAATGCTTATCTCAACTAGCACGATGAAGATATAGGCATAAGAGCTGGTAAGAAATATTTGCAGAAAACTGAGTAGGGAATGTCATTCAAGTGTGCCCAAGACCACCGCAGCTCATTCCGCACAATATGGTCATTATGAGGGAAGGCAGGTAACCCCTCTGCAGTGGGGGACCGCATCTGTGGTCCTCGTGTCAATGCAATAATTCAAGACTGAAGTATTCTTTCGCTAGTGAAAAATTTCACCTTGCCGATCCTGCGGGTGGGTGATCTTTGGCCGCTATGTTAAGAGAAAAACCTTAACATTTTTTGTCTCCATGGCCAATGCCAGAATGAGCTAACTCTCCACTTAATGGATTTTAGTTTGAGTAACAGGCTGATGGCATCTTAAGGGAAACAGTTTAAAGATATTTATAGCATCGTGGTCTTCAGAGGGATGAGAAAATGCATATTTTTTGAATATAAGTATACGAGTTTCACAAAGAAACCAATAAGATTACCATCTTCTACTCTCGCTGAAAATTCTCTCGCCCCCGACATGAATATACTAGGCCTGTTCAGACAGGAAAAATGCAGGTGTCTATACTCAACCTTGGAATCAGTATATGGTTTTTCAAAACTGGCAGAGAGGAACATTTCCAACTGTCACATAATTTTTTTTCAAACCCGCCATAAATATGTCAGTTTCTCAAAGGATCCATTAAAATAAACATATTTTCATCCCCCACTTGAAGGGGGCGAAGACCTCTTGCACTGGACTTGAGAATTTGACAACATGCAGCGGGGGAGGGTGACTTATGGGGGGGAGTGTAATTAATGTGAAAATTATGCTAAACGAGCCAGAAAGCTCATACCTTTTGGGAATTCCAACGTGTCCAGAAGAATTCCCATGTCACTTAGGGTGGGGGTGGGGGGAGGAGGGGGGAGGGGAATGGAGGAGGGGGCGTGACTGGATTTGATTAATGAGAAAATTATGTTAATTGAGCCAAAGTCGCTATTATACTGCTACTCAGCTATGTTCCATGATTTGTTGTGAGTTTAGGATTTGTTGTCTAGGTATCAGACAAAAGAACTGATAAAGATGCTGTAACAGTCATCCAAAAAAAATTCAAAAGGATGGAGATAAAAGTTTGTTGGTTCATTCCATTGTGAGTGAAGCTAAGGGACATGGAACATGTTATACAGTTGTCGAACATGCATTATGACTAGTAATATACTCACCAGGGGTCTCCGTGTAGGGGATATGTGAATAGCAACCACAAGGTACCCAAGCTGAGCAGAACATTACTTCCACTTACTGGTGTTTTGCTCCTCACTGTAACTTTTCTACCTGACCTTACCTTGGTCATCTCTTGTTCTCTTCCGACCCCGATGCTATTAGGGTTCCCGAGGGCTAGGGAGTCTTTATTTTTCCAACCTCTCCATTTCTCTATAAAATCTTAAACCCTAACATGCTGACCTGTCATGGCATGTAATACGTCCTCTGATTGGTAATCAGAGGATATGGTCGGTGAATTTATTTTCATAATTCTCCCAGTCAGGTCGGTGAGACCCGTAAACCAACGACAGGTGTGGTCCTCCAGACATTCTGGGGGTTGTGAGAGAGCGATGTGACCGCCAAAACATAAAAATATGGTGCTCTCTAAAAAGCGGTTACTGTTACTGCTATTGCTCTCTTCAATAAATATTGGAGAGCAACAGGATTAATGACTTCATTGCCAGAAGTCCAGCATTAGCTAAGAAGAAGAAGATATTTAAAAATACAATTTAATTGTATATTCTAGGGGAAAGCAATAAATCTTCCTCTGATACCATTATTATAACATTTGTGTGGAAGTGGATATGTCAAAATGTACTGTGAAAAGTCATGTAAATTATACATCTGCCCTCCAATCCTTCAGAGAATCCTTATATAAGGGATGAAGATTTACAGGAATTAAATAAAGCTGATGTATAATGGTGCGGGATTTTTGGATGGGTGTGGGTGATGCTATGTTTCTGGTCTACTTAGGAAGGTGTAAGTCAGAAGGGTGTGGGTGCTCTCGATCGCTCCGGCTTTTTTTTACAGTGTGGTTTTTGTTTGAGCACGAGGCCTTTATCTCAGGGTTGCCCAGCTGAGGAATGTCCAGGTAATAAATTGAAGTCTTCTATTTCTTTTAGTGTTTACTTCACTTTACTCATGCCCCCTTCCGACACACAAGACCATGAAGTATTGTGATCCGCGTAACGCACACATCTGTCTATGCCCCTGAAGATCTACCAAGCAAGTGTCTTTCTCTCCCGAAGAACTGTATTTCTCAACTCGGCCCTTCCGCTTGGCCAGCTTCACCTTGCAATTAAGGACGTACGCCTTCACGCGTTGGGTTTTTCAACCCTATTGTTCCCTTTCTTTCAGGGCTTGTTGCCTTCTCGAGGCACCGTTACTTTCCCTGCCTGTACCCTCGGCCCACCAGTCGAGTTGTCAGGTAAGCCTATATTCCATTTTCAATGATATACAAATTATTACATAGGTACGCGGGTTTTAATCGGCGGGCGCGGGTTTCCGCCTCATATGCCCTTCGGAGGAATTTTCCGTTTTTTTTAAAGGAAAAATCGAAAATTTCTTCGACAGTCCCACTAGCAATCTGCGTACTCAGACGATAAACGTTCCATATATATATATTTCCTTGTTCCGTCTTGTGTGTCAGGTGAGGTATTCTAATTATGACATACATGTTATATTACAAAAATTGACCCTTGATACATTTTAGGAATTCTCAAAATATACAAAACATCTTATCCTATTAAATAGTACATCAAATTGCACATATAATTGAAGTTACACAATATTGCAATGCCTTAACGCTAAAATTGTTACACTTTGGTAATATACGTATATACAGATATTACTGCCATATGTTTTTGGGGTACTGTTTTCTCTGATGCAATGACAGTTTTTGTGCACCAGGAAACTGTTGAGTGCACTTTTCTGTGGTACACTCGTGGTATTTCACTTCTAATCACACGAATATGGCATGTCCACTATTTCGCGCACTTCATGCCTATTCACACGTCTTAACTTACACTATGTGTGGATTTAGCATACATTATATTGTATATACATTTTCCTCTATAGTACTATTATCCTATCCAATCTTATTTGGACATGTTTACTAGTAAAGTCGGGAGCACGGCCATTCTGTCAATGGTGGCTACTATACACACTGCCTTGTTCTCCTAACATCCACTTGAGTGATTTCTGACATCAGTATAAATATATACAATTTCACTGTCTCCCTTGGATTTACAGAATGTACTACTTCTTTTATATATCTTCTTCCTTTATCTTGATACTACTCGGGAGAGTGAGTTTATTATTATTGTCCCTCAGAAATTCTATTTCTACTATATACAGGTACTTATACCCTATTCAACACAATCGTTAACAATACTAATGGTTTGACCCACTCATGACATCAGGTTTTATTATTACGGTTAAGAAAAAAAAAGGAGAATGCTAAACTTGAGGTGTCGTCAGTGACATCCTACGATAGTGAAGTTTATTACGTAAAAAAACTTTTATGAAGCAAGATCGTCGCTGCGTCATATAATGGATTCGTTTGTTGCATTATCTATTTGTTTGAATGGTCGCAGGAGCGCTAGATTATATCTGCCTATAACTTTTTGTGTTCTAATATCTGCTACCTCGAACGATCGATCACTCAGTTCGTTAACTATCACTACGGGACCTTGCCACAATAGGTGTAATTTCTGCGACGTTTTATTCAATAATGATGACTTGTGGTGTGCCCGCACTAGTACTTTTTCTCCCACTTTTGGTTCCCACTGGTGCTTGTGACGCCGTTTCTTCTTGTGGCGTTATTCCACGCGTTTTACCAATCGTTCGTATGCTTTCTTAATTTTCTGCATTTCGGTTTCTTACTGTGTGCTGATTGACGTCGGTAAGCCTGGGATTATTGCTTCCGACTGCTGTCCCATATGGAGTACTATAGGTGCGTAGCCGGTGTTCGGGTTTATCGTATTGTTTAGTATACGTTCAATCATGGATATTTTTGGTACCCATGAAGTTTGTTTGCGATGGGACACCACGCGAAGAAAAATCGATAAATCTCTCATTGTTCGTTCACATGGGTTTGCCTGAGGGTGGTATGCCGTAGAGTGGTAAATTTTAATCCCCGCTGCCTTGATTTTATTGACGAAGTTTTTACCTTTATGAACAGATGCATTATCTGCCAAGATGGCGTCCATTTTACCATATTTGGGGACGAAGTCCTCCATGATTTTGGCCGCGCATGCAGCGCTTGTCAATTTTTTCATGGGATACAGTTTTACAAGTTTGGTGAAAACGTCGACTAACACAAAGATGTATTTCAAGCCTGCGGTTCCCGCAGGTAATGGACCATGTGCGTCCACTGTCACTAAAGCGAGCAGTTTGTCGCGTAGAATAGATATTGGGGGCGTGTCGTATTTAACGTTCAGTGGTTTTGCTTTCTGACAGTTCGCACGCTGAGATGCGTTGTCGGACCTTGTGATGAAGGCGAGGTACATAGAAATGTTCACCTATGGTGAGACATGTTTTTTCTGATCCAGCGTGGATAAGGGCTACATGAAAAGCATCGATAATTAAGTTCTCTAGCGAGCGAGGTGCATATGTCCGCCATGTTGGCTGGTCTCTGCCTTGAAGTTTGCATAAGGTGCCGCTCCGTTTGCCTATAGTTCTCTGTGTTTCCGCTTGGATTTCGGGTGCTTTCATGAGTAACTCGGCGAGTTTGTCATCCTCGTGTTGTAATTTCGTAATGTTTTTGACCTGTTTTAATAGTACTTTGTTAAGGTCGATGTCCAGTTTCAGAACGTGGACTTCACGCTGTGTGTTACCCTGTCTTTCTGGTAGTTCGCCCTTGGTGCTTATTCTTGACAGCGTATCGGCGAAAATGTTCTGGTTCCCCGGAATGTGGGTGATGGTGACGTCATACGACATGATTTCATGGACGTACCGGGATATCTTTGACCTGGTCAATTTGCAGTTCTTAATAAAGGATAGGCTTACGTGATCGGTGAAGATGACGATTTTGCAATTGAAAATGTAGTGCCTAAATTTTTGTAACGCGAAGAATATGGCTGCTATCTCTTGTTCTGTGACGCAAGAGACCTTCTCAGTGTTGGTCAGGTTCCTTGATGCGGTACTGATAACGTATTGTTGACCCTGGTCATCGTATTGGCATAGAATTGCTCCGAAACCAGAAATGGCGGCGTCTGTGTAGATATAAAATGGTCTATCCGTTTGAGGGCATGCAAGCAAGATAGCTTGACCGAATAGCTCTTTAACTCTATCGAAAGCTAGTTGTTGGGTGCTGGACCATTGCCACCGTATATTCTTCTTAAGTAGTTCTCTCAAGGGCGCTACTTCTTTAGCGTAATTCGCCAGGAATCGGGCTTCATATTGGAAAATACCTAATATCCGGCGAAGCTGTTTAACGTTCTTAGGCGCTGGAATTTCTTTAATTATTCTAATTCTCTCTTGGTCTGGTGATACGCCCTCTCTAGAAATGACGTAGCCCAAAAATTTCACTTTCTCCTGAAAAAATGTTGTTTTTTGCAAAATTTAATGTTAGGCCATTTTCGCGTAATTTTGTAATCACGAAGTCCAAGTGTTGTATGTGTTCCTCTATGCTTTCGTCGTGGACGAGGAAGTCATCTACGTATTGTGTTAGAAACTTTTGGGTGGCATCGCCAAAAATTGCATACATAGCTCTAAGAAAGCCGCTACCACTGACTGATAAACCAAAGGCCAATCGTGTATATTCAAATACACGTCCTTGATATAAAAATCCTGTGTATTTTCTCAAATTTTCCTGCAGTGGAATCTGTAGATAGGAATTGGTAAGGTCGATTGAGGAAAACCATTTTTTTTCGGCCTATGCTGGCAAGCACTTCGTCTAGGGCTATAGTTCGGAAATTGTCCGGTACGATGTATTGGTTTAGGTGTCTCGCGTCAATTGTAATACGGACTTTACCATTTGCTTTTCTCACTATGCAGAGCGGGTTCAGGAAGGGTGTGTTCGAAATTTGTATGATATTCTGCTCCAGCATTTCATTAATGGTTGCATCTACAGCAGGTCTAAGGTCTAGCGGAATGTTTCGGCATTTATATCGCGATGGTGTTGCTTGTTTAATCTGGAATTCGTATTGGAATGAGGTGAATAAACCCGTTCTCTCTGTAAATGCCGAGCGATTTTTCCACAAGACGTCAAAAAGTTTCTGTCTATTTTTGTTATTTAAGTGTGGGATTTCATTCACCCTTCTCTCAATATTTCTGCGAATATGGTCACAGCTTTCAGGTATCATTTGGGTCGGTGCAAGGGATTGTATTTCTGACGCTTCATTCAGTCTGTGCGTTTGCACACTAAGTGAACCGTTTTTTACCGTGAGGGGTGTATAACTCGTTTTTACTTCCGTACGCGCTTCCACATACCTAACATTTTCGCAGTTAAAAACGTCGCTTTCATCGTCTGTCTCCATCATCTCCCTAACTTGGAGGTGTGCCAAAAATATTCCCTCGTTTACCTGAACCATTTGA
This sequence comes from Tenodera sinensis, assembly GCA_030765045.1. NCBI lineage: Eukaryota > Metazoa > Arthropoda > Insecta > Mantodea > Mantidae > Tenodera > Tenodera sinensis. The sequence goes on from JAUKNM010000168.1 coordinate 33,277, forward strand.
ACGAAGAATTCTTCCCTTTCCAACTGAAGTTCGCCTTCAGTCAGCTGTAGCCCTTCCCCAGTCAGCTGAGCGAAAGGTACAATGACCTCCCTATTTTCACACGTTACTGTGAATATTTTGCTGTCGTAATTGATACGGGCTTGGCAAGAGTCAAAGAAATCACTACCAAAGAGTATCTGTACAGCGAGGTGTGGAATTATTAGGAAGATAAATTCCATGTGCTCTCCGCCCATTGTAAATGCAATCATGACCTGTTTTTGAATCCTTTGTCTTTTTCTTCCTATGGCTAGCAACGCATATACGTTTTTCGTTGGAAGTGTCTGTAATTTTAGCCCTTTCGTGGTTAAATGGTTAAAGAATTGCTGGCTACACACTGATGCTGTTGCCCCCGTGTCTAGGGTGGCGAGAAAAGTTTCATTTTGGATTAGGATTTCTACTCGTGGTGTTTCCGCGATTTCCTGAATTTTTTTCATTTCGATCTTTCCTCTTGCATTGTTGTGGCTGGTTGCTTCCGTGTTTTGTACATTCAGCATTGACACTGTGTTATTGTTCCCTTCGTTGAATCGGGAACCTCATCCAACCCGGTTCTAGTTTCCCGAATTGTTAAAAACCCGATTACCATTTTGCGCCGTGGCTCCGTCACCTGCTGTAGCATTCTCGGACGTCACGAATGGTGAACCGCCAAACCATTTTTGTCGGCTTACGGCGCCTTGGCTGTGTGCATGTGTTGCGGGTTGCGGTCTATCGGTGGTGTTGTGCCATTGGGTGGCGTTATAGTTCTCATGGTTGTTGCCTCCGTACATATTGAAATCCGCCATGTTGTGCCTGTTTTCAGCGTTTTCCGCGCCGTTGTACACATTATTCTGCCACTGGCTCCCTGAGGGGTTTTCTCGAGGCGGGCTACTCGTGTACTGCTTTCGGTGTGTGGTGTGTCTGTTCTGGTATCTGTTGGTGTCGTTTGTTCGTCGTCGTGGTCCCCGAATTTGCACATAATTAATGTGTTGGTGCCGTTGACCCTGGTATCCGTGATGGGGTCTTTCTCGGGGTGGACGCTGTTGGTGGTGTCTATGATCATTCCGGGAATCGGATGAGGGTGCCTGTTCTCGATAGCGTTCCCGGGTGTGACCCTGGTCATATCGGCGCTCATTGTAGTTGGCTCTTGCCCTCGTCCCACTAAAAATGTGTTCATTGTGTGGGACCTCATTTCGCGGGACTGGGTTCGATTCAGACATATGTGGCGCTAATGCTGTTAATAAATCCAGCGTTCCGGCTATGCTGTTGGGTCGGGCAACAATGAGATGGTTCTTTATCTGTTCCGGAAAGTGCCTTATGACAAGAGAAATGAATTCTTGTTCTTCCATTGGAGGGTCCAGTAGTTGGCTCTGTTGGGCGAGGTCTAGGAAGTAATCCACCATGGATTTTTCGCGTACATCGAATTTTCCGTTGTTGATTTTTGTACGTACCGCGTACTGAGTTGCACTATTCCAGTATTTGGCGAGGAAATGATGTTTAAAATCTGAGTATGTGGCATGGTCGCCTACCGCTAACCTAAACCAAGTGAGTGATCGTCCTTGTAGGCCTTTCTTCACTATTAGCGTTTTAAGCGATTCTGGGATAGCTTTTAGGTGGAAGTATGACTCGAGATCCATTATATACCGCTTAGCGTTTTCTCTCGCGTCATTAAAAGTGGGTACTGCAATTTCGTTTAATAGATGGTAGTGGTTGGGGAAACTATGTGTCATGCAATGGGTCTGTGTGCTCTCCGGACTTATACTACTACACGATTGTGCAGGCGATGTTGATGGTGCCGCAGAACGTGCGTTCAACATCCTCGTGAGTTCATGTCTCTGTTCATTTTGTTGCGTCTGTATAACTTTTCTTACTTCAGAAAATTCGGCTTGCGTTCTCGCTTCGGCACTTTGCTGCCGCTTTTCCAATGTCAGACAGGTGGAGTGCAGCTCCTCGCTCAATTGTGCATGCAACTTATTGCTAGTAGTCGAAACACGATTAACATGGTCTTTAATAGTTTCTAATTCCTTTTGCGTGTCATGCACTTCTGTGCGCAAGTTTAGGAATTCTGCTTCAATTCTGCTTTGGCCTAGGCAAATGCTATCCAGGGTTTGTTTTTGTTGTTCTATATGTTTACTCTGTTCTGTTAAGCTACTTTGAAGTTGCGCTCCTTGAGCAGTTATTTTATTGTCTAACCGTGTACTCTGTTCTGTTAAGCTACTTTGAAGTTGCGCTCCTTGAGCAGTTATTTTATTGTCTAACCGTGTACTCTGTTCTGTTAAGCTACTTTGAAGTTGCGCTCCTTGAGCGGTTATTTTATTGTCTAACTGTGTACTCTGTTCTGTTAAGCTACTTTGAAGTTGCGCTCCTTGAGCAGTTATTTTATTGTCTAACCGTGTACTCTGTTCTGTTAAGCTACTTTGAAGTTGCGCTCTTTGAGCGGTTATTTTGTTGTCTAACTGTGTACTCTGTTCTATTAAGCTACTTTGAAGTTGCGCTCTTTGAGCGGTTATTTTGTTGTCTAACTGTGTACTCTGTTCTATTAAGCTACTTTGAAGTTGTGCTCCTTGGGTGGTTATTTTGTTGTCTAACTGTGTACTCTGTTCTGTTAAGCTACTTTGAAGTTGTGCTCCTTGGGTGGTTATTTTGTTGTCTAACTGTGTACTCTGTTCTATTAAGCTACTTTGAAGTTGTGCTCCTTGGGTGGTTATTTTGTTGTCTAACTGTGTACTCTGTTCTATTAAGCTACTTTGAAGTTGTGCTCCTTGGGTGGTTATTTTGTTGTCTAACCGTGTACTCTGTTCTATTAAGCTACTTTGAAGTTGTGCTCCTTGGGTGGTTATTTTGTTGTCTAACCGTGTACTCTGTTCTGTTAAGCTACTTTGAAGTTGCGCTCTTTGAGCGGTTATTTTGTTGTCTAACTGTGTACTCTGTTCTGTTAAGCTACTTTGAACTTGCGCTCTTTGAGCGGTTATTTTGTTGTCTAACTGTGTACTCTGTTCTGTTAAGCTACTTTGAAGTTGCGCTCTTTGAGCGGTTATTTTGTTGTCTAACTGTGTACTCTGTTCTATTAAGCTACTTTGAAGTTGTGCTCCTTGGGTGGTTATTTTGTTGTCTAACTGTGTACTCTGTTCTGCTAATCTACTTTCCAAATTCTGGAACTGTTGAAGCAGCTGTTGCATCATAGTTGTGAGGCTGGGTGCAGTTTCAGGAGAAATTTCCTCTACGGTAATGTTTGTTTGTTGTTCTTGGGCCTGTTGTTCCGCCATGTCAACGCTTATTATTTTTCCGTTTCTCAATTTCATACGACTGTATAATTAGTTTTGTACTGGCTGCCTATCCTGAGTCGGGATGTGTCACTGGAGTATAAAAGTGTACTTACTCGTTGTTGTGTTGCCTTCTCGAGGCACCGTTACTTTCCCTGCCTGTACCCTCGGCCCACCAGTCAAGTTGTCAGGTAAAGCCTATATTCCATTTTCAATGATATACAAATTATTACATAGGTACGGGGGTTTTAATCGGCGGGCGCGGGTTTCCGCCTCAATATATTTACAGGATTAACCAACAATTATTTTTTTGCAAAATATGTAGACTTATGGCACATAAAGGATTTGGGAAATTGATTTTAATCTTTAATTTAGTTTTTCTCATTATGAGGTTTTTTGGCTTAACCGCTTGTGCACACCCAGTCGAGATATATAAAGAAAGGATAAAACGTTTTCTGTTGGATCAAATTGTGAATGTAAACCTTTCTTGAAGCAACTGAATGACACACAACATTTCATAAAAATGGGTCCAGCCATTTAGGAACAGTTCAGTCACATACACATGGACAGAAGAAATATATATAAATATAAATATGTATCTTCATTGAAACTCTCCAAAACCTTAGATATCCCTGATTTTCTCCAAGCAGTGCAGTGCTGTAGTGCACATGTTCAACAATGCAGCGTATTCAGTTTCTATGTCCAGCCCCATTGGTTTTTGATAAGGTATGCATTTGTTTGGCAGATCATTTGAAATTGTTTGTCATATGTAAGGCTAGGAAGTTCATGCATTTGCATGTTTTTTCATAGGGGTTAAAAATGTATGCTTTTACATTATGTGCACGAATTATGGAATTTTCAGTTGTTTGGACATAATTTTATGGTGCATATAACTGCTTATTTTCTTGATTTTTGATAAATGCATATTATTTCAATATTATAGCCCCTATATTGCATATTTTAATGATTTATATGGTTTTTTATTATTGTTATCCATTTGGATAATATTTTTCATATTGGTAATATTGCACATGATAATACAACTCACGAAGATTTCAATATTATAGCCCCTATATTGCATATTTAAATTATTTTTTTTTTTTTATTATTTTTTCCATGTGTATAATATTTTTCACATTGGTAATATTGCACATGATGATGCAACTCGCGTGGTGCGAGAACTAATGCTGAGTGATGTCGTGCAGTGAATCCCCTGTTTCCATCCTTTCATTATATGTATGTTCGTAGAAAATAATCAGTGCGTTATCTGAAAGGTTTATAGTAGCAAAGATAAGTGCAGGTGAACGTTTTGAGCATCACGATTGTAGCAACGCTTGCCTGCCCAACTGTAGTTGCGTTGTGGTCTTCAAACGTAAGTGTTGTAAACTGGTTCCCACCAAATTAAATTAGGCATATAAAATGTTAAAAAGCTCTTCAAATGTCGAAAATAAAACCAACTTCGAGTGCTAGATTAATTAATTTACAGAAAGAGTTTTTGGGTGATTTGATATCTACAGATAATTGGGTACTGTTTGTGGAGCGTGTGAGAAAAATGTAGGGAGTGAGAAAAGATTTCAAATAGTTCAGCACATAAACACAGCAAAACATAAGGAGAATTTAATCAGAAAACTCGCAAACAAAGAATCTGTTCAAAAACAGCTATTGGAGTGTTTAGGATGTAGGGTTACTGAATTTTCATATGACTTGTGCCAAGCATTTTTAGCTGCTGATATTCCCTTGTTCAAAATTAATAATCCGAGATTTAAAAACTTTCTTGCCAAGTACACTCGACAACATGTGCCTGAAGAAAGTACACTGCCTAAGACTTGTGTAGGACATTGTTACAATAACGTATTGTCAAATATACAAAATGAATTAGTGGATCAGTTTGTGTGGTTGTCTGTTGATGAAAACCCTGATACTGAGCGCCGTTCTATTTCTAATATAATTGTGGGTGCTTTAAATAAGGAACAAAATACTACACCTTATCTTCTTAACGTGTGCGAATTCTCGAACACTGACAATGTAACTCTGACCCAGTTTGTGGTGGACTCTTTGAAATAACTATGGCCATGTGGAATCAAATACGACCGGTTACTTTTATTTGTTACTAATGCAGGACAAACTCTGAAAGTTATTTTTCTAACTTAATTCATATAACTTTTTTGGCACATGCTCTTCATCCCATTTCTGAGACAATAGGTGATTATTTCCCGTTGGTAGATAGATTTATATCCAGTACAAAGATAATTTTTCTTAAATCTCCTAAAAGAGTTAAGTTGTTTAGATCAACAGCACCTAATATCCGACTTCCTCTTGCACCAGTGTTAACTCGATGGGGAACATGGGTGCAGTTTTATATTATACTGAGCACATAGAAATAGTCCAAGAAGCTGTTAATTGGATTCGAAAGATGCTTCATCGATAGAAACTGTGCAAAATATTCTATCAGGCACTGGGTTAAAAGAGGATCTTAGTTTCATATCTACTCATTTTTCTTTCTTACCAACAGTCATAACGGCATTGGAAGTTGTAGGATCTCCTTTGTATGCATCACTTACTGTCTTTGAAAAAACTATGTGATCTAAGTTCGGTTCCTGGTAGCATAGAACAAAAAGTGAAAGAGAAAGTGAATTATATCATTTCAAAACATTCTAGTTATAAACAGATGTGCGATATTCGAGACATCCTCGAAAGAAAACCATCTGTCACATCAAGAGACTTTACTCTCTCTGTGAAGCCGTTAGCATAATTTAAATATGTTCCGATAACATCTTGTGACGTGGAGAGAAGTTTTTCACGTTACAAAAGTGTTTTGCGAGACAACAGACGATGTTTTACAGTTGAAAATTTGTGCAAAATGTTGGTTGTGAACTGCAATTTAACAGTTAATACTAGCATCGGGACCACTTATGCTTCAACCTCTAAGGAATAAGGTAGCTTTATTTATTATTTATACTAACTCGTCTTATCTACTGCAAAGGTACATTAATTATTTTAATGAAATATCTCATATTTCTTGGCATATTTTCAAGTTTTTAAGAGCATATTGGCATGCATATTTCAGTGTTTTTAAGGGCATGAACTTCCGAGCCCTAGTCATATGTTTTTCTTAGTTTCTATGAATCCTTCATTACTGTTACACTCCTTTTGGATTAGATTAGATTAGATTGGATTGCATTTAGAGAGTTCACAAGTATCCATCGAAGCCTTTGAACACTGAACATGTCAATGGAAACATACAGTATAACATAAAAAGCATTATATACAGGCACGAAAAACAAAACAGGGATAATTGAGGAATCAACTCTTCCCTGTAGCTATGACTAACATACTGTATATTTACATGTACAAATTGAACTTTGTTATAAGCGTTCACTAGGCTTTTCCTGCCACAACCCATTATTTAGTTATCTAATTAGTAATGAATGGCCTCTTTTGTCAGTTGTTGAATATATTTAAGTAGCTTTCGAGCAGGCCTTACATCAACGCTTCAACAATTTTCATTTTCAAGTCCATAGAGTTCCAGTTTTGCTATAAGAATATTGTGTTTTACACAGCCAAATGCCTTTGCTAGGTCACAGAAAATATTACCTACATCCATTTTATTGTTTAGGGCAGTTAACACTTTATGTGTAAGTTTTAAAGTTGCATTATTTATTGAAATTTCTTTTGTGAACCCAAACTGATCCTTCACAAGTATCTTCTTATATTCAAGGTATTTATACAGTCTGTTGAACATTACCTTTTCAAGGACTTTTGAAAAAAACTGGTAAGAGCGATGTTCTATAGTTTGAAGCATTGTTGCATTCACCTTTTTAGAAAGTAGATTAACGATTGCGAATTTCATCCTATCAGGAAAAATTCCGGTTTTTAGTGACTCCTTGCACAAATAGCTCAGTGGAGTACTAATATAGGGTGAACATGCTTTTAAGATTTTTATTGTTACTTCGTCATAACCAGAGCAATTTCTTGTTTTAAAGGAGTTAATGATTTTATTTATTTCCACAGGTGTTGTCAGACTAGCTTTAAATTCAGGCAATACTACTGTGTAATTTGATCTTAGAAATTCCAGTGCTGCCTCTTTACTTCCAAAGTTAATATTTAGATTGTTAGTTACATTCAAAAAGAACTTGTTAAGAATTTCTGCAACTTCCTGGTGTTCGTTAATTTCATGATTGTCCATGATTAGTGTCATTGAATATTTTGTAATGAATATTTACCTGTTTCCCTTTTATTATATTCCAAGTAGTTTTTATGTTATTGTCAGAGTGGTGGATTAATTTATTATAATGCAATGCTCTTGCTGCTTTTATTACTCTTTTTAGAATTTTGCAATATTATTTGAAATAGTGTTTTAATTATAAGTTGTTACTAATTTTTACTTGCTGATGTAATTCTCTCTTACGCCTGTATGAGGCCCTGATACCTAAAGTGATCCAGGCATTGTCTCTCTTGAAGTTATTTTGTTAGTCTAAGCAAGATTCAAAGTGGGCTTTGAAACATTGGAGAAAGCTATTACATTTATTGTTGGTCCTATTTGTTTGGTAAGTTGGATTCCATGATTTAATTTTTTTGCTAAACTCGCTTAGAGTATTTTCATTTATTTCCCTATATTTTCAATACGTATATTTAGGTTTCACGTTTAAATTTATCTTTTTAATGCATAGAACTTGAGCATCATGATCTGATAGACCATTAATTATTGATGAGACAGTACAAAGCTTAATTTACAAATATATTATCTATGGCAGTGGAAGAACTATTTTGGATTCTGGTTGGAAAGTCTACTATATACTTATATGTCATGTGGTATGTTGAAAATAAAACGCTGAGTGGTTCCCTTTGAAGACTATATTTCAAATAATCAACATTTATATTACCACATATGACTAACTCCTTTTTTTGGTTAAATAAAAGGTTTAGGACATGTTCAAGTTCTTTTCTGAAAATTTCAAAATTGCCCAAGGAAGATCGACAAAGGGCTACTACAATTACATTTTAGCTCAGGAGACTATGTAGAACAATCAATAACCGTTTTTGTACCTTTACATTTGTTCAATAAATTATTTTTAAAAACTTTACAGTTTATATCTAGCCCACCCTTATCAAAGGAAATATTCTTAGTATGCACTTAACCTGGTATAAAAGAGTATTTAGCATCATTGCCCAAATTTTAAAAATAAGTTTCCAGTCTAAATAGCCTTATGCTTTCCTGTTTGTTTTGTAAAGAGAAGTATGTATTCAAAAAGACAAGGGAGAAGACAAGAATGTAATTGCTGATGCCTCTGCTTTGCAGCCAAGTTAATCTGGAACCCTTCTCTTCAATTAAGACCACCTGCAGGGCTATAAATGAGTGAGCAAATTCATAGTAGACGGGTACAGAAGAAGCAAGGAACACTGGCCACCAGAAGCTGCTATGATGCAGAGGAGAGGCTCTACTCACGAAGTTGTTCTCCTGAAGTTCATTTCAATGGAGGAAGAAGAACTCAGGTAAGACATAATGTGACAACATATGATTGCTGTTTTACAAGACCCCCTCTCTAGTCATAATCATTTATATTTATTCACATTCTACAAAACATTTTTGGAAAACCTATTTTTTTATTTCATTCATGTTATGTCAATAAACATTTGCAGAAATAGCTTCATTCTGCATTTTCATGTAGATACAAATGAGAAACATGGAGCTGAACCAATAGTCAAATATTTAAAAGGTTACGATTGCTATATACATAATTTGAAGTTGCATGTTTTCCCTCTGATGTTGTGAAACAGCAAATTGGCCACAATCATTAAAAAAATATTAAATGTTAAAAACTTAAGAACAATATTAGCAACTATCTCAAAAGTGACTGACGTCAGATTTTCTTGAAAATATTCATGTTGCATCCTTTAAATATACTCAACTTAAATACTAGATTCGGTTACCTAACCAAGTTTTGTTTTTGAGATATGTTTATGAATGCATGCACATGTACTCACTCCAGTAAAATGCATATCTTGAATTGTCTACAAAAGGCCCAGTAAGCCCATTGAATGAATTTTTATAACTTCAAATAACTGGTAAACCATAGCAGATAGAAACTAACTGTACAAAACACCTATATACCATTAAAACACAAAATTCTCATATTTTATTTTTGTACCATTAACCCTTCCCAAGAAATTTATTGTTATTGCTTTGAACTTTTTAATGTTTAATACATTTAACTGCTTCTACTGTGCATAATAAGTAGGGGAAGCGATGCATCCCATCCAAAAACTTAATATTTCACAGGAAATGTCTCTTTTGGAATACACTGAGTCTAAAGAAGCTTTTTTAGAAAAAGGTCCATATGCATGCATATGTGTTTGTGAACAGCATAACTAAAGAAAGATGTCTGTTAGATACCATCTTTGGTATTTAAGTTTAGCATCCTCCAAGGATGTGACGCCAAGATTTTCAAGATAATTTCCTGCCTCAGATTACCCTTTTTAGGGTATATTATTTGAAAACTTTGATTTTATATCAAATGGCCCCAACAATTTTGATTAAAATAGCTCATATTTGACAATTTCATCAAAACTGAAATGTACATGTATATTGATTTTCTTAAAATATTCTCAGAAGTCATCTTCATTCTTGATGACATTTGCATAGCTGGTAAGTCATAAAAATAGACCCTTAGTGTTACACAAATATGTGTTGTTGTCACCAATGTTCTTCCAATTGTATTTTCTCTATTTTTCTATGGATTTCTCAATAATATTTACATAATTGAACTGGAACACTGGCATTAATTCTTGAGATTGCGATATATAGGAGTAATTAATTTAGCCCATAGGCATCCTGTAAGGACAAAGGCCTCCTGTTACACAGGGACTAGCTGATAAATAAGCTCTGAACGTGAGGGAATCCTTTGAAATTTTGTTGTACTGCTGTACTATCTTCTTATTCGTAATCAGATTTTTCCTTCTGCTTTTCCTGTCCCCACACACTTCTACACTGCACTTTTCACACTTTTGCACTCTTTGTGACTTTGAGGTGGTCTCTATTCATTACTGTCCAAAACAACTAAGTATAGACTATTAAACCAAATAATTAATGTCCACATTTTATTCTGTAGAGCGAATCATTTTCAAGATATTCCTTGTTATTTTGTCTGAAGTTTCCAAAGCTTATACTTTTCTCAGACGGGAAGTCCTTAATAATTAGGACTCGGTTTTTAGGTAAATACATATTCGTTTGCATCCGAATATGAACCAGAAACCGACTTTAATCTCCTGGATGTTCACACCAGAGGAAATATTTTAGGTTTCACAGCACATAAAAATACCTATTTTCAGTCTTTCAATGCTAATAAATATTCCATTCATCCATCCGTCCGTCCGTACGTCCCTCCGTCCCTCCGTTCCTCCGTCCCACCATTCCTCAGTCCATCCATCCATCCCACCGTCTGCCCGTCCGTCCGTCCGTCCGTCTGTCCATCCATCCCTCCATCCTTCCGTCCATCCGTCCGTCCGTCTATCCGTTAATTCCACCCATCCGTCCATCCACAGAAACCGTCCGTCCATCCGTCCGTCCTTCAGACCGTCCATCCATCCGTCCGTTCGTCCATCAGTCCATCCGTCCATCCATCCATCCTTCCTTCCGTCCGTCCGACCATCCCTCAGTATATCCGCCCGTCCACCCTACCTCACCTCGATCCATTCGTCCTTCCTTCCGTCCTTCCGTCCATCCGTCCATCCGTCCGTTCCTCCATCCTTCCGCCCATCCATCCATCCGTCAATCCTTCCGTCCGTCCATCCCTCCATTAATCCATCCATCCGTCCGTCCGTCCTTCCGTCCGTCCATCCAATCGTAAATCCATCCGTCCGTACCTCCGTCCGTCCGTCAATCCCTCCATCCTTCCGTCCATCCGTCCGTCTATCCGTTAATTCCACCCACCCAACCGTCCGTCCCTCAGTCCGACCTTCCGACCGTCCATCCATCCGTCCGTTCGTCCATCAGTCCATTCGTCCATCCGTCCGTCCGTCCTTCCGTCAGTACATCCATTCGTCCATCCATCCGTCCGTCCGTCCCTCCGTCCGTCCGTCCATCCTTCCGTCCGTCCATCCATCCATCCGTTCGTCCATCCTTCCGTCCATCCATGCATTAGTTCCTCCAATCGTCCGTCCCTCCGTCCGTCCGTCCATCCGTCCCTCCGTCCGTCCGTCCATCCGTCCATCCGCCCATTCGTCCCTCCGTCCATCCGTTCATTCACCGCTTCCTCCGTCCCTCCACCCGTCCGTCCAACCATCCCAACGCCCGTCCATCCCTCCATCACTCCGTCCATCCATCCATCACCCCGTGCGTCCGTCCATCCATTCCTCCGTCCATCCGTCCCTCCATCCGTCCGTGCATCCATCCCTCTGTCCATCCATCACTCCATCCGTCTGTACCCCCGTCCCACCGTGCGTCCGTCCATCCATCTGTCCGACCATCCTTCCGTCCGTCCCTCCGTCCTTCCGTCCGTCCTTCCGTCCGTCCAACCAGCCGTCCGTCCTTCCAGCCGTCCATTGATCCATCCATCCGTCCGCCCATCCATCCGTCATCCATTCGTCCGTCCTTTCTTCCGTCCATCCATCCATCCATCCATCCATCCATCCATCCATCCATCCATCCATCCATCCATCCATCCATCCATCCATACATCCATCCATCGATCCATCCATCCATCCATCCATTCACTCATCCATCCATCCATCCATCCATCCATCCACCCATCCATCCATCCTTCCACCCGTCCATCCATCCATCCATCCATCCATCCCTCCATCCGTCCATACGTCCATCCGTGGTTTCCTCCGTCCGTCCCTCCGTCTATCCGTCCATCGATCCATCCATCCGTCCATCTGACAGACCGTCCATCCTCCCGTCCTTCCGTCAATCCATCCGTCCATTCTTCCATCCATCCGTCCGTGCGTCCGTCCGTCCGCCCTTCCGGCCGTCCGTCCGTTCGTCCATCCATCCGTCCATCCGTATGTCCATTCGTCCATCCGTCCTTCCGTCCGTCCGCCTCTCCGGCATTCCGTCCATCCATCCGTCCATCCGTCCGTCCATCCGTCCGTCCATCCGTCCGTCCATCCGTCCGTCCATCCGTCCGTCCATGCGTCCGTCCATCCGTCCGTCCATCCGTCCATTCTTCCGTCTATACGTCCATCCATCCACCATTCCATCGTTCCATCCGTCCGCCATTCCGTCCAGGCATCTATCTGTCCATCCGTCCATCCATCCTACAGTGCGTCCGACTTTCCGTCCATCCATCCGTCCATCCGCCCGTCCATCCATCCATACGTCCATCCGTCCATCTTTCCATCCGACCTTCCGTCCATCAAACCATTCATCCGTCCATGAAGCCATTCATTCGTCCATTCGTCCGTCCGTCCGCCTGACCTTCCGTCCGTCCATCCATCTGTCCATCCGTCCGTACTTCCGTCCCTCCATCCATCCTGCCATCCGCCCATTCATCCGTCCAACTGTCCGTCCAGCCCTCCGTCCGTCCGTCCATCCATCCATCCAACCATCCATCCATCCATCCATCCATCCATCCATACATCCATCCATCTTTACATCCATCCATCCCTCCATCCATCAATCCATCCAACCATCCATCCATGTATCCATCCATCCATCCATCCATCCATCCATGCATCCATCCATTCATCCATCCGTCCACCCATCCATCCGTCCATCCATCCGTCCATACATCCATCCATCCATTTGCCCTTCCATCCATCCGTCCTTCCGTCCGTCGATCCATCCATCTATCCACCGAACCATCCATTCATCCATCCATCAATCCGTCCATCCGTTTATCCTTCCGTCCGTCCCTCCATTCCTCCGTCCTCCCGTGCCTGGGTACCTCCGACCCTCCATCCCTCCGTCCTACCGTTCCTCCGTCCCCCCGTCCCTCCATCCCTCCCTCCCTCCTTCCGTCCATACGACCGTCCGTCCGACCCACAGTCCCTCCGTCCCTCCGTCCCTCGGGTCCTCCGTCCCTCCGTCCCTCCGTCCATCCGTCCCACCGTGCCTCCCTCCCTCCGTCCCTCCATCAGTACCTCTCTCCCTCCGTCCCTCCGTCCTTCCGTCCCACAGTCCCTCCGTCCCTCCGGCCCTTCATCCCTCCGTCCATCCGTACATCCGTCCATCCGTACATCCGTCCATCCGTCCGTCCTACCGTCCGTCCATACATCGGTCCATTCTTACATCCATCAACCCATGCGTCCATCCGTCCGCGCCTCCGGCCGTCCGTCCGTCCGTCCATCCATCCGTCCATCCGTATGTCCATCCGTCCATCCGTCCTTCCGGTGTCCATCCATCCAAACGTCCATCCGTCCATCTGTGTGTCCGTCCGCCAGCCCTTCCGTCCATCCATCCATCCATCCGTCCGTCCGTCCTACCGTCCGTCCATTCATCGGTCCATTCTTCCATCCATCCGTCCATGCGTCCATCCGTCCGTTCATCCGTCCGTCCTTCAGTCCGTACATCCGTTCGTCCTTCAGTCCGTCCATCCATCCGTCCAACCGCCTATCCGTCCGTCCATCCGTCCGGCTTTCCATCTATACGTCCATCCATCCATCATTCCATCGTTCCATCCGGCCGTCCTTCCCTCCAGGCATCCATCTGTCCATCCGTCCATCCGTACTACCGTCCGTTCAACTTTCCGTCCATCCATCCGTCCATTCATCCATCCATCCGTCCATCCGTCCTTCCTTCCATCCGTCCGTCCGTCCATCAAACCATTCATCCGTCTATCCGTCCGTCCATCCGCCCGACGTTCCGTCCGTCCATCCATCCGTCCATCCGTCCGTCCTTCCGTCCGTCCACCCATCCGTCCATCCGCCCACTCATGAGGCCATCTGGCCGTCCAGCCGCCTGTCCGTCCGTCCATCCATCCGTCCTTCCGTCCGTCCATCCATCCATCCATCCTTCCAACCACCCACCCATCCATCCATCCATCCATCCATACATCCATCCATATTTACATCCATCCTTCCATCCCTAAATCCATCCATCCATCCATCCACAAATCCATCCGTCCATCCATCCGTCCATCCGTCCGTCCATTCGCCCATGCGTCTGTCCAGCCGCCCGTCCGTCCGTCCGTCCGTCCGTCCAGCCATACAGCCATCCAAACAACCATACATCCATCCATGCATCTGCCCGTCCATCCATCCGTCCATCGAACCATCCATCCATCCATCCTTCCATTCATTCATCCATCCGTCCATCCGTCCATCCATCCGTCCTTCCGTCGGTCCATCCCTCCGTCGGTGTACCAATCCGTCCATCCTTCCGTCCGTCCATCGGTCTGTCCATTCATCCGTACATCCATTGTTCCATCCAACCGTCCATCCGTCCATCGGTCCCTCTGTCCATTCGTCCGTCCTTCCGTCCGTCGATCCATCCGTCCAACCGTCCTTCAGCACATCCGTCCGTCCTTTCGTCTATACGTCCATCCATCCATCCTTCATTCCATCGTTCCATCCGTCCGTCCTTCCGTCCCGGCATACATCTGTCCATCCGTCCATCCATCCTACCGTCCGTTCAGCTTTCCGTCCGTCCCTCCGTCCATACGTCCATCGATCCATCCATCCGTCCATTCGCCCGTCCTTCCGTCCGTCCATCCATCCGTCCATCCGTCCGGCCGTCCTTCCGTCCGTCCAGACATCCAGCCATCCAACCAACCATACATCCATCCATACATCTGCCCGTCCATCCATCCATCCATCCATCCATCCATCCATCCATCCATCCATCCATCCATCGAACCATCCATCCATCCATCCTTCCATCCATTCATCCATCCATCCATCCGTCCATCCGTTCATCCGTCCGTCCGTCCCTCCATTCCTCCGTCCCTCCGTCCATGGGTCCCTCCGTCCCTCCATCCCTCCGTCACTCCGTTCCTCCGTCCCTCCGTCCCTGGGTCCCCCCATCCCACTCTCCCTCCTTCCGTTCATACGTCCATCCGTCCAACCCTCCATCCCTCCGTACCTCTGTCCGTCGGTCCCTCCGTCCCTTCGTCCCTCCGTCCCTCCGTCCCTCCGTGCCTCCGTCCCGCCGTCCTTTCGTCCCTCCGTACCTCCGTCCCTCCATCCCTCCGTCCATCCGTCCATCCCTCCCTCCATCCCTCCGTCCCTCCATCCCTCCGTCCATCCGTCCATCCGTCCATCCGTCCATCCGTCTATCCGTCCATCCGCCCATCCGTCGATCCGTCCATACGTAAATCCCTCCATCCGTCCATCCGTCCATCCCTCCTTCCGTCCGTCCATCAATCCGTCGCTACGTCCATCCATCCATCCGTCCGTCCATCCGTCCTTCCGTCCGTCCGTCCATCCATACGTCCATCGTCCATCTGTGTGTCCTTCTGCCCGTCCGTCCGTCCATCCATCTGTCCATCCGTCCGTTCATCCATCCGTCCTTCAGTCCGTCCATTAGTCCGTCCTTCCGTCCGTCCGCCTCTCCTTCATTCGGTCCATCCAACCGTCCTTCCCTATGTCCGTCCATCTATCCGTCCATCGCTCCGTCCGTCCGCCCGTCCGTTAGTCCGTCCATCCATCCATCCATCCATCCGTCTGTCCAACCGTCTGCCCTTCCGTCCGTCCATCCATCCGTCTATCCGCCTATCCGGCCGTCCATCCGACCGTCCTTCCCCCCATCCGTCCTTCCGTCCATCATTCCATCCTTCCATTCCTCCGTCCTTCCGTTCCATCCGTCCATCCGTCCTCCGTCCGTCGGTTCTTCCGTCCGACCAACCATCCGTCCATCCATCCACCCGTCCGTGCGTCTTTCGGTCCGTCCATCCTTCCGTCTATCCATCCGTCCATTCCTCCATCCGATGGTCCGTCCATTCATCCGTCCATTCTTCCATCCGTCCATCCTTCCATCCTTCCGTCTTTCCATCCATCCCTCCTTCCATCCGTCCGTCCGTCCATGCGTCCATCCATCCGTCCTTCCGTCGGTCCATCCTTCCGTCCGTCCATCGGTCCGTCCATCCATCCGTACATCCACTGTTCCATTAAACCGTCCATCCGTCCATCGGTCCCTCTGTCCATTCGTCCGTTCTTCCGTCCGTCGATCCATCCGTCCAACCGTCCTTCAGCACATCCGTCCGTCCGTTCATCTATACGTCCATCCATCCATCATTCCATCGTTCCATCCGTCCGTCCTTCCGTCCCGGCATCCAACTGTCCATCCGTCCATCCATCCTACCGTCCGTTCAGCTTTCCGTCCGTCCCTCCGTCCATCCGTCCATCGATCCATCCATCCGTCCATTCGCCCGTCCTTCCGTCCGTCCATCCATCTGTCCATCCGTCCTTCCGTCCTTCCGTCCGTCCATCCATCCGTCCATACTTCCATTCGTCCATCCATCATTCCGTCCGTCCGCCTCACCGACATTCCGTCCATCCATCCGTCCTTCCGGTGTCCATCCATCCATACGACCACACGTCCATCTGTGTGTCCGTCTGCCAGTCCGTCCGTCCATCCATCTGTCCATCCGTCCGTCCATCCGTCCGTCCTTCAGTCCGTCCATCCATCCTTCCAACCACCTATCCGTCCGTCCATCCGTCCGTCCTTCCCTCTATACGTGCATCCATCCATCATTCCATCGTTCCATCCGTCCGTCCTTCCGACCAAGCATCTATCTGTCCATCCGTCAATCCGTCCTACCGTCCGTCCCACTTTCCGTCCATCCATCCGTCCATCCGTCCGTCCATCCATCCATCCATCCATCCATCCATCAATCCGTCTATCCGTCCTTCCTTCCATCCGTCCTTCCGTCCATCAATCCATCCACCCATCCGTCCATCCGTGCGTCCATTCGCCCTTGCGTCCATCCAGCCGCCCGTCCGTTCTTCCGTTCGTCCGTCCAGCCATCCATCCACCCATACATCCATCCATCCGTCTGCCTCTCCATCCATCCGTCCTTCTGTCCGTCCATCCGTCCGTACGTCAATCCGTCAGTCCGTCCATTGTCCGTCCTTCCTTTATTCCATCCATCCGTCCAACCGTCCATCCGTCCGTCCATCCATTGTTCCGTCCCTCCGTCCATCATTCCGTCCTTCCATCCGTTCATCCGTCCGTCCATCAACCCGTCCATCCGTCCGTCCATTAGTCCGTCCATCCGTTCGTCCTTCAGTCCGTCCATCAATCCGTCCAACCGCCAACCCGTCTGTCCATCCGTCCGTCCTTCCGTCTATACGTCCATCCATCCATCGTTCCATCGTTCCATCCGCCCGTCCTTCCGTCCATTCATCCATCTGTCCATCCGTCCATCCGTCCTACCGTCCGTTCAACTTTCCGTCCATCCATCCGTCCATCCGTCCGTCCATTCATCCATCCATCCTTCCATCCGTCCGTCCGTCCATCAAACCATTCATCCGTCCATCCGCCCGACGTTCCGTCTGTCCATCCATCCGTCCATCCGTCCGTCCTTCCGTCCGTCCATCCATCCGTCCATCCGCCCACTCATCCGTCCATCTGTCCGTCCAGCCGCCTGTCCGTCCGTCCGTCCATCCATCCGTCCTTCCGTCCTTCCATTAATCCATCCATCCTTCCAACCATACATCCACCCATGCATCCATCCATACATCCATCCATCTTTACATCCATCCATCCATCCGTCCACAAATCCATCCGTCCATCCATCCGTCCATCCGTCCGTCCATTCGCCCATGCGTCTGTCCAGCCGCCCGTCCGTCCGTCCGTCCAGGCATCCAGCCATCCAACCAACCATACATTCATCCATGCATCTGCCCGTCCATCCATCCGTCCATGCGTCCATCCATCAAACCATCCATCCATCCTTCCATCCATTCATCCTTCCATCCGTCCATCCGTTCATCCGTCCGTCCGTCCCGCCATTCCTCCGTCCCTCCGTCCATGGGTCCCTCCGTCCCTCCATCCCTCCGTCACTCCGTTCCTCCCTCCTTCCGTTCATACGTCCGTCCGACACTCCGTCCCTCCGTACCTCTGTCCGTCGGTCCCTCCGTCCCTTCGTCCCTCCGTCCCTTCGTCCCACCGTGCCTCCGTCCCTCCGTTTTTTCGTCCCTCCGTCCCTCCGTCCCTCCATCAGTGCCTCCCTCCACCATCCGTCCATCCCTCCGTCCCACCGTCCCTTCGTCCCTCCGTCCCTCCATCCCTCCCTCCTTCCGTCCATACGTCCGTCCATCCGACCCTACATCCCTCCTTCTCTCCGACCCTCGGTCCATCCGTTCATCCGTCCATCCGTCCGTCGGTCCCTCAGTCCTACCGTCCATCCGTCCGTCCGTGCGTCCGTCCATCCGTCCATCAATCAATCGATCCATCCATCCATCCATCCATCCATCCGTCCAACCATCCATCCATCCATCCGACCATCCGCCTACCCGTCCGTCCGTCTATCCATCCGTCCATCCGTCCGTCCATGCGTTCGTCCATCCATCCGTCCTTCAGTCCGTCCATCCGTCCGTCCTTCACTCTGTCCATCCATCCGTCCAACCGCCTATCCGTCCGTCCATCCCTCCGTCCTTCCGTCTATCCGTCCATCCATCCATCATTCCATCGTTCCATCCGTCCGTCCTTCCGTCCAGGCATCCATCCGTCCATCCGTCAATCCGTCCGTCCGACTTTCCGTCCATCCATCCATTCGTCCCTCCCTCCGTCGGTCCACTCGTCCATCTGTCCGTCCAGCCGCCCGTCCGTCCGTCCGTCCAGCCATTCAGCCATTCAACCACCGATACATCCATCCATCTGTCCGTCCGTCCATCCGTCCTTCCGTCCGTCCATCCAGCCATCCATCGAACCATCCATCCATCGATCCATCCATCCATCCGTCCATCCGTCCATCCGTTCATCCGTCCGTCCCGCCGTCCCTCCATCCGTCCGTCCCGCCTCCCTACGTCCCTCCATCCCTCCCTCCGTTCCCCCGTCCCTCCGTCCCTACGTCGCTCCATCCCTCCCTCGTTCCGTCCAAACTTCCGTCCGTCCGTCACTCCGTCCCTCCGTCCCTCCGTCCCTCGGTCTCTCCGTCACTCCGTCCCACCGTGCCACCGTCCCTCCGTCCCTCCGTCCATCCGTCCCTCCATCCCTCCCTCCCTCCTTCCGTCCATACGTCCGTCCATCCGACCCTACATCCCTCCTTCTCTCCGACCCTCGGTCCATCCGTTCTTCCGCCCATCAGTCCGTCGGTCCCTTAGTCCTACCGTCCATCTGTCCGTCCGTGCGTCCGTCCATCCGTCCATCAATTCATCGATCCATCCATCCGTCCAACCATCCATCCATCCATCCGTCCATCCGCCTATCCGTCCGTCCGTCCATCCATCCGTCCATCCGTCCGTCCATCCGTTCGTCCATCCATCCGTCCTTCAGTCCGTACATCCGCCCGTCCTTCACTCTGTCCATCCATCCGTCCAACCGCCTATCCGTCCGTCCATCCGTCCGTCCTTCCGTCTATCCGTCCATCCATCCATCATTCCATCGTTCCATCCGTCCGTCCTTCCATCCAAGCATCCACCCATCCATCCGTCAATCCGTCCGTCCGACTTTCCGTCCATCCATCCATTCGTCCCTCCCTCCGTCGGTCCATCCGTCCATCCGTCCGTCCTTCCGTCCGTTCGTCCAGCCATCCAGCCATTCAACCACCCATACATCCATCCATCGGTCCGTCCATCCATCCGTCCATCCGTTCATCCGTCCGTCCTACCGTCCCTCCATCCGTCCGTCCCTCCCTCCCTACGTTCCTCCGTCCCTCCCTCCGTTCCCCCGGCCCTCCATCCCTACGTCGCTCCATCCCTCCCTCGTTCCGTCCAAACCTCCATCCGTCCGTCACTCCGTCCCTCCGTCCCTCGGTCTCTCCGTCACTCCGTCCCATCGTGCCTCCGTCCCTCCGTCCCTCCGTCCTTCCGTCCTTCCGTCCCTCCGTCCCACCGTCCCTCCGTCCCTCCATCCATCCCTCCCTCCCTCCGTCCCTCCGTCCCACTGTCCCTACGTCCCTCCGTCCCTCCGTCCCTCCGACCATCCGTCCACCCGTCCATCCGACCATACGTCCACCCTGTCATCCGACCATCCGTCCATCCGTCCATACGTCCATCCGTGCATCCGTCCATCCGCCCATTCGTCCGTCGGTCCGTTCGTCCTTCCCTCCATCCGTCCATCCGTAAATCTGTCCATTCGTCCATCCGTCCATCCGTCCATCCGTCCGTCCGTCCCTCCGTCCTACCGTCCATCCGTCCGTCCAAGCGTCCGTCCATCCGTCCATCCCTCCATCGATCCATCCATCCATCCAACCATCCATCCATCCATCCATCCATCCATCCATCCATCCATCCATCCATCCATCCACCCATCCATCCATCCATCCATCCATCCTTCCATCCATCTGTCCGTCCATCCGCCCATCCATCCGTCCTTCCGTATATCCATCCGTCCATCCGTCCGTCCTTCTCTCCGTCCATCCATCCGTCCAACAGTCTATCTGTCCGTCCATCCGTCCGTCCTTCCGTCTATCAGTCCATCCATCCATCATTCCATCGTTTCATTCGTCCGTCCTTCCGTCCAGGCATTCATCCGTCCATCCGTCCGTCCGACTTTCCGTCCATCCATCCGTCCACCTGTCCTTCCATCCGTCCCTCCATCCCTCCCTCTGTCCGTCCATCCGTTCGTCCAACCGCCCGTCCGTTCGTCCGTCCAGCCATCCAGCCATCCACCCACCCATACATCCATCCATCCATCCATCCATCCATCCATGTGTCAGTCCATCCATCCGTCCTTCCGTCCGTCCATCCATTCATCCAACCATCGAACCATCCATACATCCATCCATCCGTTCATCCGTCCAACCGTTCATCCGTTCCACCGTCCGCCCCTCCATACCCCCTTCCCACCGTCTCTCTACCCCAACGTCCCTCCGGCCCTCAGTCCCTCCGTCCCTCCGTTCCTCCGTCCCTCCGGCCCTCCATCCCTCCGTCCCACCGTCCCTCCGTCCCTTCGTCCCTCCGTCCCTCCGTCCCTCCGTCCCCCCGTCCCTCCGTCCCACCGTGCCTCCATCCCTCCGTGCCTCCGTCCCTCCGTCCCTCCGTCCATGCGTCCCTACGTCCCTCCATCCGTCCCTCCCTCCCTCCGTCCCTCCGTCCCTCCGTCCCTTCGTCCAACCGTCCCTCTGTACCTCCGTCCCTCCGTCCCTCCGAACCTCCGTCCCTCGGTCCCTCTGTCCCTCGGTACCTCGGTCCCTCCATCCCTCCGTCCTTCCGTCCCTACGTCCATCGGTCCATCCGTCCAGCCGTCCAGCCGTCCATCCATCCATCTGTCCATGCCTCCATCCCTCCGTCCCTCCGTCCCTTCGTCCCTCCGTCCCTCCGTCCCTTCGTCCCTCCGTCCCTCCGTCCCTCCGTCCCCCCATCCCTTCGTCCAACCCTCCCTCTGTCCCTCCGTCCCTTCGTCCCTCCGTCCCTCCGTCCCTCCGTCCCTCCGACCCTCCTTTCCTCGGACCCTCTGTCCCTCGGTCCCTCCGTCCCTCCGTCCCTCCGTCCCTCCGTCCCTCCGTCCCTCCGTCCGTCCGTTCATCCGTCCATCAGTCCATCCGTCCAACCGTCCATCCGTCCATCCGTCCAACCATCCATCCGTCCATCTGTCCATCCGTCCATCTGTCCACTCGTCCATCCGTCCATTCGTCCATCCGTCCGTCCGTCCATCCGTAAATCCGTCCATCCGTTCATCCGTCCATCCGTCCATCCGTCCATCCGTCCATCCGTCCGTCCGTCCGTCCATCCGTCCATCCCGCGATCCATCCATCCATCCATCCAACCATCCATCCATCCATCCATCCCCCCATCCATCCGTCCATCCGCCTATCCGTCCGTCCATCCGTCCGTCCTTCCGCCCATCCGTCCTTCCGTCCATCATTCCATCCTACCATTCCTCCGTCTTTCCGTCCATTCATCCATCCGTCCGTCGTTCCGTCCAACCATGCATCCGTCCATCCCTCCATTCGTCTTTCCGTCAGTCCATTCATCCGTCTATCCATTAGTCCATTCTTCCGTCCGTAGGTCCGTCCGTCCAGCCGTACATCCTTCCATCCGTCCATCCTTCCGCCCGTCCGCCCGTCCATCCGTCCATCCTTCCGTCCTTCCGTCGTTCCATCCATCCGTGGGTATGTCAATCCGTCCATCCTTCCGTCCGCCCGTCGGTCCGTCCATCCCTCCGTCCGTCCAATGTCCGTCCCCCGTCCATCCACCCATCCGTCCAACCTTCAATCCGTCTGCCCATTCATTGTTCCATCCATCCGTTGATCCGTCCGCCCTTCCGTCCATCCAACCATCCGTCCGTCAGCCCATCCGTCCGTCCTTCATTCGATCCATCCGCCCGTCGTTTCTTCCATCCGTCCATCCCTCACTCCTTACTCCCGTCCATCCATCCGTGCATCCGTCCGTCGGTCCATTTGTCCATCAGTCCGTCCGTTCATCCGTCCGTCCTTCCGTCCGTCTTTTTTTCCGGCCATCTATCCGTCTATCCGTCCGTCCATCCATCCATCAATCCATCCATCCATCCCTCCATCCGTCCATCCGTCCATCCGTGGTTTCTTCCGTCCGTCTGTCCATCCATCCATCCGTCCATCCGACCGTCCGTCCATCCGCCCGTGCTTCCGTCCGTCCATCCATCCGTCCATCCGTCCGTCCGTCCTTCCATCCGTCCGTCCTTCCGTCTATCCGTCCATTCATCCATCATTCCATCGTTCCATCCTTCCGTCCTTCCATCCAGGCATCCACCCATCCATCCGTCAATCCGTCCGTCCGACTTTCCGTCCATCCATCCATTCGTCCCTCCCTCCGTCGGTCCATCCGTCCATCCGTCCGTCCTTCCGTCCGTTCGTCCAGCCATCCAGCCATTCAACCACCCATACATCCATCCATCGGTCCGTCCATCCATCCGTCCATCCGTTCATCCGTCCGTCCTACCGTCCCTCCATCCGTCCGTCCCTCCCTCCCTACGTTCCTCCGTCCCTCCCTCCGTTCCCCCGGCCCTCCATCCCTACGTCGCTCCATCCCTCCCTCGTTCCGTCCAAACCTCCATCCGTCCGTCACTCCGTCCCTCCGTCCCTCGGTCTCTCCGTCACTCCGTCCCATCGTGCCTCCGTCCCTCCGTCCCTCCGTCCTTCCGTCCTTCCGTCCCTCCGTCCCACCGTCCCTCCGTCCCTCCATCCATCCCTCCCTCCCTCCGTCCCTCCGTCCCACTGTCCCTACGTCCCTCCGTCCCTCCGTCCCTCCGACCATCCGTCCACCCGTCCATCCGACCATACGTCCACCCTGTCATCCGACCATCCGTCCATCCGTCCATTCGTCCATCCGTGCATCCGTCCATCCGCCCATTCGTCCGTCGGTCCGTTCGTCCTTCCCTCCATCCGTCCATCCGTAAATCTGTCCATTCGTCCATCCGTCCATCCGTCCATCCGTCCGTCCGTCCCTCCGTCCTACCGTCCATCCGTCCGTCCAAGCGTCCGTCCATCCGTCCATCCCTCCATCGATCCATCCATCCATCCAACCATCCATCCATCCATCCATCCATCCATCCATCCATCCATCCATCCACCCATCCATCCATCCATCCATCCATCCTTCCATCCATCTGTCCGTCCATCCGCCCATCCATCCGTCCTTCCGTATATCCATCCGTCCATCCGTCCGTCCTTCTCTCCGTCCATCCATCCGTCCAACAGTCTATCTGTCCGTCCATCCGTCCGTCCTTCCGTCTATCAGTCCATCCATCCATCATTCCATCGTTTCATTCGTCCGTCCTTCCGTCCAGGCATTCATCCGTCCATCCGTCCGTCCGACTTTCCGTCCATCCATCCGTCCACCTGTCCTTCCATCCGTCCCTCCATCCCTCCCTCTGTCCGTCCATCCGTTCGTCCAACCGCCCGTCCGTTCGTCCGTCCAGCCATCCAGCCATCCACCCACCCATACATCCATCCATCCATCCATCCATCCATCCATCCATCCATGTGTCAGTCCATCCATCCGTCCTTCCGTCCGTCCATCCATTCATCCAACCATCGAACCATCCATACATCCATCCATCCGTTCATCCGTCCAACCGTTCATCCGTTCCACCGTCCGCCCCTCCATACCCCCTTCCCTCCGTCTCTCTACCCCAACGTCCCTCCGGCCCTCAGTCCCTCCGTCCCTCCGTTCCTCCGTCCCTCCGGCCCTCCATCCCTCCGTCCCACCGTCCCTCCGTCCCTCCGTCCCTCCGTCCCTCCGTCCCTCCGTCCCCCCGTCCCTCCGTCCCACCGTGCCTCCATCCCTCCGTGCCTCCGTCCCTCCGTCCCTCCGTCCATGCGTCCCTACGTCCCTCCATCCGTCCCTCCCTCCCTCCGTCCCTCCGTCCCTCCGTCCCTTCGTCCAACCGTCCCTCTGTACCTCCGTCCCTCCGTCCCTCCGAACCTCCGTCCCTCGGTCCCTCTGTCCCTCGGTACCTCGGTCCCTCCATCCCTCCGTCCTTCCGTCCCTACGTCCATCGGTCCATCCGTCCAGCCGTCCAGCCGTCCATCCATCCATCTGTCCATGCCTCCATCCCTCCGTCCCTCCGTCCCTTCGTCCCTCCGTCCCTCCGTCCCTTCGTCCCTCCGTCCCTCCGTCCCTCCGTCCCCCCCATCCCTTCGTCCAACCCTCCCTCTGTCCCTCCGTCCTTTCGTCCCTCCGTCCCTCCGTCCCTCCGTCCCTCCGACCCTCCTTTCCTCGGACCCTCTGTCCCTCGGTCCCTCCGTCCCTCCGTCCCTCCGTCCCTCCGTCCCTCCGTCCCTCCGTCCGTCCGTTCATCCGTCCATCCGTCCATCCGTCCAACCGTCCATCCGTCCATCCGTCCAACCATCCATCCGTCCATCTGTCCATCCGTCCATCTGTCCACTCGTCCATCCGTCCATTCGTCCATCCGTCCGTCCGTCCGTCCGTAAATCCGTCCATCCGTTCATCCGTCCATCCGTCCATCCGTCCATCCGTCCATCCGTCCGTCCGTCCGTCCATCCGTCCATCCCGCGATCCATCCATCCATCCATCCAACCATCCATCCATCCATCCATCCATCCCTCCATCCATCCGTCCATCCGCCTATCCGTCCGTCCATCCGTCCGTCCTTCCGCCCATCCGTCCTTCCGTCCATCATTCCATCCTACCATTCCTCCGTCTTTCCGTCCATTCATCCATCCGTCCGTCGTTCCGTCCAACCATGCATCCGTCCATCCGTCCATTCGTCTTTCCGTCAGTCCATTCATCCGTCTATCCATTAGTCCATTCTTCCGTCCGTAGGTCCGTCCGTCCAGCCGTACATCCTTCCATCCGTCCATCCTTCCGCCCGTCCGCCCGTCCCATCCGTCCATCCTTCCGTCCTTCCGTCGTTCCATCCATCCGTGGGTATGTCAATCCGTCCATCCTTCCGTCCGCCCGTCGGTCCGTCCATCCCTCCGTCCGTCCAATGTCCGTCCCCCGTCCATCCACCCATCCGTCCAACCTTCAATCCGTCTGCCCATTCATTGTTCCATCCATCCGTTGATCCGTCCGCCCTTCCGTCCATCCAACCATCCGTCCGTCAGCCCATCCGTCCGTCCTTCATTCGATCCATCCGCCCGTCGTTTCTTCCATCCGTCCATCCCTCACTCCTTACTCCCGTCCATCCATCCGTGCATCCGTCCGTCGGTCCATTTGTCCATCAGTCCGTCCGTTCATCCGTCCGTCCTTCCGTCCGTCTTTTTTTCCGGCCATCTATCCGTCTATCCGTCCGTCCATCCATCCATCAATCCATCCATCCATCCCTCCATCCGTCCATCCGTCCATCCGTGGTTTCTTCCGTCCGTCTGTCCATCCATCCATCCGTCCATCCGACCGTCCGTCCATCCGCCCGTGCTTCCGTCCGTCCATCCATCCTTCCATCCGTCCGTCCGTCCTTCCATCCGTCCATTCATCCGTCCATCCTTCCATCCATCCGTCCATGCGTCCGTCCGTCCGCTGGTCCGGCCGTCCGTCCATCCATCCGTCCATCCGTGTGTCCATCCGTCCGTCCGTCCGTCCGCCTTTCCGTCATTCCGTCCATACATCCGGCCTTCCGTCCGTCCGTCCGTCCGTCCATCCATCCGTCCATCCGTCCACTTGTGTGTCCGTGCGCCCGTCCGGCCGTCCGTCCATCCATCCGTCCATCTGCCTATCCGTCCGTCCATTCTTCCGTCCTTCCGTCTATCCGTCCATCCATCCATAATTCCATCGTTCCATCCGTCCGTCCTTCCGTCCATGCAACCATCCGTCCATCTGTCAGTCCGTCTTTCCGTCCATCCATCCGTCCATCCGTCCATCCGTCCATCCGTCCGTCCATCCATCCATCCGTCCTTCCGTCCATCCAACCATCCATCCGTCCATCCGTCCGTCCATCCGCCCGTCCTTCCGTCCGTCCATCTATCCGTCCATCCGTCCATCCAATTATCTGTCCATCCGCCCATTCATCCGTCCATCTGTCCGTCCTGCCGCACGTCCGTCCGTCCATCCATCCGTCCTTCCGTCCGTCCATCCATCTATCCATCCAACCATCCATCCATCGATACATCCATCCATCCATCCATCCATCCATCTGTCCATCCATTTGCCCATCCGTCCATCCGTCCCTCCGTCCATCCGTCCATGCACCCGCCGTCCGTCCGTCCATCTATCCGTCCTTCCGTCCGTCCATCCATCCATCCAGCCATCCATCCATCCATCCCTCCATCCATCCATCCCTCCATCCATCCATCCATCCATCCATCCATCCATCCATCCATCCATCCATCCATCCATCCATCCATCCATCCATCCATCCATCCATCCATCCATCCGTCCATCCATCCATCCATCCATCCATCTATCCACCCATCCATCCGTCCATCCATCCGTCCATCCGTCCGTCCGCCCGTCCGTCCCTCAGTCCCTCTGTTCCTTTGTCCCTCCGTCCCTCTGTGCCTCCGTCCCTCCGTCCATCCCTCCCTCCCTCCTTCCGTCCATACGTCCGTCCGTCCGTACGTCCGTTCCTCCATCCCTCCGTGCCTCCGTCCCTCCGTCCCTCGGTCCCTCCGTCTCACCGTCCCTCCGTCCCTCCGTCCCACCGTTCCTCCTTCCCGCCGTCCCTCCTTCCCTTCGTCCCTCCGTCCCTCCGTGCCTCCGTCCCTCCGTCCGTCCATCCCTCCGTCCCTCCGTTCCTCCGTCTACCCGTCCATCCGTTCACCCGTCCACCCGTCCACCCGTCCACCCGTCCAACCATCCACCCGTCCACCCGTCCATCCGTCCGTCCGTCCGTCCCTCCCTCCGTCGGTCCCTCCTTCCGTCCATCCATCCCTCCGTCCCTCCGTCCCTCCGCCCCTGCGCCCCTCCGCCACTCCGCCCTTCCGCCCCTCCGCCCCTCCGCCCCTCGTCACTCCGTCCCTCCATCCCTCCGTCGCTCCGTCCCTCCGTCATTACGTCCCTCCTTCCCTCCGTCTCTCCGTCCCTCTATCCATCCGTCCATCCGTCCATCCGTCCACCCGTCCGTCCGTCCTTCCGTCCGCCCGTCCGTCTCTCCGTCCGTCCCTCCGTCGCTCCGTCCCTCCGTCCTTCCGTCCCTCCTTCCCTCCGTCTCTCCGTCCCTCCATCCATCCGTCCATCCGTCCATCCGTCCACCCGTCCGTCCGTCCGTCCTTCCGTCCGCCCGTCCGTCCCTCCGTCCGTCCCTCCGTCCCTCCGCCCCTCCACCACTCCGCCCTTCCGCCCCTCCGCCCCTCCGCGCCTCCGTCCCTCCGTCTCTCCTTCACTCCGTCCCTCTGCCCCTCCGTCCCTCCGCCCCTAAGTCCCTCCGTCCCTCCGTCTCTCCTTCCCTCCGTCCCTCCGTCCCTCCGTCCCTCCGTCCCTCCGTCCCTCCGACCCTCCTTCCCTCCGTCTCTCCGTCCCTCCATCCCTCCGTCTCTCCGTCCCTCCGTCCATCCGTCCATCCGTCCATCCGTCCATCCGTCGATCCGTCCATCCGTCCATCCGTACGTCCATCCCCCCATCCCCCATCCCTCCATCAGTCTATCCCTCCATCCCTCCTTCACTCCGTCCCTGCGTCCCTCCTTCCGTCCCTCCGTCCGTCCGTCCGTCCGTCCATCCATCCATCCATCCGTCCTTCCGTCCATCCATCCTTCCCTCCATCCGTCTGGCCGTCCACCCGTCCGTCCGTCCGTAACACCGTCCGCCCGCCAGCCTGCCCGTCCGCCCTTCCACCAGCCCGTCCGTCCGTCCGCTCGTCCTTCCGTCCGTCCGCCCGTCCGTACGTCCGCCCGCCCGTCCGTTTGCCCGTCCGTCCGCCCTTCCGTCCGTCCGCCTGTCCGTCCGTTCATCCGTCCGTGCGTTCATCCGTCCGTGCGTTCATCCGTCCGTGCGTCCGTCCACGCACCCACGGTGTCTTGTTATTTTTTTCTGCTCTATTGAGGTGGATGGTAGGCACGGTTAAGTGTTTAGTTCCTCTACTTAAAAGGGTTCTTTGAACAATTCGTAGGCGAGGCAGTCTGGTGCTGTGGTAGCGACTCCTAGCATCCTTTTGAGGAAGTGTGCTTTTTCCTTTTCTAGGCATACGAAGTCTTGTTATATTATTGGTGATTGGTTGAGGTTATTTAGTAAAATTATGGACACATGCTTGTCCCGTGACCTACAGCAACCAATGAAATGGCAAGGCTTCGTATATTGATAAATGGAATGTAACTTACACGTGAGGTGCTGTGAGATTGTCTTAGGCGTTCTGTGTACATGGTTGTCTGAACGACAAGTTATCCTGTTAATGCTTACGTATCTTTTTAAGTGGTTTCTAGCTGCTTTAGTGACACATCATTATCAATTACATTTGATGCCTGCTCGAAAGTTACTTAAATTTATGTGTGTTGAACAACTGACAATAGATGTCATGCGTTGCTAATTATATAACAAAATAATGGGCGTTGCAGGAAAAGCCTAGTGAAGGTTTAAGACACAGTTAAATTGTATTTGTAAATACACATCATGTTAGTCTTACAACCACGCTGTAGTCTCGGACCTCCCCCGTCCATTCATTGGTCCCAATGTCAGATTATACATCCCAACATTCACGTAGCGATCAAGGAAAACCGCGTTTGTCGGCCCCGGGGTTTTGAACTGGGGACCTACCAAATGCAAGTCGCACGCATTACCACGGTGCCATCTGGCTCGATCTCTTTTCTAAAAATCTGATGTGTTGAACTCACATGGCTTTCTCTACTCTTGTACTAACTATTCTTACATACTCTTATTCCTATATCCTCTTCACCTTAATAGAGATAGCACTTATAGAAATTTTCCTAATGGCAATTTTCTTGTAGGTACAAGGGGAATATGAGAATACAGGTACTTTGAACGATAGTCATATCTTTTAAAGCTGGTCGCTAAATGGAGGCTTTGAAGTTCCGTTCTATTGACAAGGCCAGGAAATAAAAAGTGAATAACGACCTTCCATTTGAGAAAAGTATAAGTACTGCTGAACTCACACAAAATACAAGGAATATCTCCAAAATGGTTCACTCCACAAAAAATGCATTTGGACATAAATTGTGTGTTTTGACGAGATCTACATTTTTTGTACAGTAAGATTTGGTCGACCTCTTACAGTTTACTAGTAATGCAAAAGTCGTCAAGAGTAGACAGGACTACTGAAAATCGTTAGAGCCATTTTTGAGAAAATCAAAATTTTCAAACAATTTTCCATGCAAAGCGCAGTTTAGAGTGGATAATTTATTTTTAAAAACCGTCGTGTCATATCGTTAAAAGATATTAAACTTAAATACCAACTTTGGTTTTTAACCAATTTTCTGTTTTTGAGTTATGCTGTTTACAGACACACACACACGCACACACACACACACACACATACATACACACACACATACATACACACACACGCACACACACACATACATACACACACACATACATACACACACACACACACGCACACACACACACACACACATACATACACACTGAAATCTTGACATCGAAATTTTGGTCGAATACAATACTTCCCCTACTTACTATATGTAGTAGAGAAAGTAAAAATAATTGTTTTGTGTTCTTAAGGGACATCTAATATGTATTGCTGATGAAATCGCGATATTGACTGTTTATGCTAAAATAAAATATTTAAATTATCATAAGTAAGCGGCTGAGAAAGTAAAATTGTGCAATTGCACTTAATGGTACATTTTCTTTGCTTAGATCAGAGACTTGTGAAGAAATTACACATAGAGACTTTCTCAGAAGTAGAATAATAGATGAAGATGGAAATGATTGTTTATTTTTATCGAAACGTTATTATAGCCGCACATTAGTCGCTGAACCCCCCAACCTACTCATATCTTGTACGTGGGGTTCTTTGAAATATGAAGTACGTATCATGGTCGTTTTACCCTGGCTGAATTTTTAAACAAAGAACCAAGCCGCTCATGTTTATGACATGTTCTTCAGGACCTTCAGCAGAGTGAATTGCATCCATTAGTTTCGTAACGGGTCTTTTGAAATCTTTATTAGCTCAAACGTTGGATAAAGAAGACAAGAAATAAACGTCTTCAAACAAAGCAAGAATCATTCATTCTCTGTATACAAGCAGCATCTTTTGAGAAAATGTTCTTTTTCCTATTCCATAGTTTGGTAATGTACACTCTAGCAGCTTCAGGTGCCATATCTGAGAAAGGAATATCGGAGCTTGTTACGGAATATTTTACCTATAAGAGGATACGTATACTATCTGTATTCACATGCTCAAAATCTGGTAAATATACTTCGACATGTGTTTAAATGTGCACATTTTTTCTATGTATGTTCGTTGTGTCTTTGTCTATGCTATGTTGTCTTTCGGTTGAACAGAAATACTGGCATTCACCAAATGTTTCTACTGGGGTGTAGGGATATAGAAGATAACGGAGATATTATTTCTCATTCGTTTCAAAATGTAGTTTAATTCTTCATGGGAAGACATGTTTTGCTGCCAATACCGAAGGAGAAGCCCAAT
This sequence comes from Tenodera sinensis, assembly GCA_030765045.1. Classification (NCBI taxonomy): domain Eukaryota; kingdom Metazoa; phylum Arthropoda; class Insecta; order Mantodea; family Mantidae; genus Tenodera; species Tenodera sinensis. Next base: position 64,597 of record JAUKNM010000168.1, read on the forward strand.
GCTTAATTTTTTAAAGAAATTAACAAGATGACACCTAAACTTGAAATTTTCATGGACTCCATTTTCAGCGCTTCCTGAAAAAGCACCATCAAATTTCGAAAACAGAGCTAACAAAACAATAGTGTGACGCAATTCTACAAGATACATACTACCACTAACGCGGTGATTTAATTAAAGTTTACAAGGGTGTTAATCAACAGGAATTTCCCAAACTTCATGCACTTGCCTCAAAATTTATGTCAATGTTCCCTAAAACTTATGCATGCAAACAAATGTTTTCAGTTATGCATTTGAATAAAAGTAAAAGCAGGATGTCTCTGTCTGATGTTACCTTAGAGGCGATAATACCAATTTCTACCACCAAATCTATTGTACCGAATATTGCTTAAATTGGGTGCAGCAAAACGATGTCAAAAATCGACCTAGAGGTAAAGTACACAAGGGTGACCACAATATATGTAGACTAAATGGTGCGTTTGAGTATTCACAAAATTGTCATTAATAATAATAATAATAATAATAATAATAATAATAATAATAATAATAATAATAATAATAATAATAATAATAATAATAATAATAATAATAATAATAATAATAATAATAATAATAATAATAATAATAATAATAATAATAATAATAATAATAATAATAATAATAATAATAATAATAATAATAATAATAATAATAATAATAATAATAATAATAATAATAATAATAATAATAATAATAATAATAATAATAATAATAATAATAATAATAATAATAATAATAATAATAATAATAATAATAATAATAATAATAATAATAATAATAATAATAATAATAATAATAATAATAATAATAATAATAATAATAATAATAATAATAATAATAATAATAATAATAATAATAATAATAATAATAATAATAATAATAATAATAATAATAATAATAATAATAATAATAATAATAATAATAATAATAATAATAATAATAATAATAATAATAATAATAATAATAATAATAATAATAATAATAATAATAATAATAATAATAATAATAATAATAATAATAATAATAATAATAATAATAATAATAATAATAATAATAATAATAATAATAATAATAATAATAATAATAATAATAATAATAATAATAATAATAATAATAATAATAATAATAATAATAATAATAATAATAATAATAATAATAATAATAATAATAATAATAATAATAATAATAATAATAATAATAATAATAATAATAATAATAATAATAATAATAATAATAATAATAATAATAATAATAATAATAATAATAATAATAATAATAATAATAATAATAATAATAATAATAATAATAATAATAATAATAATAATAATAATAATAGTTTTGGTAAGCTACGCGCTGACTTGTGTCCCATTCAACAGTCAACGCAACATTCGCCCCACCGCAAATACTTTGACTACTGCTACCACAATACCTTCTTGGTTCTGCTTCTGCTACTTTGCCTTCCCCCACCTCGCCGGTGCCCAGCTCAGCGTTGGTGCTACCGTCGGTCCAGGCCAGAGCGCTGACGGCATCGTTGGAAAGGCCTGGTATAAGCTCTCAGTTGAACAGCATAACAATGAAGTGGAGAAGAACAGTTTTACTTTCTTATTTTGTATGGGCTGTACGTTTTCTAGGAAAATAGGCACTTGCTTTTCATGGTCGCAATGAGAATAAAGGATCTTCAAATAGAGGCAGTTATATTGAATATTTAAATGAATTAGCAACATATTGTCACCGCGCCCGCCGCATCTAATTGCCGACAGCAGCAGTGTCACCCATCGCATTATTGTCGGCGCTACCGCAAAGGAGCCGAAGGAAAGAGACAGAGAATGGCCGCATTGTTGGGGCGCTTGCCGAAAGAGAGAAAAGGATAGAGGCTACTGGAATCTTCTACTTTGTATATCTCGCAGCAATAATTGAACGTTCCTGAAGCTTCTAGAATAGTGCCTGGGAGATATAAATAGCGGTAAAGTGCGACAGAAGAGTCAGTCAGACGTACGTGAAGCGTTGAGTGGTGCCGACGGAGAACAGTCAGATGTATGTGAAGGTTGAGTAGTCGTGCCGACGGAGACGGACACACGATGTGAAGAGTTGTGCCGACGGAGAAGAGTTAGTTCTTTGTGTTACGAATTCGGAGTCGTGCTGTTGGAGAATCGGAAAAGACTTTCTTGCTGTTGCAACGAGTGTACAAGTTACTGTTTACGGAAATAAAAGTGTTTCTTTATCTCGACTACATCTGTCTACTTTACTTCACACCCGCAACCAAAAGTTACAATATGATGCCTCTCTCGAAGAGCATTGGAGAGGTCGACAGTTTTACGTGCAACTTCACCTGCTATTCAGAATGACTTAATTTCAAATGTGAGGGTCGTCATGGCACATGGAATTAAGAAAGAAATTTCTGACGCCTTCTTTGTTTCATTGATGCTAGCGAAACTCCTGACATTAATAGTGAAGAACAGCTCTGTACCATTCGTTACATAAATGTCGAAGGAAGGTGTATTTGATTTATAGATGTAAGTTCTGACAGAAAAGTAGATTCTCTTTTGAATCATGCTCTGAATATTTTCGAATATTCTTTCAGACAATGATAAAGGATGAAAACTGCTAAGGGCAATTCTGTTTTTACTCGTAAGTTAGGTCATCTTTCAAGGGATTTTACAATATTCATTGGGTTACACACCCGCGTCTGATAAGCTACGCTACTAGCGCATAGAAATATTTGCTCTTTCCTTCCATCTGCTAGTGTTTTGCAAGTCAAACTAGGGTCACGACCATGCCTCAATTACGGCTAATTCCCATAAATATTTTGTTTTACCAATGTGCAACAGTGATATTGAATAAAACATGACTGAAGGGTAGAACTATTTTGAAGTAGACATTAATAACAGAACAGTGTGTAAAATATGGAAAAACAGTTTTGCCAAATGGTAAAATACCTACAACAAATTTAATGAAGCACGTTACATTTACACACCGACTGCAGTTTAGGGAACTTCTGCTGAAAAAACAGCATAGCGTTTCCCGTCGCTGTCAGAACATGGTACTGCGACATCTGAAACGATGAGCAAAAACAAACCATTCGTTTTACTATTCAAAGTAAATGTTGGAATGCACGCACATTGCAATTAACGCAGAGTGCATCGACGTACCCTATTCTGCCGTACTCTCGCAAAGACACCAGCCATTTCTCTGGTTTAAAAGTTTGTCGGTCTGCTTTTGAATAGTAAAGCTGTGATTAACTGTAAACAATGAGATGTTTGTGTTTTGTTTATGTGTTCTGCGTTTGTTTCTT
>JAUKNM010000169.1:0-44588 GCA_030765045.1 Tenodera sinensis
GGACCAGTCTTAGATTTTGCGATATCTCTTATTTTTAAATGACTTATGGGGCAAAACGTGTGCACACCAAAAAAAATAAATTTCAAAATTTTTGCATCGAATGCTTTCTTTACATTCCGTAGGTGACGAAATAGTTCAAAATTCTGTCCTAACCTCACTTATGTGGTGCTCAGAGATGTCTAAAGTTTTCCGTCGTAGACTTTGACACGCCATAAAACACAAAACAAATAGGAATTTCGAGAAACGGAGACCGGATTCGTGATCCTGGGGTTCGAATCTATAAGTATGCCAAATGTCATGGAAATCGGTGACGGTCATTTGTGGACTTGCCCGGCTGAAGGCCTGTTTTGGCACTTTTCTGAAAACTAAAACTGTAAATATCTCTGGTTCTATTCCATATTTTCGAGCTTACGAAGTGCCGAAACATTCACCAAAAGATTACCTTTCTTTGACCACTTTGCCGGAGATTCTGGCTTTAGCCGTTCAGACTTGACTCACGTTTAAAGTTTGGACAAGGGGTCGAAAATTGAAGGGGCTCACCTTGCCATTTTTTGGGGGTGCCGAAAAAAAAATTGAGTTAGGCAGGTCAAGTGGTAGTTGAATGAGAGTAGACTCCAGGACCAGTCTTAGATTTGCGATATCTCTTATTTTTAAATGACTTATGGGGCAAAACGTGTGCACACCAAAAAAAATAAATTTCAAAATTTTTGCATCGAATGCTTTCTTTACATTCCGTAGGTGACGAAATAGTTCAAAATTCTGTCCTAACCTCACTTATGTGGTGCTCAGAGATGTCTAAAGTTTTCCGTCGTAGACTTTGACACGCCATAAAACACAAAACAAATAGAAATTTCGAGAAACGGAGACCGGATTCGTGATCCTGGGGTTCGAATCTATAAGTATGCCAAATGTCATGGAAATCGGTGACGGTCATTTGTGGACTTGCCCGGCTGAAGGCCTGTTTTGGCACTTTTCTGAAAACTAAATCTGTAAATATCTCTGGTTCTATTCCATATTTCGAGCTTACGAAGTGCCGAAAAATTCACCAAAAGATTACCTTTCTTTGACCACTTTGCCGGAGATTCTGGCTTTAGCCGTTCAGACTTGACTCACGTTTAAAGTTTGGACAAGGGGTCGAAAATTGAAGGGGCGCACCTTGCCATTTTTTGGGGGTGCCGAAAAAAAAATTGAGTTAGGCAGGTCAAGTGGTAGTTGAATGAGAGTAGACTCCAGGACCAGTCTTAGATTTGCGATATCTCTTATTTTTAAATGACTTATGGGGCAAAACGTGTGCACACCAAAAAAAATAAATTTCAAAATTTTTGCATCGAATGCTTTCTTTACATTCCGTAGGTGACGAAATAGTTCAAAATTCTGTCCTAACCTCACTTATGTGGTGCTCAGAGATGTCTAAGTTTTCCGTCGTAGACTTTGACACGCCATAAAACACAAAACAAATAGGAATTTCGAGAAACGGAGACCGGATTCGTGATCCTGGGGTTCGAATCTATAAGTATGCCAAATGTCATGGAAATCGGTGACGGTCATTTGTGGACTTGCCCGGCTGAAGGCCTGTTTGGCACTTTACTGAAAACTAAAACTGTAAATATCTCTGGTTCTATTCCATATTTTCGAGCTTACGAAGTGCCGAAAAATTCACCAAAGATTACCTTTCTTTGACCACTTTGCCGGAGATTCTGGCTTTAGCCGTTCAGACTTGACTCACGTTTAAAGTTTGGACAAGGGGTCGAAAATTGAAGGGGCGCACCTAGCCATTTTTTGGGGGTGCCGAAAAAAAAATTGAGTTAGGCAGGTCAAGTGGTAGTTGAATGAGAGTAGACTCCAGGACCAGTCTTAGATTTGCGATATCTCTTATTTTTAAATGACTTATGGGGCAAAACGTGTGCACACCAAAAAAAATAAATTTCAAAATTTTTGCATCGAATGCTTTCTTTACATTCCGTAGGTGACGAAATAGTTCAAAATTCTGTCCTAACCTCACTTATGTGGTGCTCAGAGATGTCTAAAGTTTTCCGTCGTAGACTTTGACACGCCATAAAACACAAAACAAATAGGAATTTCGAGAAACGGAGACCGGATTCGTGATCCTGGGGTTCGAATCTATAAGTATGCCAAATGTCATGGAAATCGGTGACGGTCATTTGTGGACTTGCCCGGCTGAAGGCCTGTTTTGGCACTTTTCTGAAAACTAAAACTGTAAATATCTCTGGTTCTATTCCATATTTTCGAGCTTACGAAGTGCCGAAAATTCACCAAAAGATTACCTTTCTTTGACCACTTTGCCGGAGATTCTGGCTTTAGCCGTTCAGACTTGACTCACGTTTAAAGTTTGGACAAGGGGTCGAAAATTGAAGGGGCGCACCTTGCCATTTTTTGGGGGTGCCGAAAAAAAAATTGAGTTAGGCAGGTCAAGTGGTAGTTGAATGAGAGTAGACTCCAGGACCAGTCTTAGATTTGCGATATCTCTTATTTTTAAATGACTTATGGGGCAAAACGTGTGCACACCAAAAAAAATAAATTTCAAAATTTTTGCATCGAATGCTTTCTTTACATTCCGTAGGTGACGAAATAGTTCAAAATTCTGTCCTAACCTCACTTATGTGGTGCTCAGAGATGTCTAAAGTTTTCCGTCGTAGACTTTGACACGCCATAAAACACAAAACAAATAGGAATTTCGAGAAACGGAGACCGGATTCGTGATCCTGGGGTTCGAATCTATAAGTATGCCAAATGTCATGGAAATCGGTGACGGTCATTTGTGGACTTGCCCGGCTGAAGGCCTGTTTTGGCACTTTTCTGAAAACTAAAACTGTAAATATCTCTGGTTCTATTCCATATTTTCGAGCTTACGAAGTGCCGAAAAATTCACCAAAAGATTACCTTTCTTTGACCACTTTGCCGGAGATTCTGGCTTTAGCCGTTCAGACTTGACTCACGTTTAAAGTTTGGACAAGGGTCGAAAAATTGAAGGGGCGCACCTTGCCATTTTTTGGGGGTGCCGAAAAAGAAATTGAGTTAGGCAGGTCAAGTGGTAGTTGAATGAGAGTAGACTCCAGGACCAGTCTTAGATTTGCGATATCTCTTATTTTTAAATGACTTATGGGGCAAAACGTGTGCACACCAAAAAAAAATAAATTTCAAAATTTTTGCATCGAATGCTTTCTTTACATTCCGTAGGTGACGAAATAGTTCAAAATTCTGTCCTAACCTCACTTATGTGGTGCTCAGAGATGTCTAAAGTTTTCCGTCGTAGACTTTGACACGCCATAAAACACAAAACAAATAGGAATTTCGAGAAACGGAGACCGGATTCGTGATCCTGGGGTTCGAATCTATAAGTATGCCAAATGTCATGGAAATCGGTGACGGTCATTGTGGACTTGCCCGGCTGAAGGCCTGTTTTGGCACTTTTCTGAAAACTAAAACTGTAATATCTCTGGTTCTATTCCATATTTTCGAGCTTACGAAGTGCCGAAAAATTCACCAAAAGATTACCTTTCTTTGACCACTTTGCCGGAGATTCTGGCTTTAGCCGTTCAGACTTGACTCACGTTTAAAGTTTGGACAAGGGGTCGAAAATTGAAGGGGCGCACCTTGCCATTTTTTGGGGGTGCCGAAAAAAAAATTGAGTTAGGCAGGTCAAGTGGTAGTTGAATGAGAGTAGACTCCAGGACCAGTCTTAGATTTGCGATATCTCTTATTTTTAAATGACTTATGGGGCAAAACGTGTGCACACCAAAAAAAATAAATTTCAAAATTTTTGCATCGAATGCTTTCTTTACATTCCGTAGGTGACGAAATAGTTCAAAATTCTGTCCTAACCTCACTTATGTGGTGCTCAGAGATGTCTAAAGTTTTCCGTCGTAGACTTTGACACGCCATAAAACACAAAACAAATAGGAATTTCGAGAAACGGAGACCGGATTCGTGATCCTGGGGTTCGAATCTATAAGTATGCCAAATGTCATGGAAATCGGTGACGGTCATTTGTGGACTTGCCCGGCTGAAGGCCTGTTTTGGCACTTTTCTGAAAACTAAAACTGTAAATATCTCTGGTTCTATTCCATATTTTCGAGCTTACGAAGTGCCGAAAATTCACCAAAAGATTACCTTTCTTTGACCACTTTGCCGGAGATTCTGGCTTTAGCCGTTCAGACTTGACTCACGTTTAAAGTTTGGACAAGGGGTCGAAAATTGAAGGGGCGCACCTTGCCATTTTTTGGGGGTGCCGAAAAAAAATTGAGTTAGGCAGGTCAAGTGGTAGTTGAATGAGAGTAGACTCCAGGACCAGTCTTAGATTTGCGATATCTCTTATTTTTAAATGACTTATGGGGCAAAACGTGTGCACACCAAAAAAAATAAATTTCAAAATTTTTGCATCGAATGCTTTCTTTACATTCCGTAGGTGACGAAATAGTTCAAAATTCTGTCCTAACCTCACTTATGTGGTGCTCAGAGATGTCTAAAGTTTTCCGTCGTAGACTTTGACACGCCATAAAACACAAAACAAATAGGAATTTCGAGAAACGACCGGATTCGTGATCCTGGGGTTCGAATCTATAAGTATGCCAAATGTCATGGAAATCGGGGACGGTCATTTGTGGACTTGCCCGGCTGAAGGCCTGTTTTGGCACTTTTCTGAAAACTAAAACTGTAAATATCTCTGGTTCTATTCCATATTTTTGAGCTTACGAAGTGCCGAAAAATTCACCAAAAGATTACCTTTCTTTGACCACTTTGCCGGAGATTCTGGCTTTAGCCGTTCAGACTTGACTCACGTTTAAAGTTTGGACAAGGGGTCGAAAATTGAAGGGGCGCACCTTGCCATTTTTTGGGGGTGCCGAAAAAAAAATTGAGTTAGGCAGGTCAAGTGGTAGTTGAATGAGAGTAGACTCCAGGACCAGCCTTAGATTTGCGATATCTCTTATTTTTAAATGACTTATGGGGCAAAACGTGTGCACACCAAAAAAAATAAATTTCAAAATTTTTGCATCGAATGCTTTCTTTACATTCCGTAGGTGACGAAATAGTTCAAAATTCTGTCCTAACCTCACTTATGTGGTGCTCAGAGATGTCTAAAGTTTTCCGTCGTAGACTTTGACACGCCATAAAACACAAAACAAATAGGAATTTCGAGAAACGGAGACCGGATTCGTGATCCTGGGGTTCGAATCTATAAGTATGCCAAATGTCATGGAAATCGGTGACGGTCATTTGTGGACTTGCCCGGCTGAAGGCCTGTTTTGGCACTTTTCTGAAAACTAAAACTGTAAATATCTCTGGTCCTATTCCATATTTTCGAGCTTACGAAGTGCCGAAAAATTCACCAAAAGATTACCTTTCTTTGACCACTTTGCCGGAGATTCTGGCTTTAGCCGTTCAGACTTGACTCACGTTTAAAGTTTGGACAAGGGGTCGAAAATTGAAGGGGCGCACCTTGCCATTTTTTGGGGGTGCCGAAAAAAAAATTGAGTTAGGCAGGTCAAGTGGTAGTTGAATGAGAGTAGACTCCAGGACCAGTCTTAGATTTGCGATATCTCTTATTTTTAAATGACTTATGGGGCAAAACGTGTGCACACCAAAAAAAATAAATTTCAAAATTTTTGCATCGAATGCTTTCTTTACATTCCGTAGGTGACGAAATAGTTCAAAATTCTGTCCTAACCTCACTTATGTGGTGCTCAGAGATGTCTAAAGTTTTCCGTCGTAGACTTTGACACGCCATAAAACACAAAACAAATAGGAATTTCGAGAAACGGAGACCGGATTCGTGATCCTGGGGTTCGAATCTATAAGTATGCCAAATGTCATGGAAATCGGTGACGGTCATTTGTGGACTTGCCCGGCTGAAGGCCTGTTTTGGCACTTTTCTGAAAACTAAAACTGTAAATATCTCTGGTTCTATTCCATATTTTCGAGCTTACGAAGTGCCGAAAAATTCACCAAAAGATTACCTTTCTTTGACCACTTTGCCGGAGATTCTGGCTTTAGCCGTTCAGACTTGACTCACGTTTAAAGTTTGGACAAGGGGTCGAAAATTGAAGGGGCGCACCTTGCCATTTTTTGGGGGTGCCGAAAAAAAAATTGAGTTAGGCAGGTCAAGTGGTAGTTGAATGAGAGTAGACTCCAGGACCAGTCTTAGATTTGCGATATCTCTTATTTTTAAATGACTTATGGGGCAAAACGTGTGCACACCAAAAAAAATAAATTTCAAAATTTTTGCATCGAATGCTTTCTTTACATTCCGTAGGTGACGAAATAGTTCAAAATTCTGTCCTAACCTCACTTATGTGGTGCTCAGAGATGTCTAAAGTTTTCCGTCGTAGACTTTGACACGCCATAAAACACAAAACAAATAGGAATTTCGAGAAACGGAGACCGGATTCGTGATCCTGGGGTTCGAATCTATAAGTATGCCAAATGTCATGGAAATCGGTGACGGTCATTTGTGGACTTGCCCGGCTGAAGGCCTGTTTTGGCACTTTTCTGAAAACTAAAACTGTAAATATCTCTGGTTCTATTCCATATTTTCGAGCTTACGAAGTGCCGAAAAATTCACCAAAAGATTACCTTTCTTTGACCACTTTGCCGGAGATTCTGGCTTTAGCCGTTCAGACTTGACTCACGTTTAAAGTTTGGACAAGGGGTCGAAAATTGAAGGGGCGCACCTAGCCATTTTTTGGGGGTGCCGAAAAAAAAATTGAGTTAGGCAGGTCAAGTGGTAGTTGAATGAGAGTAGACTCCAGGACCAGTCTTAGATTTGCGATATCTCTTATTTTTAAATGACTTATGGGGCAAAACGTGTGCACACCAAAAAAAATAAATTTCAAAATTTTTGCATCGAATGCTTTCTTTACATTCCGTAGGTGACGAAATAGTTCAAAATTCTGTCCTAACCTCACTTATGTGGTGCTCAGAGATGTCTAAAGTTTTCCGTCGTAGACTTTGACACGCCATAAAACACAAAACAAATAGGAATTTCGAGAAACGGAGACCGGATTCGTGATCCTGGGGTTCGAATCTATAAGTATGCCAAATGTCATGGAAATCGGTGACGGTCATTTGTGGACTTGCCCGGCTGAAGGCCTGTTTTGGCACTTTTCTGAAAACTAAAACTGTAAATATCTCTGGTTCTATTCCATATTTTCGAGCTTACGAAGTGCCGAAAAATTCACCAAAAGATTACCTTTCTTTGACCACTTTGCCGGAGATTCTGGCTTTAGCCGTTCAGACTTGACTCACGTTTAAAGTTTGGACAAGGGGTCGAAAATTGAAGGGGCGCACCTTGCCATTTTTTGGGGGTGCCGAAAAAAAAATTGAGTTAGGCAGGTCAAGTGGTAGTTGAATGAGAGTAGACTCCAGGACCAGTCTTAGATTTGCGATATCTCTTATTTTTAAATGACTTATGGGGCAAAACGTGTGCACACCAAAAAAAATAAATTTCAAAATTTTTGCATCGAATGCTTTCTTTACATTCCGTAGGTGACGAAATAGTTCAAAATTCTGTCCTAACCTCACTTATGTGGTGCTCAGAGATGTCTAAAGTTTTCCGTCGTAGACTTTGACACGCCATAAAACACAAAACAAATAGGAATTTCGAGAAACGGAGACCGGATTCGTGATCCTGGGGTTCGAATCTATAAGTATGCCAAATGTCATGGAAATCGGTGACGGTCATTTGTGGACTTGCCCGGCTGAAGGCCTGTTTTGGCACTTTTCTGAAAACTAAAACTGTAAATATCTCTGGTTCTATTCCATATTTTCGAGCTTACGAAGTGCCGAAAAATTCACCAAAAGATTACCTTTCTTTGACCACTTTGCCGGAGATTCTGGCTTTAGCCGTTCAGACTTGACTCACGTTTAAAGTTTGGACAAGGGGTCGAAAATTGAAGGGGCGCACCTTGCCATTTTTTGGGGGTGCCGAAAAAGAAATTGAGTTAGGCAGGTCAAGTGGTAGTTGAATGAGAGTAGACTCCAGGACCAGTCTTAGATTTGCGATATCTCTTATTTTTAAATGACTTATGGGGCAAAACGTGTGCACACCAAAAAAAATAAATTTCAAAATTTTTGCATCGAATGCTTTCTTTACATTCCGTAGGTGACGAAATAGTTCAAAATTCTGTCCTAACCTCACTTATGTGGTGCTCAGAGATGTCTAAAGTTTTCCGTCGTAGACTTTGACACGCCATAAAACACAAAACAAATAGGAATTTCGAGAAACGGAGACCGGATTCGTGATCCTGGGGTTCGAATCTATAAGTATGCCAAATGTCATGGAAATCGGTGACGGTCATTTGTGGACTTGCCCGGCTGAAGGCCTGTTTTGGCACTTTTCTGAAAACTAAAACTGTAAATATCTCTGGTTCTATTCCATATTTTCGAGCTTACGAAGTGCCGAAAAATTCACCAAAAGATTACCTTTCTTTGACCACTTTGCCGGAGATTCTGGCTTTAGCCGTTCAGACTTGACTCACGTTTAAAGTTTGGACAAGGAGTCGAAAATTGAAGGGGCGCACCTAGCCATTTTTTGGGGGTGCCGAAAAAAAAATTGAGTTAGGCAGGTCAAGTGGTAGTTGAATGAGAGTAGACTCCAGGACCAGTCTTAGATTTGCGATATCTCTTATTTTTAAATGACTTATGGGGCAAAACGTGTGCACACCAAAAAAAATAAATTTCAAAATTTTTGCATCGAATGCTTTCTTTACATTCCGTAGGTGACGAAATAGTTCAAAATTCTGTCCTAACCTCACTTATGTGGTGCTCAGAGATGTCTAAAGTTTTCCGTCATAGACTTTGACACGCCATAAAACACAAAACAAATAGGAATTTCGAGAAACGGAGACCGGATTCGTGATCCTGGGGTTCGAATCTATAAGTATGCCAAATGTCATGGAAATCGGTGACGGTCATTTGTGGACTTGCCCGGCTGAAGGCCTGTTTTGGCACTTTTCTGAAAACTAAAACTGTAAATATCTCTGGTTCTATTCCATATTTTCGAGCTTACGAAGTGCCGAAAAATTCACCAAAAGATTACCTTTCTTTGACCACTTTGCCGGAGATTCTGGCTTTAGCCGTTCAGACTTGACTCACGTTTAAAGTTTGGACAAGGGGTCGAAAATTGAAGGGGCGCACCTTGCCATTTTTTGGGGGTGCCGAAAAAAAAATTGAGTTAGGCAGGTCAAGTGGTAGTTGAATGAGAGTAGACTCCAGGACCAGTCTTAGATTTGCGATATCTCTTATTTTTAAATGACTTATGGGGCAAAACGTGTGCACACCAAAAAAAATAAATTTCAAAATTTTTGCATCGAATGCTTTCTTTACATTCCGTAGGTGACGAAATAGTTCAAAATTCTGTCCTAACCTCACTTATGTGGTGCTCAGAGATGTCTAAAGTTTTCCGTCGTAGACTTTGACACGCCATAAAACACAAAACAAATAGGAATTTCGAGAAACGGAGACCGGATTCGTGATCCTGGGGTTCGAATCTATAAGTATGCCAAATGTCATGGAAATCGGTGACGGTCATTTGTGGACTTGCCCGGCTGAAGGCCTGTTTTGGCACTTTTCTGAAAACTAAAACTGTAAATATCTCTGGTTCTATTCCATATTTTCGAGCTTACGAAGTGCCGAAAAATTCACCAAAAGATTACCTTTCTTTGACCACTTTGCCGGAGATTCTGGCTTTAGCCGTTCAGACTTGACTCACGTTTAAAGTTTGGACAAGGGGTCGAAAATTGAAGGGGCGCACCTTGCCATTTTTTGGGGGTGCCGAAAAAAAAATTGAGTTAGGCAGGTCAAGTGGTAGTTGAATGAGAGTAGACTCCAGGACCAGTCTTAGATTTGCGATATCTCTTATTTTTAAATGACTTATGGGGCAAAACGTGTGCACACCAAAAAAAATAAATTTCAAAATTTTTGCATCGAATGCTTTCTTTACATTCCGTAGGTGACGAAATAGTTCAAAATTCTGTCCTAACCTCACTTATGTGGTGCTCAGAGATGTCTAAAGTTTTCCGTCGTAGACTTTGACACGCCATAAAACACAAAACAAATAGGAATTTCGAGAAACGGAGACCGGATTCGTGATCCTGGGGTTCGAATCTATAAGTATGCCAAATGTCATGGAAATCGGGGACGGTCATTTGTGGACTTGCCCGGCTGAAGGCCTGTTTTGGCACTTTTCTGAAAACTAAAACTGTAAATATCTCTGGTTCTATTCCATATTTTTGAGCTTACGAAGTGCCGAAAAATTCACCAAAAGATTACCTTTCTTTGACCACTTTGCCGGAGATTCTGGCTTTAGCCGTTCAGACTTGACTCACGTTTAAAGTTTGGACAAGGGGTCGAAAATTGAAGGGGCGCACCTTGCCATTTTTTGGGGGTGCCGAAAAAAAAATTGAGTTAGGCAGGTCAAGTGGTAGTTGAATGAGAGTAGACTCCAGGACCAGTCTTAGATTTGCGATATCTCTTATTTTTAAATGACTTATGGGGCAAAACGTGTGCACACCAAAAAAAATAAATTTCAAAATTTTTGCATCGAATGCTTTCTTTACATTCCGTAGGTGACGAAATAGTTCAAAATTCTGTCCTAACCTCACTTATGTGGTGCTCAGAGATGTCTAAAGTTTTCCGTCGTAGACTTTGACACGCCATAAAACACAAAACAAATAGGAATTTCGAGAAACGGAGACCGGATTCGTGATCCTGGGGTTCGAATCTATAAGTATGCCAAATGTCATGGAAATCGGTGACGGTCATTTGTGGACTTGCCCGGCTGAAGGCCTGTTTTGGCACTTTTCTGAAAACTAAAACTGTAAATATCTCTGGTCCTATTCCATATTTTCGAGCTTACGAAGTGCCGAAAAATTCACCAAAAGATTACCTTTCTTTGACCACTTTGCCGGAGATTCTGGCTTTAGCCGTTCAGACTTGACTCACGTTTAAAGTTTGGACAAGGGGTCGAAAATTGAAGGGGCGCACCTTGCCATTTTTTGGGGGTGCCGAAAAAAAAATTGAGTTAGGCAGGTCAAGTGGTAGTTGAATGAGAGTAGACTCCAGGACCAGTCTTAGATTTGCGATATCTCTTATTTTTAAATGACTTATGGGGCAAAACGTGTGCACACCAAAAAAAATAAATTTCAAAATTTTTGCATCGAATGCTTTCTTTACATTCCGTAGGTGACGAAATAGTTCAAAATTCTGTCCTAACCTCACTTATGTGGTGCTCAGAGATGTCTAAAGTTTTCCGTCGTAGACTTTGACACGCCATAAAACACAAAACAAATAGGAATTTCGAGAAACGGAGACCGGATTCGTGATCCTGGGGTTCGAATCTATAAGTATGCCAAATGTCATGGAAATCGGTGACGGTCATTTGTGGACTTGCCCGGCTGAAGGCCTGTTTTGGCACTTTTCTGAAAACTAAAACTGTAAATATCTCTGGTTCTATTCCATATTTTCGAGCTTACGAAGTGCCGAAAAATTCACCAAAAGATTACCTTTCTTTGACCACTTTGCCGGAGATTCTGGCTTTAGCCGTTCAGACTTGACTCACGTTTAAAGTTTGGACAAGGAGTCGAAAATTGAAGGGGCGCACCTTGCCATTTTTTGGGGGTGCCGAAAAAAAAATTGAGTTAGGCAGGTCAAGTGGTAGTTGAATGAGAGTAGACTCCAGGACCAGTCTTAGATTTGCGATATCTCTTATTTTTAAATGACTTATGGGGCAAAACGTGTGCACACCAAAAAAAATAAATTTCAAAATTTTTGCATCGAATGCTTTCTTTACATTCCGTAGGTGACGAAATAGTTCAAAATTCTGTCCTAACCTCACTTATGTGGTGCTCAGAGATGTCTAAAGTTTTCCGTCATAGACTTTGACACGCCATAAAACACAAAACAAATAGGAATTTCGAGAAACGGAGACCGGATTCGTGATCCTGGGGTTCGAATCTATAAGTATGCCAAATGTCATGGAAATCGGTGACGGTCATTTGTGGACTTGCCCGGCTGAAGGCCTGTTTTGGCACTTTTCTGAAAACTAAAACTGTAAATATCTCTGGTTCTATTCCATATTTTCGAGCTTACGAAGTGCCGAAAAATTCACCAAAAGATTACCTTTCTTTGACCACTTTGCCGGAGATTCTGGCTTTAGCCGTTCAGACTTGACTCACGTTTAAAGTTTGGACAAGGGGTCGAAAATTGAAGGGGCGCACCTCGCCATTTTTTGGGGGTGCCGAAAAAAAAATTGAGTTAGGCAGGTCAAGTGGTAGTTGAATGAGAGTAGACTCCAGGACCAGTCTTAGATTTGCGATATCTCTTATTTTTAAATGACTTATGGGGCAAAACGTGTGCACACCAAAAAAAATAAATTTCAAAATTTTTGCATCGAATGCTTTCTTTACATTCCGTAGGTGACGAAATAGTTCAAAATTCTGTCCTAACCTCACTTATGTGGTGCTCAGAGATGTCTAAAGTTTTCCGTCGTAGACTTTGACACGCCATAAAACACAAAACAAATAGGAATTTCGAGAAACGGAGACCGGATTCGTGATCCTGGGGTTCGAATCTATAAGTATGCCAAATGTCATGGAAATCGGTGACGGTCATTTGTGGACTTGCCCGGCTGAAGGCCTGTTTTGGCACTTTTCTGAAAACTAAAACTGTAAATATCTCTGGTTCTATTCCATATTTTCGAGCTTACGAAGTGCCGAAAAATTCACCAAAAGATTACCTTTCTTTGACCACTTTGCCGGAGATTCTGGCTTTAGCCGTTCAGACTTGACTCACGTTTAAAGTTTGGACAAGGGGTCGAAAATTGAAGGGGCGCACCTCGCCATTTTTTGGGGGTGCCGAAAAAGAAATTGAGTTAGGCAGGTCAAGTGGTAGTTGAATGAGAGTAGACTCCAGGACCAGTCTTAGATTTGCGATATCTCTTATTTTTAAATGACTTATGGGGCAAAACGTGTGCACACCAAAAAAAATAAATTTCAAAATTTTTGCATCGAATGCTTTCTTTACATTCCGTAGGTGACGAAATAGTTCAAAATTCTGTCCTAACCTCACTTATGTGGTGCTCAGAGATGTCTAAAGTTTTCCGTCGTAGACTTTGACACGCCATAAAACACAAAACAAATAGGAATTTCGAGAAACGGAGACCGGATTCGTGATCCTGGGGTTCGAATCTATAAGTATGCCAAATGTCATGGAAATCGGTGACGGTCATTTGTGGACTTGCCCGGCTGAAGGCCTGTTTTGGCACTTTTCTGAAAACTAAAACTGTAAATATCTCTGGTCCTATTCCATATTTTCGAGCTTACGAAGTGCCGAAAAATTCACCAAAAGATTACCTTTCTTTGACCACTTTGCCGGAGATTCTGGCTTTAGCCGTTCAGACTTGACTCACGTTTAAAGTTTGGACAAGGGGTCGAAAATTGAAGGGGCGCACCTTGCCATTTTTTGGGGGTGCCGAAAAAAAAATTGAGTTAGGCAGGTCAAGTGGTAGTTGAATGAGAGTAGACTCCAGGACCAGTCTTAGATTTGCGATATCTCTTATTTTTAAATGACTTATGGGGCAAAACGTGTGCACACCAAAAAAAATAAATTTCAAAATTTTTGCATCGAATGCTTTCTTTACATTCCGTAGGTGACGAAATAGTTCAAAATTCTGTCCTAACCTCACTTATGTGGTGCTCAGAGATGTCTAAAGTTTTCCGTCGTAGACTTTGACACGCCATAAAACACAAAACAAATAGGAATTTCGAGAAACGGAGACCGGATTCGTGATCCTGGGGTTCGAATCTATAAGTATGCCAAATGTCATGGAAATCGGTGACGGTCATTTGTGGACTTGCCCGGCTGAAGGCCTGTTTTGGCACTTTTCTGAAAACTAAAACTGTAAATATCTCTGGTTCTATTCCATATTTTCGAGCTTACGAAGTGCCGAAAAATTCACCAAAAGATTACCTTTCTTTGACCACTTTGCCGGAGATTCTGGCTTTAGCCGTTCAGACTTGACTCACGTTTAAAGTTTGGACAAGGGGTCGAAAATTGAAGGGGCGCACCTTGCCATTTTTTGGGGGTGCCGAAAAAAAAATTGAGTTAGGCAGGTCAAGTGGTAGTTGAATGAGAGTAGACTCCAGGACCAGTCTTAGATTTGCGATATCTCTTATTTTTAAATGACTTATGGGGCAAAACGTGTGCACACCAAAAAAAATAAATTTCAAAATTTTTGCATCGAATGCTTTCTTTACATTCCGTAGGTGACGAAATAGTTCAAAATTCTGTCCTAACCTCACTTATGTGGTGCTCAGAGATGTCTAAAGTTTTCCGTCGTAGACTTTGACACGCCATAAAACACAAAACAAATAGGAATTTCGAGAAACGGAGACCGGATTCGTGATCCTGGGGTTCGAATCTATAAGTATGCCAAATGTCATGGAAATCGGTGACGGTCATTTGTGGACTTGCCCGGCTGAAGGCCTGTTTTGGCACTTTTCTGAAAACTAAAACTGTAAATATCTCTGGTTCTATTCCATATTTTCGAGCTTACGAAGTGCCGAAAAATTCACCAAAAGATTACCTTTCTTTGACCACTTTGCCGGAGATTCTGGCTTTAGCCGTTCAGACTTGACTCACGTTTAAAGTTTGGACAAGGGGTCGAAAATTGAAGGGGCGCACCTTGCCATTTTTTGGGGGTGCCGAAAAAAAAATTGAGTTAGGCAGGTCAAGTGGTAGTTGAATGAGAGTAGACTCCAGGACCAGTCTTAGATTTGCGATATCTCTTATTTTTAAATGACTTATGGGGCAAAACGTGTGCACACCAAAAAAAATAAATTTCAAAATTTTTGCATCGAATGCTTTCTTTACATTCCGTAGGTGACGAAATAGTTCAAAATTCTGTCCTAACCTCACTTATGTGGTGCTCAGAGATGTCTAAAGTTTTCCGTCGTAGACTTTGACACGCCATAAAACACAAAACAAATAGGAATTTCGAGAAACGGAGACCGGATTCGTGATCCTGGGGTTCGAATCTATAAGTATGCCAAATGTCATGGAAATCGGTGACGGTCATTTGTGGACTTGCCCGGCTGAAGGCCTGTTTTGGCACTTTTCTGAAAACTAAAACTGTAAATATCTCTGGTCCTATTCCATATTTTCGAGCTTACGAAGTGCCGAAAAATTCACCAAAAGATTACCTTTCTTTGACCACTTTGCCGGAGATTCTGGCTTTAGCCGTTCAGACTTGACTCACGTTTAAAGTTTGGACAAGGGGTCGAAAATTGAAGGGGCGCACCTTGCCATTTTTTGGGGGTGCCGAAAAAAAAATTGAGTTAGGCAGGTCAAGTGGTAGTTGAATGAGAGTAGACTCCAGGACCAGTCTTAGATTTGCGATATCTCTTATTTTTAAATGACTTATGGGGCAAAACGTGTGCACACCAAAAAAAATAAATTTCAAAATTTTTGCATCGAATGCTTTCTTTACATTCCGTAGGTGACGAAATAGTTCAAAATTCTGTCCTAACCTCACTTATGTGGTGCTCAGAGATGTCTAAAGTTTTCCGTCGTAGACTTTGACACGCCATAAAACACAAAACAAATAGGAATTTCGAGAAACGGAGACCGGATTCGTGATCCTGGGGTTCGAATCTATAAGTATGCCAAATGTCATGGAAATCGGTGACGGTCATTTGTGGACTTGCCCGGCTGAAGGCCTGTTTTGGCACTTTTCTGAAAACTAAAACTGTAAATATCTCTGGTCCTATTCCATATTTTCGAGCTTACGAAGTGCCGAAAAATTCACCAAAAGATTACCTTTCTTTGACCACTTTGCCGGAGATTCTGGCTTTAGCCGTTCAGACTTGACTCACGTTTAAAGTTTGGACAAGGGGTCGAAAATTGAAGGGGCGCACCTTGCCATTTTTTGGGGGTGCCGAAAAAAAAATTGAGTTAGGCAGGTCAAGTGGTAGTTGAATGAGAGTAGACTCCAGGACCAGTCTTAGATTTGCGATATCTCTTATTTTTAAATGACTTATGGGGCAAAACGTGTGCACACCAAAAAAAATAAATTTCAAAATTTTTGCATCGAATGCTTTCTTTACATTCCGTAGGTGACGAAATAGTTCAAAATTCTGTCCTAACCTCAC
The DNA here is from genome assembly GCA_030765045.1 of Tenodera sinensis. Lineage (NCBI taxonomy): Eukaryota > Metazoa > Arthropoda > Insecta > Mantodea > Mantidae > Tenodera > Tenodera sinensis. The sequence continues at coordinate 16,164 of JAUKNM010000169.1, forward strand.
TTATGTGGTGCTCAGAGATGTCTAAAGTTTTCCGTCGTAGACTTTGACACGCCATAAAACACAAAACAAATAGGAATTTCGAGAAACGGAGACCGGATTCGTGATCCTGGGGTTCGAATCTATAAGTATGCCAAATGTCATGGAAATCGGTGACGGTCATTTGTGGACTTGCCCGGCTGAAGGCCTGTTTTGGCACTTTTCTGAAAACTAAAACTGTAAATATCTCTGGTTCTATTCCATATTTTCGAGCTTACGAAGTGCCGAAAAATTCACCAAAAGATTACCTTTCTTTGACCACTTTGCCGGAGATTCTGGCTTTAGCCGTTCAGACTTGACTCACGTTTAAAGTTTGGACAAGGGGTCGAAAATTGAAGGGGCGCACCTTGCCATTTTTTGGGGGTGCCGAAAAAAAAATTGAGTTAGGCAGGTCAAGTGGTAGTTGAATGAGAGTAGACTCCAGGACCAGTCTTAGATTTGCGATATCTCTTATTTTTAAATGACTTATGGGGCAAAACGTGTGCACACCAAAAAAAATAAATTTCAAAATTTTTGCATCGAATGCTTTCTTTACATTCCGTAGGTGACGAAATAGTTCAAAATTCTGTCCTAACCTCACTTATGTGGTGCTCAGAGATGTCTAAAGTTTTCCGTCGTAGACTTTGACACGCCATAAAACACAAAACAAATAGGAATTTCGAGAAACGGAGACCGGATTCGTGATCCTGGGGTTCGAATCTATAAGTATGCCAAATGTCATGGAAATCGGTGACGGTCATTTGTGGACTTGCCCGGCTGAAGGCCTGTTTTGGCACTTTTCTGAAAACTAAAACTGTAAATATCTCTGGTTCTATTCCATATTTTTGAGCTTACGAAGTGCCGAAAAATTCACCAAAAGATTACCTTTCTTTGACCACTTTGCCGGAGATTCTGGCTTTAGCCGTTCAGACTTGACTCACGTTTAAAGTTTGGACAAGGGGTCGAAAATTGAAGGGGCGCACCTTGCCATTTTTTGGGGGTGCCGAAAAAAAAATTGAGTTAGGCAGGTCAAGTGGTAGTTGAATGAGAGTAGACTCCAGGACCAGTCTTAGATTTGCGATATCTCTTATTTTTAAATGACTTATGGGGCAAAACGTGTGCACACCAAAAAAAATAAATTTCAAAATTTTTGCATCGAATGCTTTCTTTACATTCCGTAGGTGACGAAATAGTTCAAAATTCTGTCCTAACCTCACTTATGTGGTGCTCAGAGATGTCTAAAGTTTTCCGTCGTAGACTTTGACACGCCATAAAACACAAAACAAATAGGAATTTCGAGAAACGGAGACCGGATTCGTGATCCTGGGGTTCGAATCTATAAGTATGCCAAATGTCATGGAAATCGGTGACGGTCATTTGTGGACTTGCCCGGCTGAAGGCCTGTTTTGGCACTTTTCTGAAAACTAAAACTGTAAATATCTCTGGTTCTATTCCATATTTTCGAGCTTACGAAGTGCCGAAAAATTCACCAAAAGATTACCTTTCTTTGACCACTTTGCCGGAGATTCTGGCTTTAGCCGTTCAGACTTGACTCACGTTTAAAGTTTGGACAAGGGGTCGAAAATTGAAGGGGCGCACCTTGCCATTTTTTGGGGGTGCCGAAAAAAAAATTGAGTTAGGCAGGTCAAGTGGTAGTTGAATGAGAGTAGACTCCAGGACCAGTCTTAGATTTGCGATATCTCTTATTTTTAAATGACTTATGGGGCAAAACGTGTGCACACCAAAAAAAATAAATTTCAAAATTTTTGCATCGAATGCTTTCTTTACATTCCGTAGGTGACGAAATAGTTCAAAATTCTGTCCTAACCTCACTTATGTGGTGCTCAGAGATGTCTAAAGTTTTCCGTCGTAGACTTTGACACGCCATAAAACACAAAACAAATAGGAATTTCGAGAAACGGAGACCGGATTCGTGATCCTGGGGTTCGAATCTATAAGTATGCCAAATGTCATGGAAATCGGTGACGGTCATTTGTGGACTTGCCCGGCTGAAGGCCTGTTTTGGCACTTTTCTGAAAACTAAAACTGTAAATATCTCTGGTTCTATTCCATATTTTCGAGCTTACGAAGTGCCGAAAAATTCACCAAAAGATTACCTTTCTTTGACCACTTTGCCGGAGATTCTGGCTTTAGCCGTTCAGACTTGACTCACGTTTAAAGTTTGGACAAGGGGTCGAAAATTGAAGGGGCGCACCTTGCCATTTTTTGGGGGTGCCGAAAAAAAAATTGAGTTAGGCAGGTCAAGTGGTAGTTGAATGAGAGTAGACTCCAGGACCAGTCTTAGATTTGCGATATCTCTTATTTTTAAATGACTTATGGGGCAAAACGTGTGCACACCAAAAAAAAATAAATTTCAAAATTTTTGCATCGAATGCTTTCTTTACATTCCGTAGGTGACGAAATAGTTCAAAATTCTGTCCTAACCTCACTTATGTGGTGCTCAGAGATGTCTAAAGTTTTCCGTCGTAGACTTTGACACGCCATAAAACACAAAACAAATAGGAATTTCGAGAAACGGAGACCGGATTCGTGATCCTGGGGTTCGAATCTATAAGTATGCCAAATGTCATGGAAATCGGTGACGGTCATTTGTGGACTTGCCCGGCTGAAGGCCTGTTTTGGCACTTTTCTGAAAACTAAAACTGTAAATATCTCTGGTTCTATTCCATATTTTCGAGCTTACGAAGTGCCGAAAAATTCACCAAAAGATTACCTTTCTTTGACCACTTTGCCGGAGATTCTGGCTTTAGCCGTTCAGACTTGACTCACGTTTAAAGTTTGGACAAGGGGTCGAAAATTGAAGGGGCGCACCTTGCCATTTTTTGGGGGTGCCGAAAAAAAAATTGAGTTAGGCAGGTCAAGTGGTAGTTGAATGAGAGTAGACTCCAGGACCAGTCTTAGATTTGCGATATCTCTTATTTTTAAATGACTTATGGGGCAAAACGTGTGCACACCAAAAAAAAATAAATTTCAAAATTTTTGCATCGAATGCTTTCTTTACATTCCGTAGGTGACGAAATAGTTCAAAATTCTGTCCTAACCTCACTTATGTGGTGCTCAGAGATGTCTAAAGTTTTCCGTCGTAGACTTTGACACGCCATAAAACACAAAACAAATAGGAATTTCGAGAAACGGAGACCGGATTCGTGATCCTGGGGTTCGAATCTATAAGTATGCCAAATGTCATGGAAATCGGTGACGGTCATTTGTGGACTTGCCCGGCTGAAGGCCTGTTTTGGCACTTTTCTGAAAACTAAAACTGTAAATATCTCTGGTTCTATTCCATATTTTCGAGCTTACGAAGTGCCGAAAAATTCACCAAAAGATTACCTTTCTTTGACCACTTTGCCGGAGATTCTGGCTTTAGCCGTTCAGACTTGACTCACGTTTAAAGTTTGGACAAGGGGTCGAAAATTGAAGGGGCGCACCTTGCCATTTTTTGGGGGTGCCGAGAAAAAAATTGAGTTAGGCAGGTCAAGTGGTAGTTGAATGAGAGTAGACTCCAGGACCAGTCTTAGATTTGCGATATCTCTTATTTTTAAATGACTTATGGGGCAAAACGTGTGCACACCAAAAAAAATAAATTTCAAAATTTTTGCATCGAATGCTTTCTTTACATTCCGTAGGTGACGAAATAGTTCAAAATTCTGTCCTAACCTCACTTATGTGGTGCTCAGAGATGTCTAAAGTTTTCCGTCGTAGACTTTGACACGCCATAAAACACAAAACAAATAGGAATTTCGAGAAACGGAGACCGGATTCGTGATCCTGGGGTTCGAATCTATAAGTATGCCAAATGTCATGGAAATCGGTGACGGTCATTTGTGGACTTGCCCGGCTGAAGGCCTGTTTTGGCACTTTTCTGAAAACTAAAACTGTAAATATCTCTGGTTCTATTCCATATTTTCGAGCTTACGAAGTGCCGAAAAATTCACCAAAAGATTACCTTTCTTTGACCACTTTGCCGGAGATTCTGGCTTTAGCCGTTCAGACTTGACTCACGTTTAAAGTTTGGACAAGGGGTCGAAAATTGAAGGGGCGCACCTTGCCATTTTTTGGGGGTGCCGAAAAAAAAATTGAGTTAGGCAGGTCAAGTGGTAGTTGAATGAGAGTAGACTCCAGGACCAGTCTTAGATTTGCGATATCTCTTATTTTTAAATGACTTATGGGGCAAAACGTGTGCACACCAAAAAAAATAAATTTCAAAATTTTTGCATCGAATGCTTTCTTTACATTCCGTAGGTGACGAAATAGTTCAAAATTCTGTCCTAACCTCACTTATGTGGTGCTCAGAGATGTCTAAAGTTTTCCGTCGTAGACTTTGACACGCCATAAAACACAAAACAAATAGGAATTTCGAGAAACGGAGACCGGATTCGTGATCCTGGGGTTCGAATCTATAAGTATGCCAAATGTCATGGAAATCGGTGACGGTCATTTGTGGACTTGCCCGGCTGAAGGCCTGTTTTGGCACTTTTCTGAAAACTAAAACTGTAAATATCTCTGGTTCTATTCCATATTTTCGAGCTTACGAAGTGCCGAAAAATTCACCAAAAGATTACCTTTCTTTGACCACTTTGCCGGAGATTCTGGCTTTAGCCGTTCAGACTTGACTCACGTTTAAAGTTTGGACAAGGGGTCGAAAATTGAAGGGGCGCACCTTGCCATTTTTTGGGGGTGCCGAAAAAAAAATTGAGTTAGGCAGGTCAAGTGGTAGTTGAATGAGAGTAGACTCCAGGACCAGTCTTAGATTTGCGATATCTCTTATTTTTAAATGACTTATGGGGCAAAACGTGTGCACACCAAAAAAAATAAATTTCAAAATTTTTGCATCGAATGCTTTCTTTACATTCCGTAGGTGACGAAATAGTTCAAAATTCTGTCCTAACCTCACTTATGTGGTGCTCAGAGATGTCTAAAGTTTTCCGTCGTAGACTTTGACACGCCATAAAACACAAAACAAATAGGAATTTCGAGAAACGGAGACCGGATTCGTGATCCTGGGGTTCGAATCTATAAGTATGCCAAATGTCATGGAAATCGGTGACGGTCATTTGTGGACTTGCCCGGCTGAAGGCCTGTTTTGGCACTTTTCTGAAAACTAAAACTGTAAATATCTCTGGTTCTATTCCATATTTTCGAGCTTACGAAGTGCCGAAAAATTCACCAAAAGATTACCTTTCTTTGACCACTTTGCCGGAGATTCTGGCTTTAGCCGTTCAGACTTGACTCACGTTTAAAGTTTGGACAAGGGGTCGAAAATTGAAGGGGCGCACCTTGCCATTTTTTGGGGGTGCCGAAAAAAAAATTGAGTTAGGCAGGTCAAGTGGTAGTTGAATGAGAGTAGACTCCAGGACCAGTCTTAGATTTGCGATATCTCTTATTTTTAAATGACTTATGGGGCAAAACGTGTGCACACCAAAAAAAATAAATTTAAAAATTTTTGCATCGAATGCTTTCTTTACATTCCGTAGGTGACGAAATGGTTCAAAATTCTGTCCTAACCTCACTTATGTGGTGCTCAGAGATGTCTAAAGTTTTCCGTCGTAGACTTTGACACGCCATAAAACACAAAACAAATAGGAATTTCGAGAAACGGAGACCGGATTCGTGATCCTGGGGTTCGAATCTATAAGTATGCCAAATGTCATGGAAATCGGTGACGGTCATTTGTGGACTTGCCCGGCTGAAGGCCTGTTTTGGCACTTTTCTGAAAACTAAAACTGTAAATATCTCTGGTTCTATTCCATATTTTCGAGCTTACGAAGTGCCGAAAAATTCACCAAAAGATTACCTTTCTTTGACCACTTTGCCGGAGATTCTGGCTTTAGCCGTTCAGACTTGACTCACGTTTAAAGTTTGGACAAGGGGTCGAAAATTGAAGGGGCGCACCTTGCCATTTTTTGGGGGTGCCGAAAAAAAAATTGAGTTAGGCAGGTCAAGTGGTAGTTGAATGAGAGTAGACTCCAGGACCAGTCTTAGATTTGCGATATCTCTTATTTTTAAATGACTTATGGGGCAAAACGTGTGCACACCAAAAAAAATAAATTTCAAAATTTTTGCATCGAATGCTTTCTTTACATTCCGTAGGTGACGAAATAGTTCAAAATTCTGTCCTAACCTCACTTATGTGGTGCTCAGAGATGTCTAAAGTTTTCCGTCGTAGACTTTGACACGCCATAAAACACAAAACAAATAGGAATTTCGAGAAACGGAGACCGGATTCGTGATCCTGGGGTTCGAATCTATAAGTATGCCAAATGTCATGGAAATCGGTGACGGTCATTTGTGGACTTGCCCGGCTGAAGGCCTGTTTTGGCACTTTTCTGAAAACTAAAACTGTAAATATCTCTGGTTCTATTCCATATTTTCGAGCTTACGAAGTGCCGAAAAATTCACCAAAAGATTACCTTTCTTTGACCACTTTGCCGGAGATTCTGGCTTTAGCCGTTCAGACTTGACTCACGTTTAAAGTTTGGACAAGGGGTCGAAAATTGAAGGGGCGCACCTTGCCATTTTTTGGGGGTGCCGAAAAAAAAATTGAGTTAGGCAGGTCAAGTGGTAGTTGAATGAGAGTAGACTCCAGGACCAGTCTTAGATTTGCGATATCTCTTATTTTTAAATGACTTATGGGGCAAAACGTGTGCACACCAAAAAAAATAAATTTCAAAATTTTTGCATCGAATGCTTTCTTTACATTCCGTAGGTGACGAAATAGTTCAAAATTCTGTCCTAACCTCACTTATGTGGTGCTCAGAGATGTCTAAAGTTTTCCGTCGTAGACTTTGACACGCCATAAAACACAAAACAAATAGGAATTTCGAGAAACGGAGACCGGATTCGTGATCCTGGGGTTCGAATCTATAAGTATGCCAAATGTCATGGAAATCGGTGACGGTCATTTGTGGACTTGCCCGGCTGAAGGCCTGTTTTGGCACTTTTCTGAAAACTAAAACTGTAAATATCTCTGGTTCTATTCCATATTTTCGAGCTTACGAAGTGCCGAAAAATTCACCAAAAGATTACCTTTCTTTGACCACTTTGCCGGAGATTCTGGCTTTAGCCGTTCAGACTTGACTCACGTTTAAAGTTTGGACAAGGGGTCGAAAATTGAAGGGGCGCACCTTGCCATTTTTTGGGGGTGCCGAAAAAAAAATTGAGTTAGGCAGGTCAAGTGGTAGTTGAATGAGAGTAGACTCCAGGACCAGTCTTAGATTTGCGATATCTCTTATTTTTAAATGACTTATGGGGCAAAACGTGTGCACACCAAAAAAAATAAATTTCAAAATTTTTGCATCGAATGCTTTCTTTACATTCCGTAGGTGACGAAATAGTTCAAAATTCTGTCCTAACCTCACTTATGTGGTGCTCAGAGATGTCTAAAGTTTTCCGTCGTAGACTTTGACACGCCATAAAACACAAAACAAATAGGAATTTCGAGAAACGGAGACCGGATTCGTGATCCTGGGGTTCGAATCTATAAGTATGCCAAATGTCATGGAAATCGGTGACGGTCATTTGTGGACTTGCCCGGCTGAAGGCCTGTTTTGGCACTTTTCTGAAAACTAAAACTGTAAATATCTCTGGTTCTATTCCATATTTTCGAGCTTACGAAGTGCCGAAAAATTCACCAAAAGATTACCTTTCTTTGACCACTTTGCCGGAGATTCTGGCTTTAGCCGTTCAGACTTGACTCACGTTTAAAGTTTGGACAAGGGGTCGAAAATTGAAGGGGCGCACCTTGCCATTTTTTGGGGGTGCCGAAAAAAAAATTGAGTTAGGCAGGTCAAGTGGTAGTTGAATGAGAGTAGACTCCAGGACCAGTCTTAGATTTGCGATATCTCTTATTTTTAAATGACTTATGGGGCAAAACGTGTGCACACCAAAAAAAATAAATTTCAAAATTTTTGCATCGAATGCTTTCTTTACATTCCGTAGGTGACGAAATAGTTCAAAATTCTGTCCTAACCTCACTTATGTGGTGCTCAGAGATGTCTAAAGTTTTCCGTCGTAGACTTTGACACGCCATAAAACACAAAACAAATAGGAATTTCGAGAAACGGAGACCGGATTCGTGATCCTGGGGTTCGAATCTATAAGTATGCCAAATGTCATGGAAATCGGTGACGGTCATTTGTGGACTTGCCCGGCTGAAGGCCTGTTTTGGCACTTTTCTGAAAACTAAAACTGTAAATATCTCTGGTTCTATTCCATATTTTCGAGCTTACGAAGTGCCGAAAAATTCACCAAAAGATTACCTTTCTTTGACCACTTTGCCGGAGATTCTGGCTTTAGCCGTTCAGACTTGACTCACGTTTAAAGTTTGGACAAGGGGTCGAAAATTGAAGGGGCGCACCTCGCCATTTTTTGGGGGTGCCGAAAAAAAATTGAGTTAGGCAGGTCAAGTGGTAGTTGAATGAGAGTAGACTCCAGGACCAGTCTTAGATTTGCGATATCTCTTATTTTTAAATGACTTATGGGGCAAAACGTGTGCACACCAAAAAAAATAAATTTCAAAATTTTTGCATCGAATGCTTTCTTTACATTCCGTAGGTGACGAAATAGTTCAAAATTCTGTCCTAACCTCACTTATGTGGTGCTCAGAGATGTCTAAAGTTTTCCGTCGTAGACTTTGACACGCCATAAAACACAAAACAAATAGGAATTTCGAGAAACGGAGACCGGATTCGTGATCCTGGGGTTCGAATCTATAAGTATGCCAAATGTCATGGAAATCGGTGACGGTCATTTGTGGACTTGCCCGGCTGAAGGCCTGTTTTGGCACTTTTCTGAAAACTAAAACTGTAAATATCTCTGGTTCTATTCCATATTTTCGAGCTTACGAAGTGCCGAAAAATTCACCAAAAGATTACCTTTCTTTGACCACTTTGCCGGAGATTCTGGCTTTAGCCGTTCAGACTTGACTCACGTTTAAAGTTTGGACAAGGGGTCGAAAATTGAAGGGGCGCACCTTGCCATTTTTTGGGGGTGCCGAAAAAAAAATTGAGTTAGGCAGGTCAAGTGGTAGTTGAATGAGAGTAGACTCCAGGACCAGTCTTAGATTTGCGATATCTCTTATTTTTAAATGACTTATGGGGCAAAACGTGTGCACACCAAAAAAAATAAATTTCAAAATTTTTGCATCGAATGCTTTCTTTACATTCCGTAGGTGACGAAATAGTTCAAAATTCTGTCCTAACCTCACTTATGTGGTGCTCAGAGATGTCTAAAGTTTTCCGTCGTAGACTTTGACACGCCATAAAACACAAAACAAATAGGAATTTCGAGAAACGGAGACCGGATTCGTGATCCTGGGGTTCGAATCTATAAGTATGCCAAATGTCATGGAAATCGGTGACGGTCATTTGTGGACTTGCCCGGCTGAAGGCCTGTTTTGGCACTTTTCTGAAAACTAAAACTGTAAATATCTCTGGTTCTATTCCATATTTTCGAGCTTACGAAGTGCCGAAAAATTCACCAAAAGATTACCTTTCTTTGACCACTTTGCCGGAGATTCTGGCTTTAGCCGTTCAGACTTGACTCACGTTTAAAGTTTGGACAAGGGGTCGAAAATTGAAGGGGCGCACCTTGCCATTTTTTGGGGGTGCCGAAAAAAAAATTGAGTTAGGCAGGTCAAGTGGTAGTTGAATGAGAGTAGACTCCAGGACCAGTCTTAGATTTGCGATATCTCTTATTTTTAAATGACTTATGGGGCAAAACGTGTGCACACCAAAAAAAATAAATTTCAAAATTTTTGCATCGAATGCTTTCTTTACATTCCGTAGGTGACGAAATAGTTCAAAATTCTGTCCTAACCTCACTTATGTGGTGCTCAGAGATGTCTAAAGTTTTCCGTCGTAGACTTTGACACGCCATAAAACACAAAACAAATAGGAATTTCGAGAAACGGAGACCGGATTCGTGATCCTGGGGTTCGAATCTATAAGTATGCCAAATGTCATGGAAATCGGTGACGGTCATTTGTGGACTTGCCCGGCTGAAGGCCTGTTTTGGCACTTTTCTGAAAACTAAAACTGTAAATATCTCTGGTTCTATTCCATATTTTCGAGCTTACGAAGTGCCGAAAAATTCACCAAAAGATTACCTTTCTTTGACCACTTTGCCGGAGATTCTGGCTTTAGCCGTTCAGACTTGACTCACGTTTAAAGTTTGGACAAGGGGTCGAAAATTGAAGGGGCGCACCTTGCCATTTTTTGGGGGTGCCGAAAAAAAAATTGAGTTAGGCAGGTCAAGTGGTAGTTGAATGAGAGTAGACTCCAGGACCAGTCTTAGATTTGCGATATCTCTTATTTTTAAATGACTTATGGGGCAAACCGTGTGCACACCAAAAAAAATAAATTTCAAAATTTTTGCATCGAATGCTTTCTTTACATTCCGTAGGTGACGAAATAGTTCAAAATTCTGTCCTAACCTCACTTATGTGGTGCTCAGAGATGTCTAAAGTTTTCCGTCGTAGACTTTGACACGCCATAAAACACAAAACAAATAGGAATTTCGAGAAACGGAGACCGGATTCGTGATCCTGGGGTTCGAATCTATAAGTATGCCAAATGTCATGGAAATCGGTGACGGTCATTTGTGGACTTGCCCGGCTGAAGGCCTGTTTTGGCACTTTTCTGAAAACTAAAACTGTAAATATCTCTGGTTCTATTCCATATTTTCGAGCTTACGAAGTGCCGAAAAATTCACCAAAAGATTACCTTTCTTTGACCACTTTGCCGGAGATTCTGGCTTTAGCCGTTCAGACTTGACTCACGTTTAAAGTTTGGACAAGGGGTCGAAAATTGAAGGTCGAAAAAAAAATTGAGTTAGGCAGGTCAAGTGGTAGTTGAATGAGAGTAGACTCCAGGTCCAGTCTTAGATTTGCGATATCTCTTATTTTTAAATGACTTATGGGGCAAAACGTGTGCACACCAAAAAAAATAAATTTCAAAATTTTTGCATCGAATGCTTTCTTTACATTCCGTAGGTGACGAAATAGTTCAAAATTCTGTCCTAACCTCACTTATGTGGTGCTCAGAGATGTCTAAAGTTTTCCGTCGTAGACTTTGACACGCCATAAAACACAAAACAAATAGGAATTTCGAGAAACGGAGACCGGATTCGTGATCCTGGGGTTCGAATCTATAAGTATGCCAAATGTCATGGAAATCGGTGACGGTCATTTGTGGACTTGCCCGGCTGAAGGCCTGTTTTGGCACTTTTCTGAAAACTAAAACTGTAAATATCTCTGGTTCTATTCCATATTTTCGAGCTTACGAAGTGCCGAAAAATTCACCAAAAGATTACCTTTCTTTGACCACTTTGCCGGAGATTCTGGCTTTAGCCGTTCAGACTTGACTCACGTTTAAAGTTTGGACAAGGGGTCGAAAATTGAAGGGGCGCACCTTGCCATTTTTTGGGGGTGCCGAAAAAAAAATTGAGTTAGGCAGGTCAAGTGGTAGTTGAATGAGAGTAGACTCCAGGACCAGTCTTAGATTTGCGATATCTCTTATTTTTAAATGACTTATGGGGCAAAACGTGTGCACACCAAAAAAAATAAATTTCAAAATTTTTGCATCGAATGCTTTCTTTACATTCCGTAGGTGACGAAATAGTTCAAAATTCTGTCCTAACCTCACTTATGTGGTGCTCAGAGATGTCTAAAGTTTTCCGTCGTAGACTTTGACACGCCATAAAACACAAAACAAATAGGAATTTCGAGAAACGGAGACCGGATTCGTGATCCTGGGGTTCGAATCTATAAGTATGCCAAATGTCATGGAAATCGGTGACGGTCATTTGTGGACTTGCCCGGCTGAAGGCCTGTTTTGGCACTTTTCTGAAAACTAAAACTGTAAATATCTCTGGTTCTATTCCATATTTTCGAGCTTACGAAGTGCCGAAAAATTCACCAAAAGATTACCTTTCTTTGACCACTTTGCCGGAGATTCTGGCTTTAGCCGTTCAGACTTGACTCACGTTTAAAGTTTGGACAAGGGGTCGAAAATTGAAGGGGCGCACCTTGCCATTTTTTGGGGGTGCCGAAAAAAAAATTGAGTTAGGCAGGTCAAGTGGTAGTTGAATGAGAGTAGACTCCAGGACCAGTCTTAGATTTGCGATATCTCTTATTTTTAAATGACTTATGGGGCAAAACGTGTGCACACCAAAAAAAATAAATTTCAAAATTTTTGCATCGAATGCTTTCTTTACATTCCGTAGGTGACGAAATAGTTCAAAATTCTGTCCTAACCTCACTTATGTGGTGCTCAGAGATGTCTAAAGTTTTCCGTCGTAGACTTTGACACGCCATAAAACACAAAACAAATAGGAATTTCGAGAAACGGAGACCGGATTCGTGATCCTGGGGTTCGAATCTATAAGTATGCCAAATGTCATGGAAATCGGTGACGGTCATTTGTGGACTTGCCCGGCTGAAGGCCTGTTTTGGCACTTTTCTGAAAACTAAAACTGTAAATATCTCTGGTTCTATTCCATATTTTCGAGCTTACGAAGTGCCGAAAAATTCACCAAAAGATTACCTTTCTTTGACCACTTTGCCGGAGATTCTGGCTTTAGCCGTTCAGACTTGACTCACGTTTAAAGTTTGGACAAGGGGTCGAAAATTGAAGGGGCGCACCTTGCCATTTTTTGGGGGTGACGAAAAAAAAATTGAGTTAGGCAGGTCAAGTGGTAGTTGAATGAGAGTAGACTCCAGGACCAGTCTTAGATTTGCGATATCTCTTATTTTTAAATGACTTATGGGGCAAAACGTGTGCACACCAAAAAAAATAAATTTCAAAATTTTTGCATCGAATGCTTTCTTTACATTCCGTAGGTGACGAAATAGTTCAAAATTCTGTCCTAACCTCACTTATGTGGTGCTCAGAGATGTCTAAAGTTTTCCGTCGTAGACTTTGACACGCCATAAAACACAAAACAAATAGGAATTTCGAGAAACGGAGACCGGATTCGTGATCCTGGGGTTCGAATCTATAAGTATGCCAAATGTCATGGAAATCGGTGACGGTCATTTGTGGACTTGCCCGGCTGAAGGCCTGTTTTGGCACTTTTCTGAAAACTAAAACTGTAAATATCTCTGGTTCTATTCCATATTTTCGAGCTTACGAAGTGCCGAAAAATTCACCAAAAGATTACCTTTCTTTGACCACTTTGCCGGAGATTCTGGCTTTAGCCGTTCAGACTTGACTCACGTTTAAAGTTTGGACAAGGGGTCGAAAATTGAAGGGGCGCACCTTGCCATTTTTTGGGGGTGCCGAAAAAAAAATTGAGTTAGGCAGGTCAAGTGGTAGTTGAATGAGAGTAGACTCCAGGACCAGTCTTAGATTTGCGATATCTCTTATTTTTAAATGACTTATGGGGCAAAACGTGTGCACACCAAAAAAAATAAATTTCAAAATTTTTGCATCGAATGCTTTCTTTACATTCCGTAGGTGACGAAATAATTCAAAATTCTGTCCTAACCTCACTTATGTGGTGCTCAGAGATGTCTAAAGTTTTCCGTCGTAGACTTTGACACGCCATAAAACACAAAACAAATAGGAATTTCGAGAAACGGAGACCGGATTCGTGATCCTGGGGTTCGAATCTATAAGTATGCCAAATGTCATGGAAATCGGTGACGGTCATTTGTGGACTTGCCCGGCTGAAGGCCTGTTTTGGCACTTTTCTGAAAACTAAAACTGTAAATATCTCTGGTTCTATTCCATATTTTCGAGCTTACGAAGTGCCGAAAAATTCACCAAAAGATTACCTTTCTTTGACCACTTTGCCGGAGATTCTGGCTTTAGCCGTTCAGACTTGACTCACGTTTAAAGTTTGGACAAGGGGTCGAAAATTGAAGGGGCGCACCTTGCCATTTTTTGGGGGTGCCGAAAAAAAAATTGAGTTAGGCAGGTCAAGTGGTAGTTGAATGAGAGTAGACTCCAGGACCAGTCTTAGATTTGCGATATCTCTTATTTTTAAATGACTTATGGGGCAAAACGTGTGCACACCAAAAAAAATAAATTTCAAAATTTTTGCATCGAATGCTTTCTTTACATTCCGTAGGTGACGAAATAGTTCAAAATTCTGTCCTAACCTCACTTATGTGGTGCTCAGAGATGTCTAAAGTTTTCCGTCGTAGACTTTGACACGCCATAAAACACAAAACAAATAGGAATTTCGAGAAACGGAGACCGGATTCGTGATCCTGGGGTTCGAATCTATAAGTATGCCAAATGTCATGGAAATCGGTGACGGTCATTTGTGGACTTGCCCGGCTGAAGGCCTGTTTTGGCACTTTTCTGAAAACTAAAACTGTAAATATCTCTGGTTCTATTCCATATTTTCGAGCTTACGAAGTGCCGAAAAATTCACCAAAAGATTACCTTTCTTTGACCACTTTGCCGGAGATTCTGGCTTTAGCCGTTCAGACTTGACTCACGTTTAAAGTTTGGACAAGGGGTCGAAAATTGAAGGGGCGCACCTTGCCATTTTTTGGGGGTGCCGAAAAAAAAATTGAGTTAGGCAGGTCAAGTGGTAGTTGAATGAGAGTAGACTCCAGGACCAGTCTTAGATTTGCGATATCTCTTATTTTTAAATGACTTATGGGGCAAAACGTGTGCACACCAAAAAAAATAAATTTCAAAATTTTTGCATCGAATGCTTTCTTTACATTCCGTAGGTGACGAAATAGTTCAAAATTCTGTCCTAACCTCACTTATGTGGTGCTCAGAGATGTCTAAAGTTTTCCGTCGTAGACTTTGACACGCCATAAAACACAAAACAAATAGGAATTTCGAGAAACGGAGACCGGATTCGTGATCCTGGGGTTCGAATCTATAAGTATGCCAAATGTCATGGAAATCGGTGACGGTCATTTGTGGACTTGCCCGGCTGAAGGCCTGTTTTGGCACTTTTCTGAAAACTAAAACTGTAAATATCTCTGGTTCTATTCCATATTTTCGAGCTTACGAAGTGCCGAAAAATTCACCAAAAGATTACCTTTCTTTGACCACTTTGCCGGAGATTCTGGCTTTAGCCGTTCAGACTTGACTCACGTTTAAAGTTTGGACAAGGGGTCGAAAATTGAAGGGGCGCACCTTGCCATTTTTTGGGGGTGCCGAAAAAAAAATTGAGTTAGGCAGGTCAAGTGGTAGTTGAATGAGAGTAGACTCCAGGACCAGTCTTAGATTTGCGATATCTCTTATTTTTAAATGACTTATGGGGCAAAACGTGTGCACACCAAAAAAAATAAATTTCAAAATTTTTGCATCGAATGCTTTCTTTACATTCCGTAGGTGACGAAATAGTTCAAAATTCTGTCCTAACCTCACTTATGTGGTGCTCAGAGATGTCTAAAGTTTTCCGTCGTAGACTTTGACACGCCATAAAACACAAAACAAATAGGAATTTCGAGAAACGGAGACCGGATTCGTGATCCTGGGGTTCGAATCTATAAGTATGCCAAATGTCATGGAAATCGGTGACGGTCATTTGTGGACTTGCCCGGCTGAAGGCCTGTTTTGGCACTTTTCTGAAAACTAAAACTGTAAATATCTCTGGTTCTATTCCATATTTTCGAGCTTACGAAGTGCCGAAAAATTCACCAAAAGATTACCTTTCTTTGACCACTTTGCCGGAGATTCTGGCTTTAGCCGTTCAGACTTGACTCACGTTTAAAGTTTGGACAAGGGGTCGAAAATTGAAGGGGCGCACCTTGCCATTTTTTGGGGGTGACGAAAAAAAAATTGAGTTAGGCAGGTCAAGTGGTAGTTGAATGAGAGTAGACTCCAGGACCAGTCTTAGATTTGCGATATCTCTTATTTTTAAATGACTTATGGGGCAAAACGTGTGCACACCAAAAAAAATAAATTTCAAAATTTTTGCATCGAATGCTTTCTTTACATTCCGTAGGTGACGAAATAGTTCAAAATTCTGTCCTAACCTCACTTATGTGGTGCTCAGAGATGTCTAAAGTTTTCCGTCGTAGACTTTGACACGCCATAAAACACAAAACAAATAGGAATTTCGAGAAACGGAGACCGGATTCGTGATCCTGGGGTTCGAATCTATAAGTATGCCAAATGTCATGGAAATCGGTGACGGTCATTTGTGGACTTGCCCGGCTGAAGGCCTGTTTTGGCACTTTTCTGAAAACTAAAACTGTAAATATCTCTGGTTCTATTCCATATTTTCGAGCTTACGAAGTGCCGAAAAATTCACCAAAAGATTACCTTTCTTTGACCACTTTGCCGGAGATTCTGGCTTTAGCCGTTCAGACTTGACTCACGTTTAAAGTTTGGACAAGGGGTCGAAAATTGAAGGGGCGCACCTTGCCATTTTTTGGGGGTGCCGAAAGAAAAATTGAGTTAGGCAGGTCAAGTGGTAGTTGAATGAGAGTAGACTCCAGGACCAGTCTTAGATTTGCGATATCTCTTATTTTTAAATGACTTATGGGGCAAAACGTGTGCACACCAAAAAAAATAAATTTCAAAATTTTTGCATCGAATGCTTTCTTTACATTCCGTAGGTGACGAAATAGTTCAAAATTCTGTCCTAACCTCACTTATGTGGTGCTCAGAGATGTCT
The DNA here is from genome assembly GCA_030765045.1 of Tenodera sinensis. Taxonomy (NCBI): domain Eukaryota; kingdom Metazoa; phylum Arthropoda; class Insecta; order Mantodea; family Mantidae; genus Tenodera; species Tenodera sinensis. The sequence continues at coordinate 32,793 of JAUKNM010000169.1, forward strand.
AAAGTTTTCCGTCGTAGACTTTGACACGCCATAAAACACAAAACAAATAGGAATTTCGAGAAACGGAGACCGGATTCGTGATCCTGGGGTTCGAATCTATAAGTATGCCAAATGTCATGGAAATCGGTGACGGTCATTTGTGGACTTGCCCGGCTGAAGGCCTGTTTTGGCACTTTTCTGAAAACTAAAACTGTAAATATCTCTGGTTCTATTCCATATTTTCGAGCTTACGAAGTGCCGAAAAATTCACCAAAAGATTACCTTTCTTTGACCACTTTGCCGGAGATTCTGGCTTTAGCCGTTCAGACTTGACTCACGTTTAAAGTTTGGACAAGGGGTCGAAAATTGAAGGGGCGCACCTTGCCATTTTTTGGGGGTGCCGAAAGAAAAATTGAGTTAGGCAGGTCAAGTGGTAGTTGAATGAGAGTAGACTCCAGGACCAGTCTTAGATTTGCGATATCTCTTATTTTTAAATGACTTATGGGGCAAAACGTGTGCACACCAAAAAAAATAAATTTCAAAATTTTTGCATCGAATGCTTTCTTTACATTCCGTAGGTGACGAAATAGTTCAAAATTCTGTCCTAACCTCACTTATGTGGTGCTCAGAGATGTCTAAAGTTTTCCGTCGTAGACTTTGACACGCCATAAAACACAAAACAAATAGGAATTTCGAGAAACGGAGACCGGATTCGTGATCCTGGGGTTCGAATCTATAAGTATGCCAAATGTCATGGAAATCGGTGACGGTCATTTGTGGACTTGCCCGGCTGAAGGCCTGTTTTGGCACTTTTCTGAAAACTAAAACTGTAAATATCTCTGGTTCTATTCCATATTTTCGAGCTTACGAAGTGCCGAAAAATTCACCAAAAGATTACCTTTCTTTGACCACTTTGCCGGAGATTCTGGCTTTAGCCGTTCAGACTTGACTCACGTTTAAAGTTTGGACAAGGGGTCGAAAATTGAAGGGGCGCACCTTGCCATTTTTTGGGGGTGCCGAAAAAAAAAATTGAGTTAGGCAGGTCAAGTGGTAGTTGAATGAGAGTAGACTCCAGGACCAGTCTTAGATTTGCGATATCTCTTATTTTTAAATGACTTATGGGGCAAAACGTGTGCACACCAAAAAAAATAAATTTCAAAATTTTTGCATCGAATGCTTTCTTTACATTCCGTAGGTGACGAAATAGTTCAAAATTCTGTCCTAACCTCACTTATGTGGTGCTCAGAGATGTCTAAAGTTTTCCGTCGTAGACTTTGACACGCCATAAAACACAAAACAAATAGGAATTTCGAGAAACGGAGACCGGATTCGTGATCCTGGGGTTCGAATCTATAAGTATGCCAAATGTCATGGAAATCGGTGACGGTCATTTGTGGACTTGCCCGGCTGAAGGCCTGTTTTGGCACTTTTCTGAAAACTAAAACTGTAAATATCTCTGGTTCTATTCCATATTTTCGAGCTTACGAAGTGCCGAAAAATTCACCAAAAGATTACCTTTCTTTGACCACTTTGCCGGAGATTCTGGCTTTAGCCGTTCAGACTTGACTCACGTTTAAAGTTTGGACAAGGGGTCGAAAATTGAAGGGGCGCACCTTGCCATTTTTTGGGGGTGCCGAAAAAAAAATTGAGTTAGGCAGGTCAAGTGGTAGTTGAATGAGAGTAGACTCCAGGACCAGTCTTAGATTTGCGATATCTCTTATTTTTAAATGACTTATGGGGCAAAACGTGTGCACACCAAAAAAAATAAATTTCAAAATTTTTGCATCGAATGCTTTCTTTACATTCCGTAGGTGACGAAATAGTTCAAAATTCTGTCCTAACCTCACTTATGTGGTGCTCAGAGATGTCTAAAGTTTTCCGTCGTAGACTTTGACACGCCATAAAACACAAAACAAATAGGAATTTCGAGAAACGGACACCGGATTCGTGATCCTGGGGTTCGAATCTATAAGTATGCCAAATGTCATGGAAATCGGTGACGGTCATTTGTGGACTTGCCCGGCTGAAGGCCTGTTTTGGCACTTTTCTGAAAACTAAAACTGTAAATATCTCTGGTTCTATTCCATATTTTCGAGCTTACGAAGTGCCGAAAAATTCACCAAAAGATTACCTTTCTTTGACCACTTTGCCGGAGATTCTGGCTTTAGCCGTTCAGACTTGACTCACGTTTAAAGTTTGGACAAGGGGTCGAAAATTGAAGGGGCGCACCTTGCCATTTTTTGGGGGTGCCGAAAAAAAAATTGAGTTAGGCAGGTCAAGTGGTAGTTGAATGAGAGTAGACTCCAGGACCAGTCTTAGATTTGCGATATCCCTTATTTTTAAATGACTTATGGGGCAAAACGTGTGCACACCAAAAAAAATAAATTTCAAAATTTTTGCATCGAATGCTTTCTTTACATTCCGTAGGTGACGAAATAGTTCAAAATTCTGTCCTAACCTCACTTATGTGGTGCTCAGAGATGTCTAAAGTTTTCCGTCGTAGACTTTGACACGCCATAAAACACAAAACAAATAGGAATTTCGAGAAACGGAGACCGGATTCGTGATCCTGGGGTTCGAATCTATAAGTATGCCAAATGTCATGGAAATCGGTGACGGTCATTTGTGGACTTGCCCGGCTGAAGGCCTGTTTTGGCACTTTTCTGAAAACTAAAACTGTAAATATCTCTGGTTCTATTCCATATTTTCGAGCTTACGAAGTGCCGAAAAATTCACCAAAAGATTACCTTTCTTTGACCACTTTGCCGGAGATTCTGGCTTTAGCCGTTCAGACTTGACTCACGTTTAAAGTTTGGACAAGGGGTCGAAAATTGAAGGGGCGCACCTTGCCATTTTTTGGGGGTGCCGAAAAAAAAATTGAGTTAGGCAGGTCAAGTGGTAGTTGAATGAGAGTAGACTCCAGGACCAGTCTTAGATTTGCGATATCTCTTATTTTTAAATGACTTATGGGGCAAAACGTGTGCACACCAAAAAAAATAAATTTCAAAATTTTTGCATCGAATGCTTTCTTTACATTCCGTAGGTGACGAAATAGTTCAAAATTCTGTCCTAACCTCACTTATGTGGTGCTCAGAGATGTCTAAAGTTTTCCGTCGTAGACTTTGACACGCCATAAAACACAAAACAAATAGGAATTTCGAGAAACGGAGACCGGATTCGTGATCCTGGGGTTCGAATCTATAAGTATGCCAAATGTCATGGAAATCGGTGACGGTCATTTGTGGACTTGCCCGGCTGAAGGCCTGTTTTGGCACTTTTCTGAAAACTAAAACTGTAAATATCTCTGGTTCTATTCCATATTTTCGAGCTTACGAAGTGCCGAAAAATTCACCAAAAGATTACCTTTCTTTGACCACTTTGCCGGAGATTCTGGCTTTAGCCGTTCAGACTTGACTCACGTTTAAAGTTTGGACAAGGGGTCGAAAATTGAAGGGGCGCACCTTGCCATTTTTTGGGGGTGACGAAAAAAAAATTGAGTTAGGCAGGTCAAGTGGTAGTTGAATGAGAGTAGACTCCAGGACCAGTCTTAGATTTGCGATATCTCTTATTTTTAAATGACTTATGGGGCAAAACGTGTGCACACCAAAAAAAATAAATTTCAAAATTTTTGCATCGAATGCTTTCTTTACATTCCGTAGGTGACGAAATAGTTCAAAATTCTGTCCTAACCTCACTTATGTGGTGCTCAGAGATGTCTAAAGTTTTCCGTCGTAGACTTTGACACGCCATAAAACACAAAACAAATAGGAATTTCGAGAAACGGAGACCGGATTCGTGATCCTGGGGTTCGAATCTATAAGTATGCCAAATGTCATGGAAATCGGTGACGGTCATTTGTGGACTTGCCCGGCTGAAGGCCTGTTTTGGCACTTTTCTGAAAACTAAAACTGTAAATATCTCTGGTTCTATTCCATATTTTCGAGCTTACGAAGTGCCGAAAAATTCACCAAAAGATTACCTTTCTTTGACCACTTTGCCGGAGATTCTGGCTTTAGCCGTTCAGACTTGACTCACGTTTAAAGTTTGGACAAGGGGTCGAAAATTGAAGGGGCGCACCTTGCCATTTTTTGGGGGTGCCGAAAAAAAAATTGAGTTAGGCAGGTCAAGTGGTAGTTGAATGAGAGTAGACTCCAGGACCAGTCTTAGATTTGCGATATCTCTTATTTTTAAATGACTTATGGGGCAAAACGTGTGCACACCAAAAAAAATAAATTTCAAAATTTTTGCATCGAATGCTTTCTTTACATTCCGTAGGTGACGAAATAGTTCAAAATTCTGTCCTAACCTCACTTATGTGGTGCTCAGAGATGTCTAAAGTTTTCCGTCGTAGACTTTGACACGCCATAAAACACAAAACAAATAGGAATTTCGAGAAACGGAGACCGGATTCGTGATCCTGGGGTTCGAATCTATAAGTATGCCAAATGTCATGGAAATCGGTGACGGTCATTTGTGGACTTGCCCGGCTGAAGGCCTGTTTTGGCACTTTTCTGAAAACTAAAACTGTAAATATCTCTGGTTCTATTCCATATTTTCGAGCTTACGAAGTGCCGAAAAATTCACCAAAAGATTACCTTTCTTTGACCACTTTGCCGGAGATTCTGGCTTTAGCCGTTCAGACTTGACTCACGTTTAAAGTTTGGACAAGGGGTCGAAAATTGAAGGGGCGCACCTTGCCATTTTTTGGGGGTGCCGAAAAAAAAATTGAGTTAGGCAGGTCAAGTGGTAGTTGAATGAGAGTAGACTCCAGGACCAGTCTTAGATTTGCGATATCTCTTATTTTTAAATGACTTATGGGGCAAAACGTGTGCACACCAAAAAAAATAAATTTCAAAATTTTTGCATCGAATGCTTTCTTTACATTCCGTAGGTGACGAAATAGTTCAAAATTCTGTCCTAACCTCACTTATGTGGTGCTCAGAGATGTCTAAAGTTTTCCGTCGTAGACTTTGACACGCCATAAAACACAAAACAAATAGGAATTTCGAGAAACGGAGACCGGATTCGTGATCCTGGGGTTCGAATCTATAAGTATGCCAAATGTCATGGAAATCGGTGACGGTCATTTGTGGACTTGCCCGGCTGAAGGCCTGTTTTGGCACTTTTCTGAAAACTAAAACTGTAAATATCTCTGGTTCTATTCCATATTTTCGAGCTTACGAAGTGCCGAAAAATTCACCAAAAGATTACCTTTCTTTGACCACTTTGCCGGAGATTCTGGCTTTAGCCGTTCAGACTTGACTCACGTTTAAAGTTTGGACAAGGGGTCGAAAATTGAAGGGGCGCACCTTGCCATTTTTTGGGGGTGCCGAAAGAAAAATTGAGTTAGGCAGGTCAAGTGGTAGTTGAATGAGAGTAGACTCCAGGACCAGTCTTAGATTTGCGATATCTCTTATTTTTAAATGACTTATGGGGCAAAACGTGTGCACACCAAAAAAAATAAATTTCAAAATTTTTGCATCGAATGCTTTCTTTACATTCCGTAGGTGACGAAATAGTTCAAAATTCTGTCCTAACCTCACTTATGTGGTGCTCAGAGATGTCTAAAGTTTTCCGTCGTAGACTTTGACACGCCATAAAACACAAAACAAATAGGAATTTCGAGAAACGGAGACCGGATTCGTGATCCTGGGGTTCGAATCTATAAGTATGCCAAATGTCATGGAAATCGGTGACGGTCATTTGTGGACTTGCCCGGCTGAAGGCCTGTTTTGGCACTTTTCTGAAAACTAAAACTGTAAATATCTCTGGTTCTATTCCATATTTTCGAGCTTACGAAGTGCCGAAAAATTCACCAAAAGATTACCTTTCTTTGACCACTTTGCCGGAGATTCTGGCTTTAGCCGTTCAGACTTGACTCACGTTTAAAGTTTGGACAAGGGGTCGAAAATTGAAGGGGCGCACCTTGCCATTTTTTGGGGGTGCCGAAAAAAAAATTGAGTTAGGCAGGTCAAGTGGTAGTTGAATGAGAGTAGACTCCAGGACCAGTCTTAGATTTGCGATATCTCTTATTTTTAAATGACTTATGGGGCAAAACGTGTGCACACCAAAAAAAATAAATTTCAAAATTTTTGCATCGAATGCTTTCTTTACATTCCGTAGGTGACGAAATAGTTCAAAATTCTGTCCTAACCTCACTTATGTGGTGCTCAGAGATGTCTAAAGTTTTCCGTCGTAGACTTTGACACGCCATAAAACACAAAACAAATAGGAATTTCGAGAAACGGAGACCGGATTCGTGATCCTGGGGTTCGAATCTATAAGTATGCCAAATGTCATGGAAATCGGTGACGGTCATTTGTGGACTTGCCCGGCTGAAGGCCTGTTTTGGCACTTTTCTGAAAACTAAAACTGTAAATATCTCTGGTTCTATTCCATATTTTCGAGCTTACGAAGTGCCGAAAAATTCACCAAAAGATTACCTTTCTTTGACCACTTTGCCGGAGATTCTGGCTTTAGCCGTTCAGACTTGACTCACGTTTAAAGTTTGGACAAGGGGTCGAAAATTGAAGGGGCGCACCTTGCCATTTTTTGGGGGTGCCGAAAAAAAAATTGAGTTAGGCAGGTCAAGTGGTAGTTGAATGAGAGTAGACTCCAGGACCAGTCTTAGATTTGCGATATCTCTTATTTTTAAATGACTTATGGGGCAAAACGTGTGCACACCAAAAAAAATAAATTTCAAAATTTTTGCATCGAATGCTTTCTTTACATTCCGTAGGTGACGAAATAGTTCAAAATTCTGTCCTAACCTCACTTATGTGGTGCTCAGAGATGTCTAAAGTTTTCCGTCGTAGACTTTGACACGCCATAAAACACAAAACAAATAGGAATTTCGAGAAACGGAGACCGGATTCGTGATCCTGGGGTTCGAATCTATAAGTATGCCAAATGTCATGGAAATCGGTGACGGTCATTTGTGGACTTGCCCGGCTGAAGGCCTGTTTTGGCACTTTTCTGAAAACTAAAACTGTAAATATCTCTGGTTCTATTCCATATTTTCGAGCTTACGAAGTGCCGAAAAATTCACCAAAAGATTACCTTTCTTTGACCACTTTGCCGGAGATTCTGGCTTTAGCCGTTCAGACTTGACTCACGTTTAAAGTTTGGACAAGGGGTCGAAAATTGAAGGGGCGCACCTTGCCATTTTTTGGGGGTGCCGAAAAAAAAATTGAGTTAGGCAGGTCAAGTGGTAGTTGAATGAGAGTAGACTCCAGGACCAGTCTTAGATTTGCGATATCTCTTATTTTTAAATGACTTATGGGGCAAAACGTGTGCACACCAAAAAAAATAAATTTCAAAATTTTTGCATCGAATGCTTTCTTTACATTCCGTAGGTGACGAAATAGTTCAAAATTCTGTCCTAACCTCACTTATGTGGTGCTCAGAGATGTCTAAAGTTTTCCGTCGTAGACTTTGACACGCCATAAAACACAAAACAAATAGGAATTTCGAGAAACGGAGACCGGATTCGTGATCCTGGGGTTCGAATCTATAAGTATGCCAAATGTCATGGAAATCGGTGACGGTCATTTGTGGACTTGCCCGGCTGAAGGCCTGTTTTGGCACTTTTCTGAAAACTAAAACTGTAAATATCTCTGGTTCTATTCCATATTTTCGAGCTTACGAAGTGCCGAAAAATTCACCAAAAGATTACCTTTCTTTGACCACTTTGCCGGAGATTCTGGCTTTAGCCGTTCAGACTTGACTCACGTTTAAAGTTTGGACAAGGGGTCGAAAATTGAAGGGGCGCACCTTGCCATTTTTTGGGGGTGCCGAAAAAAAAATTGAGTTAGGCAGGTCAAGTGGTAGTTGAATGAGAGTAGACTCCAGGACCAGTCTTAGATTTGCGATATCTCTTATTTTTAAATGACTTATGGGGCAAAACGTGTGCACACCAAAAAAAATAAATTTCAAAATTTTTGCATCGAATGCTTTCTTTACATTCCGTAGGTGACGAAATAGTTCAAAATTCTGTCCTAACCTCACTTATGTGGTGCTCAGAGATGTCTAAAGTTTTCCGTCGTAGACTTTGACACGCCATAAAACACAAAACAAATAGGAATTTCGAGAAACGGAGACCGGATTCGTGATCCTGGGGTTCGAATCTATAAGTATGCCAAATGTCATGGAAATCGGTGACGGTCATTTGTGGACTTACCCGGCTGAAGGGCCTGTTTTGGCACTTTTCTGAAAACTAAAACTGTAAATATCTCTGGTTCTATTCCATATTTTCGAGCTTACGAAGTGCCGAAAAATTCACCAAAAGATTACCTTTCTTTGACCACTTTGCCGGAGATTCTGGCTTTAGCCGTTCAGACTTGACTCACGTTTAAAGTTTGGACAAGGGGTCGAAAATTGAAGGGGCGCACCTTGCCATTTTTTTGGGGGTGCCGAAAAAAAAATTGAGTTAGGCAGGTCAAGTGGTAGTTGAATGAGAGTAGACTCCAGGACCAGTCTTAGATTTGCGATATCTCTTATTTTTAAATGACTTATGGGGCAAAACGTGTGCACACCAAAAAAAATAAATTTCAAAATTTTTGCATCGAATGCTTTCTTTACATTCCGTAGGTGACGAAATAGTTCAAAATTCTGTCCTAACCTCACTTATGTGGTGCTCAGAGATGTCTAAAGTTTTCCGTCGTAGACTTTGACACGCCATAAAACACAAAACAAATAGGAATTTCGAGAAACGGAGACCGGATTCGTGATCCTGGGGTTCGAATCTATAAGTATGCCAAATGTCATGGAAATCGGTGACGGTCATTTGTGGACTTGCCCGGCTGAAGGCCTGTTTTGGCACTTTTCTGAAAACTAAAACTGTAAATATCTCTGGTTCTATTCCATATTTTCGAGCTTACGAAGTGCCGAAAAATTCACCAAAAGATTACCTTTCTTTGACCACTTTGCCGGAGATTCTGGCTTTAGCCGTTCAGACTTGACTCACGTTTAAAAGTTTGGACAAGGGGTCGAAAATTGAAGGGGCGCACCTTGCCATTTTTTGGGGGTGCCGAAAAAAAAAATTGAGTTAGGCAGGTCAAGTGGTAGTTGAATGAGAGTAGACTCCAGGACCAGTCTTAGATTTGCGATATCTCTTATTTTTAAATGACTTATGGGGCAAAACGTGTGCACACCAAAAAAAATAAATTTCAAAATTTTTGCATCGAATGCTTTCTTTACATTCCGTAGGTGACGAAATAGTTCAAAATTCTGTCCTAACCTCACTTATGTGGTGCTCAGAGATGTCTAAAGTTTTCCGTCGTAGACTTTGACACGCCATAAAACACAAAACAAATAGGAATTTCGAGAAACGGAGACCGGATTCGTGATCCTGGGGTTCGAATCTATAAGTATGCCAAATGTCATGGAAATCGGTGACGGTCATTTGTGGACTTGCCCGGCTGAAGGCCTGTTTTGGCACTTTTCTGAAAACTAAAACTGTAAATATCTCTGGTTCTATTCCATATTTTCGAGCTTACGAAGTGCCGAAAAATTCACCAAAAGATTACCTTTCTTTGACCACTTTGCCGGAGATTCTGGCTTTAGCCGTTCAGACTTGACTCACGTTTAAAGTTTGGACAAGGGGTCGAAAATTGAAGGGGCGCACCTTGCCATTTTTTGGGGGTGCCGAAAAAAAAATTGAGTTAGGCAGGTCAAGTGGTAGTTGAATGAGAGTAGACTCCAGGACCAGTCTTAGATTTGCGATATCTCTTATTTTTAAATGACTTATGGGGCAAAACGTGTGCACACCAAAAAAAATAAATTTCAAAATTTTTGCATCGAATGCTTTCTTTACATTCCGTAGGTGACGAAATAGTTCAAAATTCTGTCCTAACCTCACTTATGTGGTGCTCAGAGATGTCTAAAGTTTTCCGTCGTAGACTTTGACACGCCATAAAACACAAAACAAATAGGAATTTCGAGAAACGGAGACCGGATTCGTGATCCTGGGGTTCGAATCTATAAGTATGCCAAATGTCATGGAAATCGGTGACGGTCATTTGTGGACTTGCCCGGCTGAAGGCCTGTTTTGGCACTTTTCTGAAAACTAAAACTGTAAATATCTCTGGTTCTGTTCCATATTTTCGAGCTTACGAAGTGCCGAAAAATTCACCAAAAGATTACCTTTCTTTGACCACTTTGCCGGAGATTCTGGCTTTAGCCGTTCAGACTTGACTCACGTTTAAAGTTTGGACAAGGGGTCGAAAATTGAAGGGGCGCACCTTGCCATTTTTTGGGGGTGCCGAAAAAAAAATTGAGTTAGGCAGGTCAAGTGGTAGTTGAATGAGAGTAGACTCCAGGACCAGTCTTAGATTTGCGATATCTCTTATTTTTAAATGACTTATGGGGCAAAACGTGTGCACACCAAAAAAAAATAAATTTCAAAATTTTTGCATCGAATGCTTTCTTTACATTCCGTAGGTGACGAAATAGTTCAAAATTCTGTCCTAACCTCACTTATGTGGTGCTCAGAGATGTCTAAAGTTTTCCGTCGTAGACTTTGACACGCCATAAAACACAAAACAAATAGGAATTTCGAGAAACGGAGACCGGATTCGTGATCCTGGGGTTCGAATCTATAAGTATGGCCAAATGTCATGGAAATCGGTGACGGTCATTTGTGGACTTGCCCGGCTGAAGGCCTGTTTTGGCACTTTTCTGAAAACTAAAACTGTAAATATCTCTGGTTCTATTCCATATTTTCGAGCTTACGAAGTGCCGAAAAATTCACCAAAAGATTACCTTCTTTGACCACTTTGCCGGAGATTCTGGCTTTAGCCGTTCAGACTTGACTCACGTTTAAAGTTTGGACAAGGGGTCGAAAATTGAAGGGGCGCACCTTGCCATTTTTTTGGGGGTGCCGAAAAAAAAATTGAAGTTAGGCAGGTCAAGTGGTAGTTGAATGAGAGTAGACTCCAGGACCAGTCTTAGATTTGCGATATCTCTTATTTTTAAATGACTTATGGGGCAAAACGTGTGCACACCAAAAAAAATAAATTTCAAAATTTTTGCATCGAATGCTTTCTTTACATTCCGTAGGTGACGAAATAGTTCAAAATTCTGTCCTAACCTCACTTATGTGGTGCTCAGAGATGTCTAAAGTTTTCCGTCGTAGACTTTGACACGCCATAAAACACAAAACAAATAGGAATTTCGAGAAACGGAGACCGGATTCGTGATCCTGGGGTTCGAATCTATAAGTATGCCAAATGTCATGGAAATCGGTGACGGTCATTTGTGGACTTGCCCGGCTGAAGGCCTGTTTTGGCACTTTTCTGAAAACTAAAAACTGTAAATATCTCTGGTTCTATTCCATATTTTCGAGCTTACGAAGTGCCGAAAAATTCACCAAAAGATTACCTTTCTTTGACCACTTTGCCGGAGATTCTGGCTTTAGCCGTTCAGACTTGACTCACGTTTAAAGTTTGGACAAGGGGTCGAAAATTGAAGGGGCGCACCTTGCCATTTTTTGGGGGGTGCCGAAAAAAAAAATTGAGTTAGGCAGGTCAAGTGGTAGTTGAATGAGAGTAGACTCCAGGACCAGTCTTAGATTTGCGATATCTCTTATTTTTAAATGACTTATGGGGCAAAACGTGTGCACACCAAAAAAAATAAATTTCAAAATTTTTGCATCGAATGCTTTCTTTACATTCCGTAGGTGACGAAATAGTTCAAAATTCTGTCCTAACCCTCACTTATGTGGTGCTCAGAGATGTCTAAAGTTTTCCGTCGTAGACTTTGACACGCCATAAAACACAAAACAAATAGGAATTTCGAGAAACGGAGACCGGATTCGTG